>JABACO010000023.1:5826000-6201000 GCA_013339895.1 Ephydatia muelleri
AGAGGCCTAACCATTATTCAGGCTCAAGGTCCGTCACTAGGGTTCTTTGTTAACCTCAAGAAATGTGAATTATTTAGTGTAGGTGACCTCTCTTCATTTCCTCCATCTATACAGACATCAAACCAACCTAACATGGAAATCCTGGGAGCACCTATTGGTGATGCTGAATTTTGCCAGACAATTCTTCGCTAGTAAACATCAAGCAGCACTACATGTAGCTCTGTTGTCAACCATTAATGATCTTGGTTGCATAGACCCCCAAGTTGCACTTGCCCTGCTGCGTCTTTGTTCCAGCTTTTGCAAACTTGCTCACATTGCCAGGACAACGCCTCCCCACCTCATTTTGAGCTCAATGGAGAAGTTTGACATAGATGTTCACCGTTCCTTTGCAGAGTGCACTGGTTGTGATGTTCCTGACTCAGCTTGGAGGCAGGCCCAGTTGAGTTTGAGAAGAGGGGGTTTGGGTCTGCGCTCATTGGCTCTTCATTCACCAGCTGCATATATAGCGTCCTTGTGTGGTTCTGGTAGTGTGATCCCCACACCACATTTGGAAAATGCCATTACTCACTACAATACCTGTGTTCCGCTCTCAGATTCTCTGTCAATTAGTGGCTTGGTTGGCCATACTTTCACCCAAAAGAAACTGTCTGATGCCATAGAAGATATGCAGTTCAACTCTCTCCTTAATAGCTGTTCTCTTACTGACAAGGCCAGACTGCTGTCAGTATCATCTCCCCACGCTTCAGCTTGGATTTCAGTTGTCCCTTCCTCCAGCTTGGGACTGCACCTTGACCCGAATGAATTTCAAACAGCAGTGAAATGGTGGTTGGGAGTCAATCCCTTGTTCAGTTCAGATGGAAATCCAATGGTTTGTCCTCTATGTCCCAACTGTGCACTTGACCCTCTTGGCTACCACTGTGTCACATGCAAAAGTGGGGGTGATGTAACAACTAGGCACAACACTCTTCGTAATGCGGTTCACAGCACCTTTCAGCGAGCAGGTTTATCAGCACACCTAGAAGTTGGATGTGGTTGGGGAAAAGATAATGCCAGAACACAACCAGCTGACATCCTTGTCACCAATTGGGATTGTGGCACCTCTGCTGCCTTTGACATTACTGTTACATCCCCGCTTAATTCTCCTAATATGTTGGAAGCGGGCATGTACCAGGGTGTTTCAGCTAAGTCAGCAGAACACAGAAAGCACACAGAAAACGATCCTAAGTGTGTCGAGTTGGGCTGGCGATGCATACCATTGGCAGTTGAGAGCTATGGAGCCTGGGGTCCAGAGGCGTTGAAGGCCTTCTCACAGGTGGCTACTCGTTATTTTAGCCATCCGGGGTAACACTCCCAAGGCCAAAATAGTGGCAGAGCTATATGGCCGCCTTAGTTTATTATTGGTTAGAGCTAACGCTCAATCAATCCTTTGCCGTTCCTATCCCCAAACTCCCCAACAAGAAAATGAACTGATTATGTTGGATTTGTCTTCATTCATGTATTTATGTATTTGAATAATTATAAATATCTGGAAAAAAACACAATTGAATTGTGTTATTAAATCTTTAATAGACCTTATTAATCTTAAAATAACCCAAAAAATAAAAATAAAACACACACACACACACACACACACACACACACATAAAAACAATTCCCATTAACCTATGGAATATGTACAAAAACAAAAAAATTGATAATAATTCAAAAGGCATAGCATAAGAGCTTAAGAGGCAGCTGAGCTGAGAAAGCACCCCCCCCCCCCCCCCCCCCCCCCCCCCCCCCCCCCCCCCCCTTTCCGCTGTTAATGTTGCAACTTCGATCTCTTGCATGGTTCGGATGTGTTACATACATATATACTTATAGAGCCTCGCGTCTCTATATTTCAGACACAGTATAGCGTATATTAACACGCGGGTTTTTTTTTAGCTTCGACACATATTCAGTCGGAAGTGTGTGACAAAATTAACGATGATGATCCGGCAATACCACTCAACAACGAGATGTTGAAACACAGCGAGTATCAGACGGATGCTAGTAAATCTGAAATCTGAAAAGCGAGCGATTCTTAGAAGAGCCATGGGTACAAAGTCGATATCTAGCTGAGTGGGCATAGCATAAAGCCGACGAGAAGTTAAAAAGCAAATAGAAAAAACAACCCAGGCATCGACTAGCAATAGGGTGCATGCGAGTGTGTTGCATGTGAAAGCCTTATAAGTGCGTGGTGTTGTATGTATAGTGTTCTTTGCGACATGTGTGTGTGCGTGTGTGTGTGTGTGTGTGTTGTGTGTGTGTGTGTTGTGTGTGTGTGTGTGTGTGTGTGTGTGTGTGTGTGTGTGTGTGTGTGTGTGTGTGTGTGTGTGTGTGTGTGTGTGTGTAGTCTCGTACCCAGACCCAAGTACGTCACAGCTACATAGCGTAGCGGTGATGTAATCCATCTGCAGCTGTGACGTACTTGGGTCTGGGTACGAGACTAGTACGTGTGTGTGTGTGTGGGGGGGGGGGGGGGGGGGAGAGAGACAGCTAGAGAGGGTGTGTGTGCATGCAGGACCAATCCTATATATGAGAAATTACATGTAGCCTGTAAATACATATGCATATAGGACCACCATGCATATGCACAAAGAGTTTTCAAAGGGAATACTGACTTGTACATGCAGAAGACCATGTATGTACATGCGAGAAACACATGACTGAAGTCAGTACAGATAACTTGTCATCATGCATGGTCTATACAAACATGCACATGAGCAGTTAATTAAATTGAAAAGAATGCATGTGCATGTGCGAAGAACAAGTTCAGAGGAACAGACCTTACATGCAATGTGTACGTGCATGTGTACGTGCATGTGTATGTGCATGTGCACATGTGTTGTGCTTAAGAATATGCCATACTACACGATGGTGTATACAGGTCCATTCCCGCAACAACGAAGCGTGTGCACAAGTGCTTAAGGTGCATGTGCAAGCCAGCGTGTTCATGGATAAAAAAGTTAAATACCCTCTCAGTTAAGAACATGTAGTGGGTAAAGTAACTGCATGATGAAGGTGATCTGACTGCATGCATTAAGATTTAAAGCCTTACGCGCATCGCGTGCGACCGGGAAATGTATATTAACTTAGCAGTTAGCACATGTACAGCTGTATTCCGTAACGAATAAGGTAACGCACAGAACCGCGACAGCGATTGAGTAAGGAGTCAATATCGCGACAAGACATACCTAATTCGAAGCGATTTGAAAGCTCTAACTGATGTGGCGGTTTTTACAGGTGCTACAGCGCAAGACCCAAAAATGGATAAAATTTTTTCTTCATATATTAATGCAGCATTTTTCGCTGAAACTGTCCCATATACTTCAACAGTACCTATTCACATGTATACAACATAAAGTGTGTCTGAATTGTCTCCAGTTTATAAGAGAGATCGACAAGCAGACTCAGCTGCAAAAGTAACTCCAAGTTTTGATTGAATTGCAGTGGCTGCAACGAAATTGTTTTGTCTGTCCCAAATTGTGCTTTCATTGCCAAGCATCATGCTAGAAGATTCTACTAATGCAAACAGAAACCACCAAAGTTGCTATAATAAGTCTAAACGGAGCGATATATAAATCGGTTTTGGCGACTTACTAAGTAAACTGAAAAGCCACTATATCTCTAGCAGCAGCTTGTGTATGCGAATATAGAAATGACGGAGTACAAAGTAGTTCTTCTCGGAGGTACGAAATGCATTACGTGTGTTTTGCAATCTTGTTATTTGGGGAACGGATACATGTAGTTAAAAGGTTAGATCTTAATGGAGTTCTGCAAATAAGGTAAAGCAGAAATACGATGCACTACTAGCTCACACATTCAATCAATTATTCGTCCTTGCTTTTTACAGCTAGACGAGCAGGAAAAAGTGCTCTAGGCACCCGCTTTGCCAAGAATCAGTTCGTAGTGCAAGATATACAGACAGTAGAGGATTTACTCACAAAGAAAGCGGAAATAGACAACGAAATCTGTTGTTTAGAGATATTGGACACTTGCGGGACAGCGAGGTTTAGCCAGATCAAGCAGCAACATATCAGATACGGAGAAGGCTTTGTCTTTGTGTTTGCCGCCGACAACAAAAGGTCCTTTGAAGAGATTGAAATCATACGAGAGCAGGTGCGTATGCGTGTGGTTAGAGTTATAAATTGTTTACGTGGATTATGCATGGACATATAATTATAAACATACTGCGTGGATGTTTTAGGGCTTACAATGCAAATACTCTTTTTGTTTTATAAGATCTACAAAGGAAAGAAGTCCTGCAGCGTTCCAATTATATGTAAGTTAAAAATCGTGGTCCCATTTTATTTAGAAATCTCTTCTCGCTGCATAGTGGTGGCTAACAAGACGGATCTTCCTAATCATGAAGTCGATTTAAAGCAGGCTGAGGAGTACGCAGAGATGCACAATATGATATACGTGGAGGCATCAGCAAAAACTGGCCAAGGGACAAATGACATTTTCAGACTCTTGGTTCATGAAATAAGAAACAAAGTAAGTTGCATTCACATTTTTATTTCATTGGGGGGGGGGGGGGGGGGGGGTGAAAGGGATACTTTTACTTTAGCAATTTCCCTTTTCAGAGATTCAACAACAGAAAAAAGTTTGCACCATCCTTTAACAGTCTTCATTGGCTATCTTATGTCACAACCACAGGTCACTTCTGTCTGCTGATTTGCAGTGTATATTTTCGTGTACTATTTTTCCGTGTCAGTATTTTCTTCCATGTATATGTTTGTATGATGGAAATTATGCAAGTTATTTATATTCCGGCTTCAGTTCACATTACAATTTCATAGCATGCTTGAAACTATATATGCACCTTCAGGCCGACTCCATATACAAAGCAATGCATATATACAATGCACAAACTAACCTTCGATTGCAAGGCCTGTACATCATGCAATAAAGTTATGACATGGAAAAATTGACATGCATACAATGCTGTTCAAAGTAACATTTAGTATATCTTTCTATATGCATGAGATGCATGGCCCACTGCAAGTTTGCATAGTATTCATCTTCACTAGTACTAGAATCCGAGCTGAATGACTGTGCATCAAAGTTATAGACCATTGCACCTATCACATGTGGAAACCTTGCATGCATAAGACAAAGTGTTATCAATAAGCAAATTAAAATAACTTATACATTCAGCAAATTTGACAACCACGGTCGTGAGGTATCAGTTCTGCTTCAATTATGTACTATTGAGGACACACCCTTCTCCTTTGACAGTGCATGCAAGTACATGCAGTTTTGTCTATGATGGAGCCAAAGCAGGTACAGTAAGATACTATTTAGGGACAAAAACTTAAATTCAAGTAAGCTTTTAAAAAATAAACTAAATAAATAAATAAATGCACATAGATACACATTACTACACATGAACTTGCACAAAACTACCCTAGTCTTCAAGCAAGTCCATTGTTGTAGCCAACCTAGCATTGAACGCACGGGCATTGGCTCGAACTAGTAGAGACTTAGTCTCCCATAGATGTTATTCAACATTGTAGTCTTTGAGGAATGGCTTTGAGCCGCAAGTCGTGATGTGAGTTCTCCAAAAAACTGGCCTGCAGTTCTTCCCCAAGCACCAAACGTCTCCACCACTAATGGTACACACTTCCATCCCAATTCGGAGCAGATTGTATCATTGCATGTGTGCTTTCTCTCTTCTGTTTGCCTTGCTGCTATAGTATTTAAGTTAAAAATGACTGACAGATAAACAACCAGTGAAAAATACTATTTCATTTAGTGTGAATATTAAAGCTGGATAGCATTAAGATCAATGTATCTGTATGTGAAGTTATTTCATACAATCCAAATTATACCAACTTGCACACATGTACATTAGGTTAAGGAATGCAGCATATCTGAAGCAAATACATGTATGAATCACACAACAGTTTCCACTGATACATAGCAAATTGACATGTTTCTGCATTATAGTTGTAAAATGCATGAGCATCACGGTCACTGATACTACATAGTGTATCACACAACAGTTTCCACTGACATTGTGTACACTCCAGTGACTGCCTTTGCTTACTGATTGTGTACTCTATCACTTATCCAACAGTAACCACATACACCCACACCTTTCTTGAGTTGTTTGACAATACACCTCCTCATCGTAAGTGCAAGTGCGTCTAGCTAAGCCTTTCGGAATGGACAACAGCACCTAATTCATACCGTAGACACTCGCACATGATGCGAACATAGGTGTGAAAGTGTTTCTATTTAAACTATTTAATTAGTCGTTGATCTTAGGTACAATAATCTATGGTCTAGCGATTATAGCTAGCTTTATTTAACAGTGTCCATATAAAATTCCACCTAACAAAAAATACACATTGATTACAGGAGATTGACCACATTTAGAATAGCATTTCAACTGAAAACTTAACCCTATAATAATGCAGGTCTCTATAGTCATTTAGAAGCCTGTCTGAGGGTGTCTGTTTTCTGGTGACTTGTTGCAAATGTGGGATTTTGTGGTGAAGAAAAAGCACTGGGATTAGTCGCTTGTGGTTGAGGCAAAAGATAATTCAATATATTTTCTCTGGTTGAGCGATTTGTCGCAACAAAGACTTTCCATTTCAAGCAACAAGTTGCCATCACAGAAAGTACATTTCCCTTACAGCATGACATCAGACATGCAAACATGACCAATAAACAAACTCTAGTTGTGATGTTGACTGAAATGTGTTTATTGATTGGTTCCTGGTCATGTTTGCATGCCTGATAAAATAATAAAATTTGTGCAGTTTACCTATATAACATTAGTAGCAATTTTATTAATCACACCTATAATATGCTGATTAAACACCTCTGATGATATATATAATCACGTGGCCTTACCGTACAAAAACGTGTCAGTTTCGTGGCTCGAAAATAGGTGACTTATTTTTGCATTCAACACGATGATTGTAGCGTTCCGCTAATTGAAACCAGGTACAAGATGCTTCAAATTAAACCTACATAGAAATGTTTCCTTTTCGTCTGGAGAGGAAAAGGACAATTCTAGGCGACGTCTGTGGCGAGAGTTGCTGTTGGCTGATGATGAGGTCTGCCATTGACACCATTTAACTTTAAGGCAATAGTTTCAGCCACATGGCCGGCTGGGATTGCAAGTTCCTTTTATATGCAAACTCCTCCTTTAAACCACGTACATATCACACATCTTTGACAAGGCAGTAAGGCCTTGTGTGATTGAAGCGCTGGGAAACGTCATTAAGTAGTGAAAATCAGCTAATTTGATAATTGAATAAAGAGCTACATGTATAACTTGTTCACAAGTGTTGTGTAATTCAAGGAGACCCTGGCTATGCTATGCATACGTACGGAAACATGTAGTTTTTGTACAAAAGATAGTTAAGTACAATCCTGACTGCATATACACCTAAAAACATATATTTTCAAATGATGCAATAATTTTATTATTATTTTTGCCTCCACACACATACAGCACTGTAATAATTGAACACAAAGACAGTGAGCAACATGACGAGATGAGTGATAAAAATGTCAGACCTGTTTTTGGTGCTAATAAGTCACACACCAAAGTAAAACAAAGTTGTCTTGCTGGTCACGACTACTCATTAATGGTTCCACCAACTCTCTTGATACACCATGAAAGCCATGACCTATGCTCACCAAAAGGCGTGTCTGCCTTCCAATCATGCTAGAAGTTATTCCTGCAATGTCCTCTTCAGAGAGAAGATCTCTGTAATAATCAATTGCATTACTTCGACCAATAATAGTAGGAAACCAGTGTTTAGGTAGAATACGTCCTCCAATGGAATTGAGTGAATATACAGCACCTGTGTGTCCCAAGAGCTCACAGCTAGACAGAGGATTTGTGCCAACGAGCAGGATATTTCCAGAAGCTAAGGCTAACTGTAGCTGAGTTCCCATAACAGCCAGAGATGTTACTGGTACAAAATGTAAAGAAAAATAGTAACATACTGCACCTATATATATGTGCCAAATCCATTATTTACAATAAAACAAATATTATTAAACAGTAGCTCTACAGTAACTGCCATGCAAACTGTAAAAAGCACGAAAGGATAATGCACAACACAAATCTTTGAATACATGTACATGTATGTAAGTAGCATGGTCATTTCCAGATACATCACACTGCTAATTTTAAGATAGTAGAATGTTCAGCACTTTAACATTATCAACATATGGGATGGTTTCTGAGAAAAGGGACCTAGAGCATACATTATAAAATTTCCAGTAGGCACAATAGAAATGTAACACTTGGATTGAAATGTATGGCTAATTAAAAATTCAGCGCCTTACAACTCCATGACAGATACTCCATGACAGATACTCCGATTCTCAGTGCGTAAGAAGCACAAACTTATAGAATATCAACAAATTTGAAATCTTGTGCCCTTTTCGCGGAAACAATCCCATATAAAGATCAGCAACATAACACAGAGTGAAAAAAATTATTATTATTATGGCATACAACAGTGTATTTGAGGCCAGTTTAATGTCTAATGCCCTGGGCGTCATACTGAGGGTACCTTTGTACACCCGGGTGCACGGAAATTCATATGATTGCCAGTTAGTTACTGTGCATCAGAACTGAAATCCAACAGCAAATGTATGTTTGTCATGCATATGTTAGCTCTGGGTTGAAATAGGTAAGGTCTAGTTCCTTCTACAAACTTCTAACAAGCTTGCCAAAGTGAAACTCCCCCAGTTGCGTCAAGCATTTACCTGACATACCTCAGAGGACCTCACTTGTCATTTCTGGGCAGTTAGAAAATGGCATTATTCAGAATGTCTGTACATCTACACTGTAGGTGTACAAATATACCCCTGGATGAGGTCCAGGACATTAGACATTAACTGACAATGGAACGGGAAACAACTGCACAACTCCCTGCTGATTTAATGATCATAATAATACAGCCATTAATCGCAAGAATTCTGGGATTGGCTTGCCCAATACTTGTGCTCTTTGTTAAAATATGAATCTGATAACCACTCCTTTACTTCTACATGTATACAAGCCATATAAATATAAACAAGAAATATAAGTTTGAAAATATAATGCCTACATGTATGTAAAGCCCTTTGGGTATGACTTATGATGCCAATTGTTTCACCACCAACAGATACACTAACTTACTTGCCCATTGGCATGGACATGTAGGATGGTCAGTGAAATCAGCATTTGAGGTCATTCAACCAATAACAAAAAAATCCAGAAATAACCTGTAGTTTATAACAATAACGTGGTATACACTTCCTTTTTTGTTGGACCTTTTACACTAATTCAATACACGCATGCACAGGTGAGTTTAAAACATCACTGCCGACACCAAATCTTTAAGCAAACCTGGATCAGGTGTAAACTGGCTGGTTACAATAGTACGAAGGTATTCTTCCTTGTCTAGCCTCCATTGGTGAATGGTTGAACTGGACTTAACAAGTCCCCAGACTGTTGAAACTCCTCCCTCTGCCTCCATGCAGACCACATGTGTCACAGTGAGTTCAGCACTGGGAACTGATGTTGGACAACCCAACCGACGACAATATTCCACTCTTGAAGGATATATGTCAAACAAGAGGAGCATCTCAAACTGTGTACCAGTGCACAGTAGACAGTGGTCCCCAACAGGCATGGGTGCAATGACAGCACAGAGAATGGGCAGCTGCTGAGGTGTACTAAAGACAGCTCGCACAGGAAGTGCAGTTCCTTTAACATGATTGTCAAACTTCATGTTATCAGGTAGCTTGGTATCCAGAATGCTTTCATCAAAAAGGAGCACACACCCATCCTGCCTGGTCACAAGCACCTGACGCTGACCACGGAGGTGAATGATGCTAGATATTGCCTGTCCCTGTACCACTGACAACTGACGACTGAGGCGCACATGTCGGGTTAAGGCATCATATATGTATATGTTTCCAAGCTCATCACCAAGCCACATGCTATCTGTTATGCTGCAAATGCTTGTGACTCGGGAGTGACACACATCAACTGTCTGTAAATGAATGCAATAAAGTACAGGTCATGCAACAAAAACATATAATGTTGATAAGGATGTACCTCCATAGAGAAATTTGGTTTCCCTTGGAAATTAATAATTGTTATTTTTGCAGATGCTCGATCATCCTCTGGAGAAAATGTACAAAGCCACAACTCCTCCTAAAACCAAGAACATTGCAGATGAATATATCAAATGCAGGAATGTGCACTTACACTGTACACACAGATTCAGCACTATCCTTCCAACAATGGCTTTACGTGTAGTACAGTTAAACATCAAACTAATCGAACAGGTCAAATGGCATTATTAGAAATTGCATTTAGAGCTCCAGGGGACAATGGAGATGCTATGCTGATGGATACCTTTCACAATCACCTTGATTTTATTTCACATGGTTATTAATTTTCATACTCCAACAGCTATCATCATATACTACATGTATAATAACTAAGCTTCTTGATCCACAGGCCAACCAATTCATCGCTTTGATTGTGTAGGTGCTCAAAAATAAAATTGCTTTTAAAAATTAAGTAGGAGTTTAATACAGTACTGTCTACAATGCACTGTAACTGGGAAAGTCAAATAAATATTTATATATGTTGTGCATATGATTATTGCATATGAGGCTGATATTTGGTAAGAATGCTTCTAATTTTAAAGGTAAAGACTGGTTTGTAAATGTTTCCAAGCTCATCACCAAGCCACATGCTATCTGTTATGCTGCAAATGCTTGTAACCCAGGAATGAAAGTAGTCAATGTTGTTTTGCTGAATTTGTAATAGCATACCTGGAGGTCTGCATTGGCAACATAAGATGGTTTGTTATAGCCATCTTCTCCATCACCTTCCTGTGCAACAATCGCCAGAGGCAGTGTGCAGATACAGCTGGCTGTCACCTGGCATGTACTAGATAATGGCACTGCATCCACAAGCCGACTAAAGGAGGGATTAGCCACAACTTTCTCAAGTACTGATGCAGAGGGTCTGTTTCTAAAGTCAGCCTGCCAGCACCACCCCATCACATCAAGAAATAAAATAGGGTTATTGAGCTCCTGCAAGAAATGAAAAGGTTACAAATTTTAAAGCCATTCAACACTAAGTACCTTTGAGCATGCTAATCCAAATGTTGACATCACATACTCAGCCCCAATCTTGGGCTTGCAAATTGCCCACGTTCCTTGTGTGTTATATATAACACACAAGGAACGTGGGCAATTTGCAAGCCCAAGATTGGGGCCCAATTCGAGCATATATAACATACATACATGTACTGCATTAGTTTATTTTCTATTCATTTCAATTGAGCAGCCATCCAATAATATTACGATTTACATCAGTCTAAGAACATCGAGTGGCATGTTAATACAACTTCTCATTCATTTTCAGGCTCCAGTGGCATTGAAAATACACATGTACTGTAGGGGACAGTTTCATACAACACAGCACATGCACTATTGCCATCACAATGCTAATTTTTCTAAAGCAATGAACCAGAACAGAAACAATAATACTGAGCTAGTCTACGAATATTTGTATTTTCTAATCAGACTTGCAACAAGTCAACTTTATGTACACTATCATTCACCAAAGCAAGAGACTTCAATGGGTAGCATTTTACACACTCACTGCAACCACCTTTTACACTCCCTGTGCCTCAACATTTTTTATTGCAAACTTTACCGTAATGCTACACACACACACAAACATACACACACATACACACACACACACACACACACACACACACACACACACACACACACACACACACACACACACACACACATACACACACTTTGGACACTTTAAGGTTGTATTACACAGATGTGTTGATACCAATTTATGCTATCAAGCCATGTCAGTACACACTTTGCACAGAAATCCTAGACACTCATATACATGCATCAGTACTTGTAGATGTACATGTACTGTGTACATGTATATACACATCATGTAATGGTGTGGTGAGTTTCCTTCTGTGTACGACACCCTGTATGTACAGTACCACCGCTTCAGCACATGTACATACCCTGTGTTGGAGTTGTGGCCTGCTTCCTTCTACCACCAACTTCTCTATTTGGGCAGCCATCAGATTTTGCTTCTCAAATGGAAAATGCAATGCGATCAGCTCATACATGAACATGGCAAAAGAAAATATATCCACCTACAGAAAGAGATAAGAGTGCATGCATACAGGTGTGTAAATTAAATCTGTGTTTGATTATTATTGACACACAATGTGCCAGTACATCCACAATGATCATGTACATGACACACACATCCTGCAAGCTCCTAAAACAACAGAGAACATTGTGAGGAAATGAGAGGAAATTTAATCCCAATGAACGAAATTACAATTCATGCAATAGTGCAAGGCATAATAAGTGCACTCTTGTACGAGAAGACAAAATCAGATCCTATGTCAATGTACATTAAGCTACATTATCTATAAAACATGATGAAGGTAGTAAATATTGTTTTGCTGTGCTGTATTTATTTGAACATTTGTGTCTTTAGTCAAGGAATATTTTCAGGCATAGAAGGGCCCACTACAGCTCATTCATTTAGCAGGGTATCCATCTAATTGATTTCCCATAACACGCAATACAACAAATGCTGCAATTCAAGACAGGAAAACTAATAGCGCTGCATGCCCAAAACAGCATAATGTTTACAAACGGCTTATACATGTCCTGTACAGTACATGTACATGTGGCAAGGGCATGCACACATGACTCACTTTTTCTGTGCAGGCTTCTGTACCAACATATTTAAGAATCTCTGGAGCCATGAAGCCTGGTGAACCCTTGAAGCCCATCACACCTCCTGGACCCTGCCGGCGACTTATCCCCATGTCAGCAATCTTCACATGGACATTATCTTCAATAGCCTATGCAAATTACAGTAAGTACACCTGCACAATATGCATGCAAGTACATGTTCATGTAAGTGTAGCAAAAACAGCAAACTGTATGTATGCACACATTTAAATGTAAATATGTAACATTTGAATTAAAAAACAAGTGACCTCATAAAGTGTACTTGTATGCTCAAATGATTAATATTAATGACAAACATGCACATGTATAGATAGAGACATACATATAGCAAAGCTGTAACTTGTTTATTAATTAATGTCATTGTGGACTTGCACTTGATTACATTTATAGAGTGTTTGAAGGTTTTACAGATAGTTGTCATTTGCACAAATTCTAAATATAATTTTAAATCTATCTAAATTTCACTCTACACTACATGAATCGGGTATATAATAAAATATACATGTACCAATTAAATATTACTTGTGGTGAATGTTCCTTCATTTGTGGTATCATCTTCTTGAAGAGATTTAAATAAACTATAGGCATCTGGTTGCATACCACCTCACATGCATGTGTAGGAGGGTAATCAAGTGATAAATGATGCTCACTCAAATATAATGAAATAGTACAACGGATACACATGTACACGTAATTAATGTAACACACATTCTTTGATAATGGCAAAGCTAACCTCTTTAAAATCCTGAAGCCATAATTAGATGTATGCAGACATCAACGTAGTACATGTAAATGTAGGCAAACTAAACTGTGTGCCGTAAAGTACTGACCTGAAGGGAGTGCACACCTTGAAGGCTGTAGTGAACAGATGGAAACTTAAAGACCAGGATGTTTGGACTCTTCAGGTCATGGTACACAATGCCATGTTCATCATGAAGGTATGCCAGGCCTGACGCAACCTAACAAAAGAAAATAATTGTGTCACAGTTATAAGTAGTAAACACTTCGTCAAAGGTATGTACTTACAATGTGTACAGAGAAAAGGATGTGCGATATATGCCAATGTACAGTGCAATGTAATAAGACCATTTTACAAAGAGGCTTAGTGCAGTTATCAACCTGAACTACAAATAGAAAGAGCACAACTACAGTATGTACTTACTGTGTGTATAGAGAAAAGGATGTGCGATATATGCCAAGTGGCAAAGCAGTGAAACACAATCAATACGCACAATATCCTAGGTTACCAGAAGGCCAATAATAGACAAGGAGGGATAGTATCATATGCAGTCTGGCTCAATTGTAAAGCAGCTATAAGTTATACTACAAGTAAATTCAAGCATGTCTGGCATTGTTAATGCCTTCACTAGCACCGGGTGTGGCTTGGACAATTCTTGGCCCGGTCTATGTATGATCTGTGAAAAGAATGACGCTGCCAATGATCATACAAGGTCATCACAGCCTTCCCCTCCTACAATGTAGCATGGCCTCTTATATTCATCTTCATGTAATGTACTCCCCTCATACAATGGGTATCCTTTTAAGGACAATGCATGCCCATAGCTTGGGAGATGCTGCCATCAATTCATAAGTCAAGGCAAGTGAGATGTTGGTGGAATGTGTATCGACAGGTCGTGTACAATACTGCCTAGTAAACACTTACATGCTTACAGCTGCAGGTAAAATGAAAATGTGCACAGTAAGTATCCACATTACATCAGACCAACCAGATTACAGATAAAATACATGTAATACTGACAAAATACTAATAAATGTATAATTAATGTTGCACATGTATTCTGCATCACATGAGCAAGGTACATTTGCATGCAGCTCACCTGTTGAGTCACACGCTGCAGAGTGAGTGGTCCAATTCGAGCATCCTGCTTACGATACTTCTGAAATACTGATGAGAGGCTTCCCCCAGGTGCCCATTCCAATATGAAGCACAACGGCTGCAGAACCACTCCAATGAACTCAATGACATTGAGATGCACCAGACTATGCAGTATGGAGACCTCCGCTCTCACTTCAACGTAAGCCTTGGTTGCAGTCTCTGAGCTACACTTGCGTGAATCCATTCTGTCAATCTTGATGGCTACTTCCACACCCTCCACATCCTGAGCAGATAGACATGAGGTCACAATATTGAAATTACAACTACTGTACCTTATATCACATTGAGCTACAAAAAGTCACTCAATAGGGAACAGTACATGTATATCTGCATGCTTACTTACACTGCATCATGAAAGAAAGGTGCCCACAACAACACAGAATAAAAATAAACCAACCTAGATTGCTTGTGATATCCCTCACACCCCAAAAACTGAACTCTGAATAATAATATCCTCCATCATTACATGTTGCATGCGCAGCTATGTATGTTCCCACACTTCATGCAGCATAAAATAATTATGCTGTAATAACCATTTGCATGAACCCTGGCAAATATGCGTAACAATGCAAATCATACAAGATAAATAACAGCTACATGTTCTATCTCAACGCCAGTATCTCCATCACAGGGCTAGTGAACCGGCTTACTGTTGAGGAGGGTAATGGGTAAACCCTGCCATGATAAATGTCCCCAAATGATCCATGGTTCACATACTCTCCCTTGTCCACACACAGCGGGTCCAGAATATACTTCTTTGCTAGGTCCGCAAACATCTGCACAATGAATAGTGGAATGCAAAATAGAAGCCACAAAACAAGTGTCTAATGCTCACACCATGCCTGCCTGAACCGATAAATGCATACATGCATTTCATGGTTGAGTACATGCAGGGTTAACAATGAAAAACAGCCATCAATTAGGTAGCCCAGTTTGTACTAGCATGTCTGTTAATAATTTCCAGTACTGGTACTGAACACATTTGTCAACATGATCACAAACTACAGGATTCTATTTCACATTAACAGCTATACGTACATGTACATATAGGATTTAAATCTCCGTATAAAAAGATTATCTACTGTACACCTAGTGACATCAAAATAATCCAAAGCCAAGTTGCAGGCATGTCTGCTTACCAGGTCAGGAGCTAGGTCTCGCACAGAAAGGGGGCAGTGTTGGGAATGAACTGGGCAAACAAGAGGTTGAGAAGTGCGAATGGAAAGAATGCAGGTTTCAATCATGAAACCAAACTTTGTTGCCATGGTGAGATTTGGGTTTTCAATATCTATGTGTAAAAGATGAAAACAACATTACAGCATGCTGGAAGCATTAAATCAAATATGTCACATAATTTCAGGCAGAGATATGTGCATTGCATTGCATCTAGTACCTGTCATAGCACTGGTTGGTTTGTTTGCAAGGTCACTAACATCAAGTTCAGCAATAGACTTTCTTTGGGTTTGTCCAGGTGAAGAGATGTGGATCAGAGAGTCCTGGTTATCAGGAGACCTTGACTGGTCCCTCTCCTCTGGCACAGTGGAGAGGGACATACAGTGGGCAGCATTAGAGGTGCCATTTGTAGGATGAGAATAAGGGCTTTCCTCCATAACCAAACAAGGCTCAGCACCATTGGCACAGAATGGGCAGGGAATTACTCGATTGACGTAGGGAATGGACTCTGAGGTCTTGCCTCCATCTCGTGCACCAAGACCAGGATACCAGTCTTCCAGGAGGTTATCGATGGAATCGACCACTACAGACAGAAGTTGTGCACTGGGCCATGTTGACTCAGACGACAAGTCTCTACCCCTCTCTTTCAGAACTGCAGGGCACACCACATCTTTGACCAAGATTTCCACACCTCTGTTAGGGTTGTAGTCCACAGGCATCCACACCCCATTCAACTCAAACGTCAGATCAGAGGCATCTGTGCTGGGTTCAATGGGTACTGTGTATTTGGCAGCATATTCGTACTGGGGTGGACATGGCTTGCACTCATTGAAGGAACCACCTGGCATAAGTTCAGAAACACGCAGTAGGCTATGCTCCTTGTACCACAGCTCTATGCCTGTCTTCCAGTAGGACCACTGCAGACCGAGCTCAGCAAATTGACTGCCCAACATGAGCCGCTTTGAGACTTGTCGGACAAAGCTCTTGCTATGCCCAAGAAGTGTGAGCACTATGGTTATGATGACTGGAGAACTGAGGAAGCGTGAGATGAGGCGAGGCCAAAAGCCACCGGGCACATAGGTCATGAAGTAGAACCTCCTTAGGAGGAGACCAGAGGCACTGAGGTCCTTGAGGGGATTGCTGGATTCCGGGGCAGAGGCCAACACCTGTTCAAGTGAAGGCCGGGGGAACACATTAGGAAAAGTGTGGACAGTATAGTGGGGCTTGGCAGCTAGCATTGAGGGCACAAGGAGCTGTTCTTCATTTAGCACAAGTGCCACTTCAAATTTTCCCAATAGCTCAATATACTCCTGTCGGTGCGTTTGTGGAAATACATCACCCTTGAATACTTGCGACAATACAGACATGTGTAGAATGCCAGCATCTGGACCTGGTAACGAAATAAGGAACACATACATACATGTACACCAGATAAAAAAACTGACAAAGCTCACATACAGTACACAGGTATATCTACAATGTACGGAACTGACAAGCACAGATACACATTAGCATCCTAATAACACAACACTTAACAATATGCAAGGCATGTGCATTTTGTTATTCCTTTTTGCCTAATAAAAGGTTCACCACAGCAAGCTGAAATGTGCACACACGCACAGTATACTGTGAGATACATACACACACACACACAACTACACACGCACAGTATACTGCGAGATACACAAATACACACAGAATATACTATGTACACACACACAAACACACGCACAGTATACTGTGAGATACACAAAATCCATTTAGTTCTCAGCAAACTGACACCTTAGGCTGCACTACGCCAGATTCATATTCAACACAGAAGGTATGGCTAGAACGTACACATACTGTACTGGTGTTTACAAATGAATGCAATAATGTAAATTGTTTATTACATTACCAATACCAATCTCAATTGTACTATAAGATGAGTAAAACAAATTGACCGAGATCATTGATAGGGTTTAGTAATTGCCAATTAATTGTGCTATGAATTAAATATCATGTACATCCAGTTATCCACTTTACACTGACTAATCCAACTTCTAAAGTCCATCAACAATTTAAGCTTTAACACCGCGTCCGCGAGTAAAGTGGGTAAATTTAGGCCGTTTTAGGGGGAAGTAAAAAAAACTAAAAGATCCGCTGATTAGTATTTTTCTTTTCAAATACAGGAATGTGGAAGTACAACTCTTGAGACAACATTGGATGCATTTTGTGAGAGATCATTCAACTTGCTGGATACTACAAATGCGGCGATATAAAAGTGGTCCATGTCGATGAAACCATATTTCATCATAATAGAAAAATGGCAATAATCACATTGTATAAGCCAAGTTGAACTTTTAAACATTTGAATGCTTTTTCAATCATATGCAATGTATTTTATTTACTGTGTGCATGTGTTGTATCGTGTCTATAGAACGCTATACATTACCGCATGCGGTTTAACTTTGCTGCTTCGCACGCTGCTTTGCGAGTCTGCATGCACACATAATTTTTATTTTCAGGGAAACCAAGAGCTGCATTGATATAGATTGCTTATGCATGCTTATGAATTTACAGTAAAGAAGGGAAGGGGTGTAAAATGATAAAATGATAAGCGTAGTCCGAACTAGTTTATTTAAAGTGCGCGCATCAAAACTGTGATAGTTGCAGCTGTTATAAATTATAATGCAAACATAGTGTAAAAGGTTACTCTACTTATTTTACAACTAGTACCTGTTATTCTGTTGCTAGCGGATCTTTTAGTTTTAGTTTCCCCCTAATTCGGACCACTTTACTCGCGGACGCGGTGTTAATTATAAAAGACCAGACATTTGTGTTGGTGTAATGTGTATTTTGTGTACACATTGCATCCCTGTGGGTGTTTTGTGTGCTTATAGTTGGTCTGAATGTGTGAAACATTTACACATGGAACGTTCAATGAGATTTAGATATAAATGTATAGCATGCAATTCATATATTAGGAACAGTAAACATATAGACTTCCTATTTGCAACACTTCATACTTCTCACCCTTTCTTAATGTAAATATATACTCTGGTGTCTTGCACAAATACAACCCAGACGTTACGAGGTCTGATATCCCATGGAGTTCAGATCGCCACGTCTTCGGATAGGAGCATTAAAATTGCTTCAATTTTGACATGTACGTAGAGGGGTCCCCTCACATTTGATTGGTTCTGTTTGTTAAGTTTTACCTTTTCCGTTACAGTGCAAAGTTATGCAAAGTTATTACACATTTTCCCAGTCATTTCGCGCCAACAAATTTGGCAAACTGCTTCCAATTCAATGTATGTCGAAAATCATTTGCGCGAATCGAGCGGGAAAATGTGTAATTACTTTGCACAGCTGTATCTCTGCAATGGATAAAAGTACAAATTAACGAACAGACGACATCAATAGCGAAAGGACCCCCACACCGAAGCTGAAGTGAATTGAACACTTCTACCTGAAGATGTGGCAGTTTTAAACCCCAGGATTATCGGATCTGCTTATGCAAGACACCAAACAATGGTGTGACATCAATAGTGTAAACCGTGCAGACAATATTACGATTTCAATTGGATTATATAAATTTACAAGGGTCAAAATCTAATATTATCAAATCTAATATTATCATTTAAAAGAACAATAATTCTAGGACTACAGTGTTTCTCGCATTATGCCTCACGTCTGGCTGCCAACACATCAGGCAGTAAGTCTAAGGCCAACTTTGATTTCTGATTGGCTAAACCTTTCTCTGGCTATAAAAACCATACCACATCAAGGTTGTTCACCTCTGTACATCTCTAAACATTAATTGCATGTGAGCGATGTCTATATGTACATAAGTTAAAGTGACTTCTATATGTTTATGTAAATTACTTTATTATTTTCACAATTAATGCAATAAGATCACAGCTTGAATATCTGGTCCCTAAATTAATATTTCAATTGGGATAATTGGTTTTTAAAAACCAATGTTACTTGCCTACGTGTAGTTAGGTTTAAAATAATAAGCATGTTAATTAATAAACCGACGTAACTGGCTGAATGGCAGCTTTGGTGGTTCTTAACTTCGTGTAATTCCATAATACATACACCTTTTAAAGCTGTGACAACAATGTGTCAACACATTTATTATACAGCACCTGTTAGCCCTTCTAAAAGATAACCACAAAGCAGAGGACTACACCACTACATCTACCACTCAAAAATCTCTCTCACTCAAGAAAGGGATTGCTACTAATGCACCTTCATATCTTTGAATGAAGTTATTCACTTCAGGCACTGTGATGATGTGTGCTAGCATATCACACAGCCACTGAGGATCGAGAAAGTAGAGGTGACTAAGAGCAGGGGTAGCGTAGTGAAGAAGCACACCTAAATAAAAGAATGATTAAATAAAACCACACGGGCTTCAAATCACACAAGCAATTTACCATTCTCATGCAAGAAAGTTACTGCTTGATTGAGCTCCCTTGGGTTTGGAATAATGTCTTTTGTTGCATCCCTGTGATACAGATAGAGGGTCTAGTACACTGTTGCACTAAACATTCTATGCATAACTGACTGAAAAGCAATCTCCTTCATCACAGGCGGCTGCTCCAATCTCTTGCATTCAAATGCTAGTTGCCTTACATGCTCTTCCAGTCGCAAAAAGCAAGCTGGAATCCGCTGCTCTAACAATTTGGCTTTTGAACTAGCAGGAGTACTGCCAGCACCTAAATGTGTTCAAGAGTGAGCTATGTGTATAGGAAGGAGGAAGATCTTTCAAGATAATCCCACCTTTTGGTACTGGCAGTGTGAAGGCGATGTCATACAGAGACTTCCTCAGTTCAGCAATCCCCTCACCACGGCCCCCAGCTGCACAACCTACATAGACGATATCAATGATCCTTGGAAGCCCCAGCTCCCTCAGCTGCTGTGGACCACGCCCCATTAGAAACTTCTGGCAGATGAGCTGTTTGAAATCAGCCTTTACTTTCTCCTTCTCCTCAGGCTTCAGTAGGTCAATGTGTGTGCCCACAATGACCACAGGTGAGCTTGGGGCCCGAGCCTTATACAGGTAAAAGAACAAACAAACAATATTTACATGTACTGTACACATAAGACATCGAATGCATTCAGGTTTATCAGGATGAATATATGTCAAGCACCTCGTGTATAGGGGTCACATGTCAGCAAAAAGTTTGCCTCCAATAAATGTATATTTCAGACATTGATTAATACGCTTTCCTGGAACAAGTAAAAGCCATGCTCTATACAACAGCAACAGCATATTCGGTAATTCCAGTGGTTGCTGTTACACAGCTTCTTAAAAATCCATCTAGCACTGAAGATTACATTCACAGCCATGCATGACTACACTTCATTCACTAAAAAAAAAATACATGGCAACAAAGAAATGCCCATCTGGACACAATGATAACCCACAACATCCATTCAACAACAGCTCCAGGTGTCCTTGGACAACATATACATCTAAGGTGCATTCAGCCATTAATATGCAGTCAACATATGAAGTATATGCATACTTCGTTACGTCCATGCAGTTCTACTGTACATACATATACGAACAAGGCACTGTCAGTATACACTAATGGACTCATTGTACATGTACCTCAATGCTGAACCCAATAATCACTTTCTGCCTCCCTGCATTACTTTCACTGGAAAATAAACACTACACACTAGCCTTCGACCATTCAGTACACAAAAACCAAAACCACATAACCACATAACCCTCGTCAGCGGGCAAAAAGCATCCAAACAGGGAGACAAAATATTGCTATAGACAGTGGTGGTAAACAACAACAAAACTTCAAAATCATGAGTTGCAGTAATACAAGTTTGTGGAGTACATGTAAGGGTACATGTAGGTAAAGGGCTTATTATGCACTAGCACATAACATGGGTATTATTAGGACATTATACGCAACGCATTGTGTATAGCATCCAATGCACACGTTATACACAACACATTGTGTACAGCATCCAATGCACACATTATACATTGTGTATAGCATCCCAATACACACCTAGTGTATAGTATAACAAGCCTTTTTGTGCCGTGAGATTTCATATATACATGCACTTAATTAACTGATATACAGAACTAATACAATCACATACATGTACTGTACACATGTTATCATGCCGTGAAGAGTAAGCAACAGTACATACACATACACAAATGTTGACAATGAATCAACTGTCACACCAAGTTAATTGTAATCAAGTAACCACACCTGTATATTGTGAAGCCAAGGCCCCAGGGCTTCTATCCCCTCCATTCCATCAGTGACATTCCACACTGCCAAATAGAGTGATCTTGCTGACAAGAAGCATTGATGAGTTACATAGTACTCCTCCTATAGAAAAATCAAGCACACACCATAAGCACACATACACCATACACATACACACACACACACACACACCATACACGCGCATTCAGCAAACATAAAAGTGAACATGAAAGTGACCATTCACACGCACCTGTCCTCCAAAGTCCCATGTATAAAACGTGACGCACGGCAAAGTCTTCGTTCCCTTCTTATTCATGCGTCTAACATCAGGTTCCAGGTCCTTGCGATATTTCCAAATTCCAAGGTCCACCCCCACAGTGGACAGTGGAGACTCTGCAAAAGCTGAATGTAATCATACATGTACTACATGATCAGAGCAACTGCAATCTCCTCCATCTGTGTTTAGCCCAGCCCAACCCACAAGAGAAAATCATGCTTACCAGATTTAAGTTTTCTGTTAGTAAAGAGAGCAAATGATTTGGAATATGCTCCTGATGCATTAAAGTTGTCAGATCCTGTCCCGGTAACTCTCTGGCTGAAAGTGGTGGCAGGAGGAGGAGACTCAGCAACTTCTGTCAAACGGGACAGCAGTGTGGTCTTTCCCATCTTCTGAAGCCCAACCAACATTAGCTTCAAGCTCTCATTAGGTTTGGCACTAAGCAATGGGATGGATTAAATATCAAAGTTTTGATGAGGGGTCAAAGGCATGAGATTTAAAGAGCAGTTAGGACACAAGTGGATAGAAGTATGTTTAACAAGAACAAAAGTATATGCATGAACATGTAATATAAGCCTTCTTTAAAGCAAGATACATGTACAGATGCAAGATGTACATGTGAAAGCAACTACACACCATATATGTGTCATCCACTCACTCGTGTAGCAAGGACTTCATGTAAAGAATCTTGTCGTAGGCCATTTTGTACTTGTTAAGGTCATCCAGGGGAGGGTTGGTGAGGGGAAGCCCCTCGTACTCCAGGCTCCAGAGGTGCTCCAGATTGCTGAGCTCCAGGGGGAGGGTGTCTATATCCTTATTGTGGCTAACATTTAGGCAGGAGAGTGTGGTCACATTCTGTATGTGGGCAGGAACAGACTTAAGGTTATTGTGAGCAACCTCTAGTGTGTTCAACTGAGGATAGAGTGGATACAGGATCCCAGGTGGCTGCAGTTGGGGATTGGAGCTTTCTAAAGAGCCAGACGAAGCGCTGTCTGATTCAGACTGCCCTGGTGCCATCTTGGAAATGCTCTTGGTCATATTGCCTTGTGGCATCTCATCCCACTCTTCAGATAAGAGACTGGTGGGGGACACAACCAATGTGTCAGATATGAGGTTAGCCTTAGCCTTGGTAGGTTCTTCGGTCGATCCAATAAGTTCTCCATTCCGTGGCTTGTTCACCACCCTGAACAGTTGCAACTCGACAAGAAGATTGTGGTTCAGTTTGAGATTTCCCAGTCGCCAGAGGTTTCTATGCAGACGATGAGCACAAATCTTGAAATGTGTTGGCACCGATTGCTCCAAAGTGGGTCGATCCTGATACAAGAGTCTGTAGGCACAAGGCTGGCCATCGGATAAAGAAGAAGGAGCAATAGCAGTATGCAGCTGGTTACCGCTAGCATCCAGCACTTCTAACTCTGATGGATAGTCATTGATATTTCCAAGGGATCTAATGGCATTGTTGGAGATGTTCAACTTTTGTAGTTTTGGAACAAGACAACATAGACCCCAGGGAACAGATGTTAGCTGATTGTATGACAGATCCAGTTGGTCGATTGGACAGACAAGTTCCTCTTCTCCCTCTCCTTTGCCAGCATCCTGGGTCTCAATCTCATCCATCAGCAGTTGGTCTTCAGGATCCAGGGAAGGACAATAGACACGGATCCGCCTACTGACTATTGATTTCTGCTCCAGGCTGCTACGTCTTGACGTGCCTCCATTTGGAGCGATAATAGCACGACTTATGTCCAGACGATTTGACGATTCACTCTCGCCTAAAGCACCCAATGAATAAGGTCGTCCAAACTGGTGTGTTAGACGCATCACTTCAGCTGCCGATATTGGGCTAGGAAGAGATTTAAGCATATTTCGACCCAGGAAGATTTTAGTCAGTGACTTTCCCCTCCAAATGGCTAGTGGCACATCAATGATCTTGTTGCTAACAGCAATCAGCTCTTTCAGTTTCGGGAGTGTGAACACACACTCTGGCAGACATTTTAGGTGATTGTTATTAAGATCCAACACTTGCAGATTTGTGCATGTCCACCCATCCTCAGGCAAAGCTTGCAACTGGTTTCTACTGACATCCATTGCAGTCATAGAGGGCAACTGGAAAATCTCTACAGGTAACTCTTTCAGTTCATTGCATGATATATCAAGCTCCGTAATAGTGCAGGAATGGCCTGCTGTCTTAGGTGCCTCTGTGACGGCCATCTGGAGCCATTCATTCCGTATGTAAGGCAGCTTCTTGCTCTTCCAGGCCACCTTCACTGACCTTTTAGCATCTTCACTAATCAACACACCACCATTGTAACACAACAGCAGGCCCACAACAGTATCAAATTTTTGCCGGAGGCTCCTTGACAGTGCTTTCAGCCTGGCATCTGTGGCCCCATGAATTAGGAGGAACTTGACAATGTCAGCTCTGTCCATTAGGCAGGCTTGCACCAATGCAGTGAGGTCAGCCTGTGCCATTAGATCAATTGAAGGACGAATGTAACTATTGATATCAGCCCCAGCCTGAACAAGCAGCTCCATCACTTCAAAGCGACCGGAGTTGGCTGCCTCATGAAATGGAGTCTTTCCTTTAAGAGTGATAGGTTCAATGTAGGGAGCCACAACAGAGCGAGAGGATGGTGACTGAGGTGGTGAATCAACATGCATGCTATTTGGGGAAGAAGACGTCTCAGATGGCCCTACGGTAATGTGTTCCATTATGAAATCCAAAAGCAGCTTCACAATCGCAGTGTGTCCACCAGAGGCAGCTTCATGCAAAGGCGTACGGCCATCATTACAAGTGGCTGTGATGCCAATAATGCAGTGGTGCAGGTTGGTGCCAGCATCACTGCTGCCCCTTGCAGAGTACTTGCACACTCGCTTAGCATAAGCCAGCAGCACCTTGACAACCTCAACGTGCCCCTGCTTTATAGCCAGAAATAAAGAGGTACCCTTCTCCCTTTCATCCTGAGACATGATTGCTGGCATGCCATCAAGCAGACACTGGACCACCTCCACGTGGCCTGCCTCACATGCTAGGTGGATGGCTGATAATCCAGTATCAGCATTGGTTGTTACTTGTGCACCGTTTTCCAACAGCAGTTTCACAATGGGTGTGTGCCCATGGCTTGCAGCACTATGATGGAAGGAGAATTAAATACGCTTCGGCACTCTTCCTAATCTTACATAGTAATCCAGCCCCCCCAAAAAAATCTCAAACATACAAACAAGTTATGTGTACATATGAGGTCTCCATATAAGGGCAATTCTATAAGACACATGATATACTAACACTCACATCATGAGAAGGGTGTTTCCCTCATTGGCAACCTCGTTGATTGATTCCCCAAAGCCAGGAAGGTGCATTGTTACCATAGCAACATCTCCACTAGTACAAGCCTTCACCAGCACTGCGCAATGAAATGAGTGATGATTACACAGTGTGTGCAATGAATGACCTCACATTTCCGATTCCGCTCTTTCACCAACTTTTTGTTCTCCTCATCTACACGTGATGCCACAAACGATAAGCAATTTTTTTTTCTTCTTACTATTACACATACCAAAGATTGTATTCGTCATGTTTATTAGCTCTGAACTGTTACTCTGCACAGCCAGATCATGTGCTGTGGCTCCAGAGGCATCAACGATACTGGCATCTGCTCCCCAGCAGAGAAGAAGGCGTGCAATATCCAAGTGGCATTCATAAAGTTCCCTCCGTGTGGCATATCTAGGATACAGCTCCTTGCCACATATGTGCACATGTGTGTGTCGATACATGTAGGATTGGGTAGTGAATACATGTCTGATATATATGTTACAAGATGGGCAGCTCTCAAGCTGTATTATAGAGGCTGCAGGATAATTGTGTGGAAGGCTCACACTTAGTGATTGAACGGGTCTAGCCATTATACTGTTATCAGAAAGCGATTCAATTGTTACACTAACCATTTGAAAAAAGGTTACACAACTGCCAATCTCTGGCTACTGCAACCGCATCCCTGATAATACAGGTCCAGGAAAAAAAACCCTGATCATTCTTGCTTACCACTGAGATTATTGAAGCAGCCAATCATGTTTTTCAAAGCTATTTGTAGTGTCTAGTTGCAACCATTTAGAAGCTGATATAATACAGTGACCAGCAACTTACATTGCAATTCTCAATGAGAGCAACCTGCCCCCCCCCCCCCCCCCAAAATATAATGCTAGTCAACCACCCACAGAAAATGAGATTGCACTGGTCTATACCATACCTATTTAGAAAATCCACATCAAAAGAAAATAACAGGCAGCTAGGCAGCCATATTATGATTTGTCAAGTAGAACAAATGCAAAGAAAGGTCTACTGTATATAGTGGAGACTTACCTGTCTACAGCCAACAATTGCTTTGTGAAGAGGTGTCTAAAAAGGCACGGAGCACATATCCAGCAAACTGATTTTTGGTTTTAATGTACACACACGCAAAAACATACACACACGCAAAAACATACACACACGCACACACATACACACACACATCCAAACACACACACACACACACACACACACACACACACACACACACACACACACACACACACACACACACACACACACACACACACACACACACACACACACCATGCGCGTGTGTGTGGCTCCTTCACTCACCTGACCAAGGCTATCGCGTATATTCACGTCGGCTACAATGAATGAAAGCGTTGCACTTGAACACAGTACGGCTATGGGTGTTCACACACATACATGCACAATCACCAGCACTTGGACCCCAAAAACCACACCCATCATTGCTACCGCCACACACCTGGGTGTTGTTTCAGTCAGCAAAATACAGCAGAGCACATAACCCTCAACAGACGAACTGACTTATGTTCCAATCGATTTACAATAGAACAAACCTTTATTATTTATTAGCAATATTGCGGACTCCGCTTCGCCTTGCTCTGCAGCTACGTGTAAGGCAGTGCAACCGCTTGTACTCAAAATGTTGGGATCGGCGCCCTTCTCTAAAAGGCTTTGAACGGCACTCAGGTTTCTCCAACATATCGCAGATGTAAGCTCCTCGGTGATATCACTTGCTTTCAGCGTTTCGTTCATCCTACCACCAGTACGTGTACAAAAACTTCGTCAATGCAAAGAGCGCTTCCTTTTAGAGCGCCCTAATTTTTCCGAGGGGCGTGGCATAACAACGTATTGACCTACAGTGTAGAGTCAGCAAATCTATTGCCGGGCTTGTACACGAACAATTAAGCCTTTTAATACTTGGGTGAGCGATCAGTGTTTGAGATTTAATAGCTAATATGAAGACCAGGAAAGTACTAGTTTTATACACGTTAAACGGTTTATCATTTGGGTTTGGTACTACATGTTGTCTGGCTACGGCCAGAACCGATACATCACAGTACTAGAGGTCCCGTTTTTGGAGAACAATGATTCTCTAAAAACGGGACCTCTAGCAATCAAATTGCTACCGTATCAGCGGCGGCAGAAGGTTAGGGCAAAAACTTTCAGTACATGTACCCAGATCCAACTTTTCGCAGCTGCAGCTGCGATTGGGTCTGGGTACGAGTCTAGTACATTACTTGCAATAATTATTGCGAGCACGTGTTCTTCGAGATTATTTAATAGGCAAGTTCTGTTGCATGAATCATGGTCCATTCTGAAAAAAGATAAGGCTGGTGTTGGAGCTTTAACGGACGATTCATGTACTGCTGGAGCTGTGGGACAATCTGAATTGTGGGAGCGAATTCAAAGAGAATAGGCCTAGTTCTTCGAGTTGTCGAGGTCGCTCCAATGAAAACAGCGAGAGAGAGTTGACATCGACGTCAAACGAAACTGTAATTGTTGCACGGCTAGTTACCCCGTGACCTCGATTTGTGGCAATATTATAGGTGGAAGGGAACATGGTGAAAAAAGCCAAGTAGCCATCATCTGGAGTTGAATGAATGTACTGCTGCAGATAAGGTCACTTGGATTGCACTAGCGTTAGCAATGAATTTGAAGGGTAGGTGTTTTGTGCTATTCTGGTATGAATAGTACGTTTTTAACCATTCCAGTAACATTAAGTACGTCAGAAAGAATTAAGCTTTTCGGCGATGAGACTATTATTTACCTATATCTGAGATCCTCTATGTTGGAAAGTAGATTCAATAACTGCTTCACACTGATCTGGAGGACGTGGCCAAAGAATTTATATCACGTAACTTTGGAACATTGATTAGTCTTGCATGATGTATGAAATTATTATTATTTTTATTGACCACTGCCCCCCAAATGTAGTAGGTATGTTACAAAAATTTTCAAATTCATTGGATTGCAACGATTTGTGCATTAAAAGCTTTTTAAGAGCAGTTTTGAAAAAGATCTGATTCGTCGCTCTGTGATGAACCATTATAGAGTTACGACATTTCAAAGTGGCGAATTTCACATAAATTTGCGCCATACATTTCAGTGGACATACACAACTTTTTTGTGACCGGATTTTTAAACTGATGCTATACCGTTTACAGTTTACAACATATAAAAACGAAATAGGCGTCAACAGAAAATGTATGCCATGCAAAACTAAAGTGTGCTAACAGATGACTGTTAGTTATGAACATTAACAATGCCATTACATAGGAATTCATCACAACAATACAAGGTCCCCCACACACAATGTCAGCTCCAAGTTCGTATTTGGTCAGTTCGAAGTCTTCAGCATCATCATATGTTTCATTTTGCTTCCAATACGCCACAACATGTTATGCTCCTTTTTAGTTTCTGAAATTTTCCACTATCAACAACCTTGTCTTGACCATCTTCATCATACCACACATGACAGAGACTTCTACCTACAACATTATCAAGAATTATGTCCATTGGTCGAACACTTCTTTGGTTTCCAAAGCTTTGAAATATCTTTAGGATTACCAGTACTGAGATCTCTTATTCGTCTTTCAATTGCTTTCATTCTTTCACATCTTTTTTTGCTGTTTCTTAGTCTCCCTGAGAGATATTTCTTTTCACATCTTGCATTCGAGTAAAGTTTCTTCGCTTTCTAGCATAAGAAATGACCCATTTGATGACTTTTTCTCTTCTTTCTGAATGCAATTCATCGAAGATATTCAATTGTATGATTCTCTTTTGCTCTCATCCTTTCAGAAAGGAATGCCAATGTAGCATTGGGTGCACGTTTCTTAAGAGCACTGAACATGCTCATTATTCTTCTGCATCCATGTTGTGGGTTCATGCAGTTTCAGTTTCTTGACATAATTCTGTGGTTAGGGCCATTTCAAAATAACATTTGTATTGCCTTTCTAATACTATTATAATGGCATTGAGACAACCCCAAACATTTCACTGATGGCAACACTAAAGTGATCTGAAGAGGAGTACTGTTGGAGAACTTTGAGGGTGGTATCAGTTTTATCCAAAGCATTACCAAAGTAATCAGTATCTCTTTCCAGGAGTCCAAGTGGGTTTTTGCAGCTTTCCTTCAATGCAATGACAACATTTCTAATCACAACAATACCATCTAAATGGTAGATTTGCTTGTCTGCAGAAGTATAAAACATTTTCATCCATCGCCCAGAGAAAAAGTTTTCCAAATACTCCCAGCACCTGCATCTCCATTTTGGCAACATCGTTAGAAAAATCATCATGCGTCATGCGATTGTTACATGATACATTATCCTGCGGGAGGGTCGGTGGGGCTTTAAATTTGCTTGAAAATCACATAAAACGGGGACTAGACAATATACTTCCAGTCTATCAATCATTCACCAAGGTCTGCGCCCGTTTTCGGGCAAATCGTGAAACATTTGTAAATCATATTGCTGTATATCGAAGAGCAAAACTCTTTTGACTTAGTTAAGACTCGTAACGAGAGTTTGAACTGTCAGCTACAACAGCACGGTGCTACTTTTGTAAAGGCTATTAACTATAGTGACCCAGAAGCGTAGGAACGTCGTAAATATAGGATTGGGGGGGGGGGGGGGGGGGGGGGGGGGCCAAGGACCTCTCTGCCCCCCCCCGTTCCGACGCGTATGTTAATACACCATTTATCAAAAAAGGCTGTCAAAAAAAGTGGTGCACAGGCGACGCTGCACCAAGAGTTGTCAATATGCATGGGGGTAAGGGTGGTGTACATGTACGAGGAGGGAGGTGGTATCTCGCATGTCCCGTCATTAAAACAGCCAAAATTCGGCGCCATTTTGTGGGCGTGTTGTAACATAAGCCTGCCTCTTAGTCTAGCTCTGCTGAGAACATCATTAAGAAAATGTAGCTCGCGTCTAGAGGGACAGTGGAGAAACGGGTTGCAATCGTACGAAAACACTAAGATCTACATTTTGATGTTGATTCCATGTCACAAAACGGTGCGCTTCCAGAGGGGTGCAATTGCCCCCCAACCCCCCACCCCCGCTTCCGCTCGGTCGGCTATGAATTTTATTACAAGTATTGTTGACAATCGACATATAGTGACAACTGCCAGCTGTCACGTAGTTCTTAGTATCGCGCACTTCAGACCGACTTGCACTTGATCTAAAATGGGATGACGTGAACAACGCGAACGGGAAAGAAAAAGAGCCGCTGCTAACTGCTGTTCAATGGAGCAATTTCTCCCAACGAACGAACAATTGTAGATGCTTATGAATGATTGAGGGTATCAGGAATCTCTACAAGCTTGAGCGTCGATATTATAACTTTCAAGTTATTTACAATCACTCATGTAGAATGGCAGAGAAAATTGGAAGCTCAGTGTCAATGCCTCGCATTATTGCTGCAAGGCAGCAGCATCGAAGCAATATGTCTTCTGATTCTCCTCTTGATTACCGGTATGATAAAAAGAATGTTGCTATACGTTTCTCGACTACATCTCCACTCACTTAGCAGAACAGTTTTCATCATTAACAATCACAACTGGTTCAATATTAGGCATAATACCATCTGTAAAGCATTCAAAGGAAATCAATCTGTCTAGAATTGTTGAAGTATACCATGATGACCTTCTATCCCCTGAGCTTCTGGAGCTAGAACTAATGCGATGGAAATCAAAATATAGTGATGTCCCATATGCAAAACTACCTTCATCGCCATCATCAGCAATAAAAGATTGTGATGCTGAAATTTAGCCCATGCAATATTAGGATTCTGCTGCAACTTGCTTGCACTATTCCAGTTACATCGTGTGAATGTGAGCGGCTCTCAGACGTTTCAATAATTACATGAGATCATCAATTAATGGGGAAAGAACGTCTGGCCAATCTTGCCTTGCTGCACATTCATTACGAACAGCAAATCAATGTTGAAATTGTTATTGACATATTTGCATCGTTTCACCCAAGACGAATGGAAATGGAATCACTGATTGAATCACAGTCTTGAAGAATGTATTTAATCACCTTACACAGTAATGACATTGCATGGTTTGTGGGTATCTGATTGTAATTAAATTACAAAAGGACAATTACACATATGATACGAGGAAAAACAAACTCACAAATGCTTATCGCAAGTATAATCCGCAATATGTATAATCCAACTATAGTTCGCGTATTACCCTTGAGTCCACTGAGCCATACTTTGCCCCCCCCCCCCCCCCCCCCCCCCCCCCCCCCCCCCCAAACACAAAGCCTGGCTATGGGCCTGGCTTCTAGACACTCTAGTGACTCGAATCCGTTCCTCGTCCCCAGTCCCAGAATCGTCGTCCGTTACGTATAACTCGACGGTTTGGAATAGTACCAATCACTTCAAAATATACCAACAGGGTGCCTTTAGGGGTCAGGTAAAAGTAAAACACATCGAGGAAGAAAATGGGCAGTATAATTACGCCAATCTGCATGTAGTGTTCCCAAAAGGGAGCTATATCAGCGGGACCTTGAGGAGAAACCGTGCTGCTAAAAGTAAGAGGACAATTCAGCCCCCATTTTGGCATCTAAAAGAAGGCGGTATTGGAAAGATTCCGATGCTGTCTTAATTGCTAATGGAATACGTAAAGCAGGAGTAGTCTCGTTCTCAGACCCAACGTTACGCAGCTGCGGGTGGATTACATCACCGCTACGCGTAAGTAAGTCTGGTCTCTCCAGGAACCAATCACATTCGAGTTATGCATTTCTATGTTATAATTCGCATAGCGGTGATGTAATCAACCCGCAGCTGCGTAACGTTGGGTCTGGGTACGAGACTAGTTAATCTATTACATGCGTATGGCACTTTTGGATTCACAAATTATGTGCATTCAGGGCCGTAGCTGGGGGGGGGGGGATCGGGGGGATCGAACGATCCCCCCCCCCCCCCCCCCCCCCCGTTTGACGTTGGAGTTCCGCTTCACTGGATACTTTTTTCCCCATAAAAGTGGATCCGGGATTCCCATAAAACTAAATTTCTCAGTCTCGTTATAAACCGAAACCGTACCCGCATTTTAATTAATCATTGACCGTTGATTTAAAAAAAATTTCAAAGTGTCACATGGGACGACCAGCACAGCGAGAGAGGGAAAGGAAAAGGGCAGCTAAATGCTGCCAAAGTATAGAAAAGTTCGTGAAGAGGAAGAAAGCGGAAGGTAAATCATTACATTTAGTCAGGTTAAGATATGATTATCGGGGTTTTGCGATTGTTATAGGAATAAGATAACCTACGAAACCTACGTATTGTTCATTTAGATGAGGCAGGCAAGGTACCCAACAGAACAGATGACGAGGTGACTGATGATAAGGAACGGGAAGATGAGCCTCTCGGGAGATGCCTGTCACTGAAAAGGCATCCATCATAGAGGATGACAATGGCAAAGAAATCGAAGACAAAATTGAGCATGTACAGGAATTATCTGTCACTAACACCGCTTCTGAATCTCATGAGACCTGTAAGTTGTGTTCTGAGAGTTGTTCTAAATTGTTAAATATCCAATATGCTTTAAAGTGATATAGGAAGTATTGCCATAAATTCATATAGTAATTATGCAATACATGAAACTTTAATTGATCAATGCCATTATTATTTTCATACATCTGTTTTATGAAATGAATGTATATTTGTTCTTTTCATTGTGTTTGCAGTGACTAGTTTTATAGATGACATAGGAAGCATCATTACTGCTAAAATGGCACCAAATGAAATTGAAGACAAAGTGAAAAAACTTAACAGTGCACAGAAATTTCATTTATTGAAGCATCATGTTGTTCCAATGGCAGATTTTGTCTTCCCAACTAAGTTCTATGGAGGATGCCAAAGGTCTTTCCAGTTACGATGGTTGAAGGAATATCCATGGATGGTGTATAATATGGTCCTTGATGGAGCATTCTGTATTTCATGTGCCTTGTTTGCAAATGATAGAAAAGGTCTTGGCACACTAGTGAACCATCCTTTCACTAAATGGCACAAAAAGAAAGCTAAAGTACATCCACACACAACCTTTAAGTATCACCAGGAGGCACTTGCCATTGCAGACCAATTCATAGCCAGCATTGAAAACCCACATGCAACAGTTTCTGTGATGCATGATACTAAGAGAGCAGAAAACATTGTAAGGAACAGGCACATTGTCAAATGCATAGTAGAGTGTGTCTTGTTCTGTGGAAGGCAGTGCATCCCACTTCCAGAGGACAATGAAGGTGGTTTGGAAGGGAAATCCAGAAAACTTTTTATCCTTGTTGCGCATGATGTCTAACCATGATGATATTAAAGAATTTGGAGCAGCCAATGTTTAAAGCTTCTACTTATGTCTCTCCTACAATCCAAAATGAAATAATTCACATTATTGGAAAAGACCTCATACAGGCAAGGCTTGTTAAAGAGATCAAAAATGCTAAATTTTTTACCATCATGGCTGACGATGTTACATCACACAATGTTGAACAGATGGCTCTGTGTGTAAGATTTGTCCAAAACATTAGGGAAGAATTCTTACAGTTTTCCAAACCTCTAAGGACGACTAGTTATCATTTGGCAGAAGAAATCAAATCTGCTTTGCAAGAACTGGGCATCAAACTGGAAAATATGAGAGGTCAGGGATACGATGGTGCAGCATCTATGAGCAGTACTTGTGTAGGTGTTCAGGCAAGAATAAAACAAGATGCTCCAAAAGCATGTTATATTCACTGTAGTGGACATTGTTTAAATCTTGTATTATCACATTCATGTGCTCTACCTGCTGTTAGGAACATGATTGCTAAAGTGAGGGATGTGAGTCTTTTCTTCAGAAACAGTCCAAAAAGGAATGATCTTTTGACTTATTGTTCATCACAGTGTCACTGAAGAATCAAAATGCAAACGATTGCTTGAACTGTGCAGTACTAGATGGGCTGAACGACATGAAACATACACTCGTTTCTATCAAACATATGTTTATTTGGTGAAGTCCTTTGAAGTCATAGCATATGATCTTCATAGATGTCGTGTTTCTCAGCACTCAGGATTGAAATGAATGGCAATACAGGCACAACTACACAAACACTAAATCTAGCTAAAACAGGCAGAACAAAATGAATGACACGAACACGTGGTTTAGGGTGTTAAATAATAGGCAGGGGTACAATCACATCAGGTCACTCAAAATTATGCAAGACCCTCTCAAATTTAGTTTCTTTTTCCACCAGTTATTAACCTACTATATGCAAATTATCGAGTCCCCAGGCCAATATACTTTTGAACTGCATTCGTTTGAAACGTTGACCTTTTGTAACAACAATGCGTAAAGCGGGGGGGCGTTCCTGCCAATAACTACCGTGAAATTGTAACAAATGGTAATAATTGAAGTACCATGGATAGAGCTGCGTTTGCTGTTCACGTATATATCTGAAACTTGAGCGCTTGTTCCTTAACAACAAAGTTATGGTGGAAATAAGTTCCGTAACTTTGACCTAAAATTACAAAAAAGTATATTTATCATTTTTTCCCCAAAGCGCACGAAATGTAGCTTCGGTCCTTATTCAACGTGATTGGAAGTAATCGAGTTTGGATCTCTGGTACTTCCGTAGATATTAACTGGAATAGAGAGTAAACACGGATTGTTTAGTTTCTATTTGTTAAGGGCACGCCACCTTCTACCGCAATAATATATTCAATATGCTTGGTTTACACAGCTATACTTGGGTATGATAACAGAACAATTAAACGTTTATGCGTGTTATCATACCCAAGTATAGCTGTGTAAACCAAGCTTATGAATATATTATTGCGGTAGAAGGTGGCGTGCCCTTAACAAATAGAAACTAAACAATCCGTGTTTACTCTCTATTCCAGTTAATATCTACGGAAGTACCAGAGATCCAAACTCGATTACTTCCAATCACGTTGAATAAGGACCGAAGCTACATTTCGTGCGCTTTGGGGAAAAAATGATAAATATACTTTTTTGTAATTTTAGGTCAAAGTTACGGAACTTATTTCCACCATAACTTTGTTGTTAAGGAACAAGCGCTCAAGTTTCAGATATATACGTGAACAGCAAACGCAGCTCTATCCATGGTACTTCAATTATTACCATTTGTTACAATTTCACGGTAGTTATTGGCAGGAACGCCCCCCGCTTTACGCATTGTTGTTACAAAAGGTCAACGTTTCAAACGAATGCAGTTCAAAAGTATATTGGCCTGGGGACTCGATAATTTGCATATAAACATATATATAGTAGGTTAATAACTGGTGGAAAAAGAAACTAAATTTGAGAGGGTCTTGCATAATTTTGAGTGACCTGATGTGATTGTACCCGCAGGAATGTTCTGGAACTATCGAGAATCCTGATAAGTACCATGACCATGACACCTCCCTGCTAGCCTTGAAATCTTCCACAGATCATTGAGAGGCGAAATTGTCTCCATGTGGATTTGTTGGTGATGTCTGGTTGATCTTCTTGGGTTGTCCCGACTGTAGTCACTTCCAGTAGGGAGACTAGGGTTGCGGTACACCCGCATCAGTTTAGCAGGAATCCTTGTTGGTTCTGCTGTGGGGACACACAATTCTGAAGAATCAGCAGTGAGGGCTACACACTCTGCCAATGGTGGAACTAGGACTGGTTCCATGGACGATACCTGGACCTCCCCTGGGTCTGCATCCTCTTGAACACCATAACGAGGACGCAGCTGCTCTTGTGACGCCTCCAAGTGCCACCCCGTGGGCACACTCGCACACTGACACTGCGGGAGCCGTACACCTTGGTGACCACAGCTGGTACCCATCTGGGGTCTTTCTCCTGTCTGGGACCGCAGTAGAGTGCATAGCACGGTGTCCCAACAGCGTATATGGGAGCCACCCTATTTGGAGCCTCTTGTGCTTGAGACCTTGTGGCTTCCTTGGCCTGCTTTCCTTGAGCAGCATGTGCAGGGGAAGGGAGGAGAACATCAATTTTGGTCCGTATTTGGCGCCCGTTCAGTAGTTCGCTTGGGGAGTAGCCTTCACTCCTTGGTGTCCGGCGATACTGTATCAGAAATTCCTGGAGGGCTGCACGAGGTGGAAGCGAGGACTTTGAGAGTGCCTGCTTGAATGCTAGACGTTCGGCAGCACCATTTGTTGCGGGATGGTATGGTGCCCCTGTGAGGTGGGTAATGCCTCTCTCACGGCACCAGCTTTGGAACTCCTCAGAGGAGAATGACGTAGCATTGTCTGACACAATGGTATGAGGGTAGCCAAAGTGGGCGAAATCTTGCTCCAATAGCTCAGTAGTGGACTTGGTGGATGTGGAGGTTGTAGGATGGATACAAGGGTACTTGGAGTAAGCGTCAATGAGAACTAGCCAGTTACTTCCTAGAAAATTGATGGCATGATCCACATGGACCCGACTCCATGGCTTTTCTGGAAGCATCCATGGGTGGTTGGCAGGCTTGGGCGGCTTCTTCTGGTGCTCTGCACAGGCAGTGCACCGATGGCAGAGCTCCATGATGTCTGCATCGATCCCCAGCCAGTAGACTGCCGTTCGCGCCAGCTGTTTCATACGTTGCATTCCAAAGTGTCCCAGGTGTAGGAGCTGCAACACCTGAGGTTGTAGACTCGGGGGAATGACAACTCTGGAACCATAGAGGAGGCAACCATAAGCTGTGGAGAGAGATATGGCAAGTTTCCGAAAAGCCTCTATTGACCCATCTGCTTTTATGTCTTCATTAGTTGAACCTTTTGGTGGCCATCCTTCTTGTGTGTAGCGCATCACATTGGAGATGATCGGGTCCTTAGCTGACTCCTTCGCCAGTGTTCCTGGATCAGTTGGTTTCAGCTGAAGGCTGACAGTCTTTATGGTGCAGACTGTGTCCACATCTGCATCACCTTCCTCCCCATCAAAATTGGCATCCGGTCCTACAGGGAGACGGCTAAGAGCATCTGCATTGCCGTGGTCTGATGTCTTCCGGTACTCAATAGAATACTGGTATTGGCTGAGCATCAAGGCCCATCGAGCAAGCCTATTAGCAGCCAGGGCAGGAGTTGCTTTGGTTGGTCCAAACAGAGCTGTGAGTGGCTTGTGGTCTGTGACCAGAATGAATGTGCGACCATATAAGAACTGGTGGAACTTGTTGAGGGCAAAAATGATGGCCAGTGCCTCCTTTTGTATCTGACTGTAACGCCGCTGGGTGTTTGTGAGGGTCTTCAAGGCATTTGCAATAGACAACTTCAGGAATGTTGATTGAATAGATATAATTGCCTTTGACGTCACATCCGGAGTGTTATGGACCCGCTTCGCCACCGCGTAGCTCGCGCACACCAACGAGACAATTTAACTGTCACTCTTTATCTTTAAGACCAATGCACACACATTGCATTTGATCTACGCAAGACAAAACCCAATACTGCCTAGCCACCCACTTCCTCTCTCTCTAGCTCTCCTTTTATACCCTGCTGCTCCTAGTCACAGGTCATCCTTTCAGAGTTGGACCCCCTTTCATCAATCTGCCCTCCTTGCATTCTGCACCCTGGCACCTATTCATAGGGTCGCACTCTTCACTCTCGTCATGCTTAGCTTTGCTCCATGACACTCCACCACCCTTCTCCAGCGACACACCTGTCGCTCCATCACTAAACACTCTGGACAAGGCATCCGCATTGGCGTTAGCCTTTCCTGTGCGATATTGCACGGAGAACTGGAATGGCTGCAGCGCAAGACTCCATCGCATCAGCCTATTATTAGCATCTTTTAGGCGATCAAGCCACTCCAGTGACCTATGATCCGTCTGGATAGTAAATGATCTTCCTAGAAGGTACACTCTGAAAATCTGCACCGCCAACTTTATCGCCAAACACTCCTTTTCCACCACCGAGTACTTCTCTTCTCTGGGCAACAGCTTCCGGCTGAAATACGCCACAGGATGATCTTCCCCCTCATACAATTGACTTAGGACCGCGCCCACTCCTCGATCTGATGCATCGGTTTGCAACACAAACGGTTTCTCGAAATCAGGGCACTTCAACACCGGTTCCCCGCACAGCAATGATTTCAATTTCTCAAACGCCCTTCCACACTCACTATTCCACTGGACCTCTTTTGTGGCTGTTTTCCTCGTCAGATCAGTCAAAGGTGCTGCAGTCTCCGCAAAATTCGGGATAAATCTCCTGTAATAGCCCGCCAATCCTAGAAATCCCCTCACCGCCGTCTTTGTCCTTGGAATTGGAAACTCCTTGAGTGCCTCCAGTTTGGAATTTTCTGGTCTCACAGTTCCATTTCCCACCATATGTCCAAGATATATGCATTGGTCCATCCCGAACTGGCACTTATCCAACTTCACCGTTAGAGCAGCTTTTCTCAATCTCCGGAACACCTCCTTCAAATGCTTCATGTGATCCTTCCAATTATCACTGTAAATCACAATATCATCCAGGTAAGCTGCTGAGTAGCCCTCTGTTCCTCTCAACAATTCGTCCATCATTCTCTGGAACGTCGCTGGGGCTCCTTGCAATCCGAACGGCATTACTGTAAACTGGAACAGTCCATATGGAGAAGAAAATGCAGTCTTTGCTCGGTCCTCAGCTGCAACTGGCACTTGCCAATAACCTTTTGACAAATCCAATGTTGTGATCACCTTCGCCCGTCCAAGCCTGTCAATCAGCTCGTCGATCCGCGGCATAGGGTACGCATCCTGTCGCGTCACTCCGTTCAACCGACGGAAATCGACACAGACTCGCAGGGATCCATCCTTTTTCTTGACAAGGACCATGGGCGATGCCCAAGGACTGTTGGAACGCTCAATTACTCCATGCTTCAGCATCTCTTCCAACTCCTCCTTCACCGAATCCCGATAGCAATATGGCAATCGATAGGGCGGTAACCTTGTTGGTGGACCGTTAGTTTCAATCGAATGCACCGCTAGATTCGTCCTCCCTGGTGTGTTCCTGATCACATCCGCGAAATCTTTGTGCAAATCATGAAGCTGCCTCAGTTGTTCGGTTCCAACCATCTTTCCTACTTTCATCTCTCCATTCTCCTTGTTCCTCTCCCACAACGGAATCTCCTCTTCGCCTTCCTCGTTTACTTCTTCCGTCCACAGGCATACCGTTGTTGGCATATTCCACTCTTTCAGCATGTTCACGTGGAATATTCTCTTTTTCTTTCTCTTGTCGTGCATGTTGACCTCGTAGGTAACTGGAGTAACCCTTTTGGTTATACCGTACGGACCTTGCCAACTCGCCATCAATTTGCTCGTACTTGTCGGTAGTAATACCAGCACCTGGTCTCCATCTTTGAACACGCGTTCTCTTGCATTTTGGTCGTACCACTGCTTCTGCTCGACTTGAGCCTGCGCCAGGTTCTTCTTCACCAATTCCGTCATTTTGGCCAACCTCTCCTGCACGCTCAGTACATACGACACTATGCTCTCGTCACTTCCTTGGCTAGGTGCTTCCCACGTCTCTTTCAGGATATCGAGCGGTCCTCTCACTTGCCTCCCATACACCAGCTCAAAAGGTGAAAATCCTGTGGATGCTTGCGGTACCTCTCGATACGCGAACAGCACATACGGTAGCCACTTGTCCCAATCTTGACCCTCAGCGGTCGCAACTTTTCTCAACATGGCCTTCAGCGTTCCATTGAACCGCTCGACCAACCCGTCCGTTTGAGGATGATAAGGGCTGGTCCTAATTGGCCTCACATGTAGGAGTCGATACAGCTCCTCCAGCAGTCTGGATGTGAAATTCGACCCTTGGTCCGTCAGAATCTCCCTCGGGACCCCAACTCTGGCGAACAACGGGATCAGTTCCTCCGCCACATGTTCCGCATCTATGGACTTCAATGCCACAGCCTCTGGGTACCTCGTCGCATAGTCACAGACTACTAGGACATACTTGTTTCCTGACCTGCTCCTCGGAAGAGGTCCTACAATGTCCATCGCGATCCTCCCAAACGGCTCTTCTATGATCGGTAGGGGCATAAGGGGAGCATATCCCTTCCTGCCCTTCGAACACTTCTGGCATATCGCACAGCACTTGCACCACTCTGCCACATCACGGTATACTGACGGCCAGTAGAACCGCTGTAGCACTCGCTGCACCGTCCGTTTCTTCCCCATATGTCCAGCCAACGGGATTTCATGAGCCACCGTCATAACCGTTCTCCGAACTGCAACCGGTAGCACCAACTGCTCAATCGCCAGGCCTTCTCCATCCGAAAGTGGCTGCCAATGACGATATAGCATCCCGTTCTCTTCATAAAACCACACGTTCACCTTCGTGCGCTCTCCTTTCGCCGCCTTCCACAACGGCTGCAAAGTAGGGTCTTCCCGCTGCAATCTCTGGATCTTTTCCACATTGAACAACTTCTCCGCCTCTCCATCGAGCTGCTCCGGCTTCTCTGGTGCCTTCACGCCTTCTGCCCTGTGTAGCACTGCCGCGTTGTCCAAACTATTCTTTAAGCTATCCATTGCAACGTCGCTATCCACCTGTTCCATCACAGGCGTGGCCTTTGCCCCACTCTGCTTCTCTTTTTGTACGGTACGGGCATCCTCCTCCATCCGCTTCTTTGCCTGAGCCCGCGTAGTCGCTGCCATCACCCAACTCTTCTTGGGAACTTCAACCGTCGGACCGATCTTCACCAGCTCCGGTACATCTCTTCCCAACAACACTGACATTGGAAGCTTTTTCACAGCTGCTGCCTCCAACCAGTAGTGCTTCTCGTCCACAATGACCTCGACTCGGGCTAACGGATAGGATACTCTATCCCCGTGTACGCACTCCACCATCACGTTCCTTCCCAACAGTCTCTTCCTGGGTACCAGACACGACCGCACCAGCGTTCTCCCCGCTCCTGTGTCCAACACGATATCCGAGACATCTGTACCCTCTACCTTTCCGCTCCTCACAGGAACCAAGGTATCTCCATCTGTCTTTTTGAACTTCCGACAATTCCCGAAACGTCCTCCATAGTAACTCCCTCGACTGGGACACTTACTCGAGATATGCCCCAACTGATGGCATGAAAAACACCTCGGACCTCTACCTGAGCTTCTCTGCTCTGGCCTCCTTAGTACAGGTGTATCTCTCGGGACTTTCTCACTTTCCTGCAAGGTCTCACTTTCTTTGACACCCTGCCTCTGCTTCTCCGGTCCGCCTTCCTTGCGTCGAGCCTGTTCGTACGTATCCAGCATCTCGCCTGCCTTCACACACCCCTTTGGTTTCCGTTCCAACAACCACAGCCGCTTCTCTGGTGTGAGACAATTCAGAAGTTGCTCCATGCCGAACTCTTGCTGAATGTCGTCCACAGTCTTGTACTCACGCAGCCACTTCGACAGTAGATCCATCAACCGTACGCTGAACTCCCGGTGGGTCTCCCCCACCTTCCGAACTGCTGTCCGAAAACAATTCCGGTAAGCCTCCTCGTTTAAATCATAGCGCATCAGGATCGCGGCTTTGATCGCATCGTAGTTTGCCGAATCTGTAATCGGTAGTGCCACAAACGCTAACTGCGCCCTTCCGCTCAGCTGTGGAGCCAAATAATGCGGCCATCGACTTCGCTCGATCTTGTGTGCTGCCATTATTCGCTCAAACGTAACTAGGTACGCTTCAATGTCGTCGCTATCTCTCAGGGCGACCAACTTGATTCCCAACTCCGCAGGACTCTTTGCTCCTGCCGCGACGACAGACCTCTCCACCATCTTCGCTAGCTGATCCATTTGGTTTCTCATAGCCTCTCTCTCCTCTCCGCGACTTCGACGTTCCTCTTCTAACCTTCTCGCCATTTCAGCTTCTCTCGCGACGTGCTCCTCTTCTCTCCGCCGCCGCTCGTCCACAACCTCGGCTTCTCTCCGCGCTCTTTCATTTTCGATCTCTTCATCGCGCTTCCTTCGGTCTTCCGCCAAACCCTGTAGCATTGCTTCCCAGTTAATCTCCGCCATCGTTTTGTATGTACGTCCTGACCTGGTGGTCATACAGCTCTATGCGCAGTTGATCCAACAACTGTCAGACGAACAGATCCCACCGCTGCCACCAAATTGTTATGGACCCGCTTCGCCACCGCGTAGCTCGCGCACACCAACGAGACAATTTAACTGTCACTCTTTATCTTTAAGACCAATGCACACACATTGCATTTGATCTACGCAAGACAAAACCCAATACTGCCTAGCCACCCACTTCCTCTCTCTCTAGCTCTCCTTTTATACCCTGCTGCTCCTAGTCACAGGTCATCCTTTCAGAGTTGGACCCCCTTTCATCAATCTGCCCTCCTTGCATTCTGCACCCTGGCACCTATTCATAGGGTCGCACTCTTCACTCTCGTCATGCTTAGCTTTGCTCCATGACACGGAGTACACGTGTCGAAGCGTTAAGGCTAGAGCTAAACAAGCACAACTTACAGTTACTGTATCCCATAAGCACGTAAGCGAGTAGAATGCTTTGAAAGATGTTTTTCAGTTGTTTTGTGTAATCTCAGACTTAGCCACGTGGACAACTTACATGAATCTATCTTCGTCAGGAGATACCTGCAGCACAGCCGAGCTTTCTGAAAACGACATCCCTGGCGCTTCATTGACTGAACCATTAGAGGCCCACAATGTGGCAGCACTAAAATGGTGGCTTCTTTGCCGTGGGATAAAAGTTAAGTCATCTAGTAGAAAAAAGGAGATAATAGAGAAGCTATGAGAAGTGGAGCAAAGGTCATTGACATGGACGGCTCATATGTTGCTCGCAAACGGCAACTACAGTGCGAGATTATAAACGAACCAACAGGCTTGGTCACCGATATTGGCTTACCTATTACTGGTTGGGAGGTTATTTCAGCTGAGAATTACAAGTCTTACTCATGCAAGATGCCTACAGTTACCCTTGGTCAGTAATACATGACGCAGATATACATAATTATTGTAGTTTATCTTCCTTGTTAGGAATTCTCTATGAATACCTTGCAAAAGGTGTTGGTCGATCACAAGACAAGGGTGCTTTCAGAGCAATCTCAAGGGGCTACAACCACTGGGATAGAGAGGGTTGAAATAAACACACGACATCCAAACTTGTGTCATGTGCAATGCATAATGAAGCCATCAATGAAAGTAGGTAAGTACCGCATCTATAAAAAAGGCTACCTGTGAATGTCTTGCTGGGTAGGTTGGAGTATACACATGATATGTGCCTGTGCATGTACATCTTTGTTTCGCAAATACAGAAAATCAGCTTCCTGCACACATATTTCAGCATTGCTACATGCTCTAGTGACAATGACATCTATGAATGTGTCTGGACATCAAGATGAAAAAGACACTGAACTACCAGTCACATCTTATTTATGTAAATGGAATGTTCCTCGGGGACGAAAAGATTGCACTTTAAGGATATCAGAACAAAAATTTCAGAAACATGATTATAGACAGTTGAAGAAGGCTAAGTATAGCAGTGTGCAAGATTTTGACCCAAGGCCACTTCAATACAGGGGTACAGCAAAAACAGAGCTTGAAGCATTATTAAGTAAAGTGAAAGGAAAAGGGCTGGGTATTTCATTGCTACTTGACCCAACATATTGTGACAGAAATACAGTAAAAAGTACTCCAGTTGCACCAGGCTTACCTACACAGCTACAGTTAGAAGAATCCATTCATCAGTTTAAATTGAGCCTCTCTTTATCAGAAGAAAAGATAAATGAAGTTGAATTTAATACAAGGGAACAACGCAACTCACCATTGTGGTTTTCTGCTCGAAAATATAGACTGACAGCATCAACGTTTGGAGAAATTTTCCATTTTCAGCCAGACACAACTCCTGATCGCATTGTTCTTAGACTATTGAAGGGCAAACAGTTTACATGTCCTTCTGTACAATGGGGGATAGAAAATGAACCAGTGGCAATTCAAGCTTATATAAAGCATCAGCAGACAAATGGTCACCATGGATTGACTGTTGACCCTGTTGGATTTCTTATCAGCAAAGACTATCCATTCCTTGGTGCATCTGCAGATGGCACTGTCCATGATCCTACAAGTGACCAACAGTTAGGATTTCTTGAAGTTAAGTGCCCCTATACACATCGTTGCCTTTCACCGTATGAAGCCAGTCAAGATAAGTCTTTTTATTGTTGCCCTTCAGACAACAAAACTATAACCCTGAAGTGCAATAGTAACTACTACTGCCAAGTGCAAGGACAAATGGCAGTTGGAAAGAGGCCTTGGTGCGACTTTGTTGTGTATACAACAAAGGGCATCAATGTTGAACGAATCAGGTTTAACCCAGACTACTGGGCTGAAGTACTAATGAAATTAACAGATTTTTATGACAAGTGCTTTGCTCCAGAACTGGTTAGCCCGCTACATGTTCTAGGACAAAAAGTACGAGATCTGCGATCAAATGATCTGTAAGCATACAAACACATCATTCTTTACAAAAATTATGAACACCGTATTGAAAATATAAAATGCTATTGTTATCTCAATGACAACTATCATCTGAGTCTGAGCATGCATGATCATCCATCTGTATCATCCAATGTTTGAATATATGTATCCACATCTGTGTCACTAAGTCAGTCATAGCAGGTACAAGGGCAGGTTGAAAGTTTGTTAACCGTGCACAAACACTTACAATGTGGTTGGTAAGCCGTATCATTGACAGAGGAATCTCTTCCTTTAAAATAGAATAGCTTTTTATTCTTCGAATAGCTCGTTCTACATGAATTCGAAGTGATGCAATGTTTCTCCCTTTTAACACATCATCTGGAGACAACTGGTTACCACCATCAAGAAAAGGTGGTATATTAAGGTCAACTCCAATTTCTTTTAGCTGGTCTTTAATTGTAAAACCTTTGTCCGCCATGATTGAAATCCCATTTTTTCCTTCTAGTTTCTTTAGAAATCCTGACACTCTAGTTAGTTCAACATCAGATATTGAACCGACATATAAAGGTGAGATATAACTGATGGCACCATTGGGAGTACAGGCTATCAAAAATTTAGCTGTATTGTGATGCTTGTACTGACTCCATGTAGAGGCCTGTAAATGCAAGTCAGAGGGAGTTTGAATAAAGACTTCACTTCCATCAATTATAGCAAACGTTGAAGGGTATTTCTTAAAGAATGAATCAGGCAATGTTGCAGCAACCTGACTAGGTGAAGGCATCCATTCAATCTCATTCAAGTGTTGATAAAGAAAACAAATCCATGTAGTAATGTATTTCGATACATCTGACTCTGATATACCAAATCGCACTGCTAGATCCAAATTTCTTAGATTCAGCTTAAGCTTCATTAAGGTCAGAAAAAACTGATCAATTGCATCCAATGACCTTTTCCTAGCTTTCTGAGGCGTTTTTCTTTTTTCCTCCCCCCAATATGTAAGGTTTGAAACTGAGGGACCCAAAAACTCAAAAAAAGCCAACAAAATCTCATATGACTGAAACCCTGTGTACAGTTTAACAAGCTTGTCATTTTCTGCTATATCTGTAATTTTAAAGTAAACTTTCTCTTTGGTAAAAAAGTCCAGTTTCTTAGTTAACTCGTTATTCCCTTTCTCTAAAGTTTTGATTCGATCAAGCTTTGCCGCAGTGTTTGTCTCACAAGCTGAATCAATATGTTCTTCAGGAATCTCGTACACTTGATAGTCTGTAATGAGTTGCTCACCCACATTTGCTATCATAGACTTTGGGAGCGTGTCAGTACTAATGGAAACTACCTGTTCATCAGGAACACTTAATTCATCATGACCATTCGGTTGCATTTGCGATATAGTAACTGAAGCCCTTCTTAATTCCCGCCCTACAGCTCTCCTGTTTCTCTCGGTGCCTTTCTTCATTGGAGATGCCAAATGTCTACCAAGGTTAAGCTGTGGATCGTTTCTTGCATCAGCATCTAAGAAGTGTCGACTGCAAACACGATGGTACTCTTTTATCACAACACTGGTAAGGTCAAGCGCTTCAATCCATCGTAGCCTCTTCGCACGCTCTTGAGGAAAGCGATGAAAAGAAGCACTTCCATCCTTGGCCTTCGTATTTTGACATACGATGCAAACGTTTCCTGGCATTACTGTGACTACAAAGTGCTATACTCAGTTTCTTCGACTGTACTCCGGACATGACGTCACACATCATTAAAACTAATGAAACATTCCAGAAAGTTGTCTATTGGGCGTTCACTGCCATCACTATACCGGTGGAAGAGGAAAGCCCCTAATCCCACCTCAGACACATCGCAGGAGATCCCAATTGAGAGTGTGGGATTGAAGTGAACCAGAATAGTGTCTTTGCAGAGCAAGTCTTTCAATTTCTGGAAGGCTTCTTGTTCCTCTGCACCCCAGCTCCAGGAAATGCCTTTCTTGGTCAGGCGATGAAGTGGTTCAGTGATCGTAGCCAGGTTGGGCAATAACTTGCCATAAAACTGAACTGAACCCAAGAATGAGCGGAGACTAGAAACATTTCCTGGTGGTGGCATCATTTTGACAGCATCAACTTTAGGACCCTTGGCAATTCCCTGTTTAGATAGGATATGTCCCAGGTACTCGACAGAAGGTTGTGCGAATAAACACTTCTCCAGGCGGCAGCGAAGCCCCTTTTCCTCCAAGCGTTTGAGGAGAGCACGAAGGTTCTGAATGTGCTCTGAAGTAGTGGCCCCACTGACCAGGATATCATCCATGTAAACAGCTACACCTTGTAGGTCACTGGTCAGCTGGTCCATAATTTCCTGGAAGTAGCCTGGAGCTGAACTGATGCCAAAAGGAAGCCGTGTCTGCAAATAGTACCCCTCGGTGTGTGCTGAGTGCCAGTCGCCTTTGGCTCTCTGGAGCAAGCATGATTTGATTATATGCATCTGCCAGGTCGATCTTGGTGAAGCCGTGCCCCCCACCTAACTTCCTCATCAGATCCTCTGGGAGTGGCATGGGATGGCAATGAGGTTCCAACTGCTGATTCACAGTGACTGAATAGTCGCCACATATACGCAGTTTAGCCGACTGACCAGGTAGATGTGCCTTCCGAATGGGGACCACAGGGGTTCCATAGTCATTAAACTGAGTTGGTAGCCACACCCCTCTGGCAATTCCCGCATCATAGGCTTGACAAAGGTCCTCCTGGATGGCAAATGGGACCACCTTGGTTTGCAGAAGATGGGCTTTGCATCTGGTTTGAACTTGACTTCCAGTTGGAAATCCTTGAGGCAACCAAGTTCTGGTTTAAACAGATCTGGGAACTCCCGACAGAGCTGCTCGCATGCCTTCTGAAGGGCTAAATCTGGCTTCAGATCACTGAAAATTGGTCGGATAGTGGAGGTACCGGACTGCCTGTTCACTGATGGCAGACCCATAAGTGCTGAAATGTTGACTTGTAGCCTCACTATGGCATCCCGTCCCAGAAGGTTGAGTTGTGGTACCTTGGTAACAGTGAATTCCACTGCTTTACCATCTGAACTGTCCTCACCCGGCAGTGTGACTATCATTGAGAAAATGCCTAAGGTGGGCAATGGCTGTCCATTTGCTACTTCATATCGTCCTGTGGCAGGTGACAGGGGAGGCTTCCCCAAATCACACCAAACATCTTCAGAGCAGAAGTTATCGCCAGCACCCGTGTTAACCTCAAACATAAACGGCTTCCCCTGGATGAGAACTGACTGCTGTAGTTGAGGAACCGCTTCTGTGGCCTTGACTGTCCGGATCTGGTACTTAGAGATGGCCCTCACTGGCTGGGTACCCCCTCTCTTCTTCTTCAAACATACTACTTCCAAATGCCCATGCTTCTGGCAGTACTGAAAAGTGGCATCCCTGAAAGGACAATCTGGTGACCTGTGGTCTGACTTTCCACATCGTGGACAGGTCCCTAGTGGGAAATCTCTCCTCTTGTCCCGGGCATAGCTTGTAGGATTTTCCCCTGAGTCAGGAAACTGAGATCGTCTCATATAGTCCACCTTGTGGACAGGGCTTGTCTTCGTTCCATACACAGTTTCCTTTGCCACCTTGGCTGCCTCCTCTGTCTCCATCGCAACTGCTATTGTCTTGGTGAAGGTTAGCTCTTCCTCTTTGTACTTAAAAAGAGCCTTCAGGACGGCTTCATTGCTGACGGAGCACATGAAGCGTGTACGCATTGCCTCGTCCAACGGGTCCCGAATAGCAGGGAAATTGCATGTAACAGCGTTGTGGCAAATTCGAGCAGCCAACTCCTGAATTGACTCTCCCGGCATGCGGCTCATGGAGGACCAATATTTGAACCGCTCGCGGACGACGTAGCGTGTTGGGTCGAATTGACCTTTCCTATATTCTACAATCTCGTCCCACGTAAGGGCGTTGACATCCTTGGGTGGAGACTGCTGCGAGGCGAGGTTACTGAGAAGCTTGTAGTTCATGCGCGACTAGCTGGTTGGTGAGGAAAACCAGCGCTCGCTTCTCCACAGGAACAGAGTTAGCTCCAACGAATGTTTGGAACCTTGCCCAGTAGTCGTCCCACAATTCTGTCGTAGGGTCGAAAGGGTCAAAACTGGGAATGACCACTAACGGCGCCTTTGGAGAAGGTTGCTCGAGTTCCCGCTGGCCCTTCTGTCCAATGAACGCGGCAATGAGCGCCTCAGTCTGCTTTCGCCCTTCCTCCATCTGTTTCCGCTGTTCTTCCATCTGTTTTTGGAGTAGCTGGATAAGCTGTGCTGTTTCTGCCATCCTGCCGACTACGCCACTTTATCCTGTCGTGTTTCTCAGCACTCAGGATTGAAATGAATGGCAATACAGGCACAACTACACAAAAACTAAATCTAGCTAAAACAGGCAGAACAAAATGAATGACACGAACACGTGGTTTAGGGTGTTAAATAATAGGCAGTAATGTTCGAGAATCCTGATAAGTACCATGACCATGACAATAGAGATGATTAAAAAGATGGAAAGTATGCAATAGACTGGGATTACAAGTCAAAGCAAGAAGCTTCTAGTCTGCAGGCCTCGATAACTTCATTCATCACTTTCCTGACTGTTTATCGGATATGCTGTCACACTTGGAAGGTATTACTGTCAAGCTTCAAAGCAAGGCTATTGACATATTAGAAGCAAATGAAATGGGAAGTAGCTAGGATGGTAATTTGTACATGATGGCTGGTAATTCACAGTTAATACAGTATACGTTCTGAGTACATATAAATAACACATGCATCATTTGTAATATACAGATTGTGGATATCAAATCTCTGTACAAAGAGTACAGATGATGGAACATAACAGATGAATACCACATCATCTATCAGCATGCAATCAGGATGGCAGAAGCAGTGGGTATTCAGCCATCACAAACTAGGGTTGCTGGAAAGCAGAAGCACAGACAGAATACCAAAGCTGATATACCCAAGCAGTACTACCTGAGAAATCGTGGAATTCCATTTATGATCATGGAATTGGATGAACAGTTTTCAGGTAAGATGCAAGCAATTTCAGAAAGGGACATAATATAATAGGAATTGTTAGCTCACACCATAATACAATGTAATTACCAACATCTGGCATACATGTGCATGTGTTAACCAGTGCAATGATCTTTACTTTCAGAAATGTCACTAAAGGCAAGCTCTCTTCTAGGACTAATTCCTGCTATTATCTGTAACAAGGATATCAGCATCAATGGAGCAGTTGATATTTACAAAGATGACTTACCTTCCCCAGAACTAATTGATATGGAGCTTGCAAGATGGAAGAGCAAATTTGAAGGGAAACAAGCAAGTTAAGATAATACCTGACAGCTGTGCAAAAGCAATTAAAGTGTGTGACAAGGTTATATACCCAAATATTTCAGTTCTACTACAAATAGCATGTACACTCCCAGTCACATCTTGCGAGTGTGAACGCAGCGCTAGCACTTTGTGTAGACTGAATACATACATTCGTGCTAGCATGACCGAAGAATGGCTAACTAACCTAGCTCTGATACATATATATTATGAATCATCAGTTGATCTGGAAGAAGTAGTGCAGAGCAGAAGACTAGAACTGAACGATAATGATTAATCCTGTTGTCAACTGTGTGATGTGTATCACCAGCTTCAAGTTACTGCACAATGTCTTGTAGATAGCCGTATTTTCAGTACAGTTCTGTTTAAATAAATAAAATTGGCATGCATTTACACACAGTAACAATTTCGACATCATTTGCAGAAAATCGCTTTACTCTAACTGGCCCCCCAAACATTGAGTTCCACTGTCTTAGTTATAGATCCCCCCCCCCACCAGACTTCCTGGCTACGGCCGTATATTTAGAACGAGAAAGTGTGGTCAACCGTTGATCGATGTCTACGTCTCAAAGCAGCTGAGCCTTCCAGGAAATTGAATAATCATAATTTGGAATTTCCAAATGTTGATCTTCCAACACCTCAGGTGTTTCTTCCCGTGCCTGGACTACTATGCCCCAAGTAGACACTGATGCACTAGACTATTAGTACCAGTCATTTATCATCAAGCAGCAGTCTCCCAGCTCAATCAAAGCTTCCAGCCTGCACTATTATGCCCCATCCAGACTGGGGCAAGGGCCAGTTATTTACCATCAGGCAGCAACCTAGTATCATGTTTTCCAGCTCGAATCCAGCTTCCAGTCTGCACTACTATCAGTATGCCCCAACTAGACACCAGCACCCCTAGTACAGAGACTGGGGCGAGTACCTGTAGCAGTGCCAGTTGTTTATCATCAAGCAGCAGCCTAGTAGGCCTATCATGTTTCCCAGCTCGAATCCAGCTTCCAGTCTGCACTACTATGCCCCAACTAGACACCAGCACTTACCTAATACAGAGACTGGGGCAAGTCCTAGTAGCAGTGCCAGTCATTTGCCATCAAGCCTAGTCATGTCTCCCAACTCGAATCCTTCCTGCCTCTCCAAGGCTCAAAAATTCCCACTGCGATAGTTTGGCACTCAACAACGTGGCCTTTCCGCCATATGGTATGATAGCTATCCATGGCTGCACTATCTCGAAGATGAGGATGTTTGTGCAACAGCTGTTGAGCAAAAGATACCAATTACTGGATATATGGATACTATTTTCTCTGCCTTGGGTTTCTGTAACTGGAAAAAGGCAGTAGAAAAATTCAGTAAGCACGAGAGATCTGCTTGCCACCGCATGCCTTGATGATGATCACAGCTGCTAAAACAGTAGGCATGGATGTAGGAGACAAGCATAGTGTTAATTATGCAGAGCAGATGGCCCTTAACTGTAAATGTCTTCTCACCATCATTTCTTCTATTCAATTCTTGGTTCGTCAAGGATTAGCCTTACATGGAACTTACACGAACAGTGATGATCATTTGAATGGCATTAGAGGTGAAGTAGACAGTAATTTTATGCAATTGTTGTTTCAGAGGAAACAGGAGGTGCCAGGCGTTGACACATGACTGAAAAAATCATGGGGTCAATTTATTTGTCCTGAAATCCAGAACGAGCTTTTACAAATGATGGGACTTTCGGTTCTTAGGAAAGTTGCTGGAAGGCTTGCAGGACAGTATTATACCATAATGGCAGATGAAACAACAGATATATCAAATACAGAACAACTTGTCCTTTGTCTTCACTTTGTGGATAATCAGCTTGTTAGCCATGAGGAGTTTATTGGTCTACATTCTATGGATGATACCACAGCTGAACGCATCACTCGAACCATTGAAGACATTTTGCTGCAACTGTCTCTCCTTCTTGAGAACTGTCGTGGACAGTGCTATGATAGGGCCTGTTCAATGGCTGGCTGCAAAACTGGAGTAAGTACCAAAAGAGATTGAGAGCATTATATACACGTTGTTATTCACTAAATTTAGCTGTACAAGAAGCCATCAAAGGTAATAAAATTCTTCAAGATACATTGGACACAGTTGAAGAAATCGCAAAACTGATTAAAAAATCTCCCAGGTGACAAGTGATTTTATTCATCTAGATGTACCAGGAATTCGGTTGCTATGTCCTACTCGTTGGACTGTTAGAGCATCAGCTTTGACTTCCATATCAGAGAGTTATGAAGCATTGGTGGAAATATGGGGTCAAGCCAAAGAAATTGTGAGTGACAGTGAAATGCGAACTCGCATAGGAGGGGTTGCAAAGCAAATGGAGACATTTGACTTCTTCTTTGGAGTCAAGCTAGGCAGAATAGTGCTGAACATGGCAGATAACCTATCAAAAGCACTGCAGGGGTCCTCTGTATCAGCTTCTGATGGTCAAAGCCTCATGAAAATGACAGTTGCGACCATACAAAGCATGAGATCAGACAAATCCTTCACCTCTTTCTGGCAATGGTTGAAACAAAACGTGAAAATTGCAATATACAAATTGGAGATCAGTGTTTCCGCGCCACCAAAAAATGCAAAGAAGATTTGAGATTGGTACATCGGTTTCTGAGGCTCAAAATTCTGTTGAAGCTACATACCGAATAGTATACTGTGAAGTCATTGATTATAGCGGCGATTTGATCAAGATGGATATAAAGTTCTGTGCAAATTAGAGGAGCTCCTTTGTGATCCTAAATGCAGGCTAAATGAATGCAATGAAATTCTAGATCTGTATGAGAAGGACTTTGATCTTGAGCATCTGCAGCTGGCCATCCAATTGTCTGTTTTGCACTGCAATCTTCCCTTTGAAGTTCATAGTCAGACTGGTGGTATGAAATTAAAAAGACAATTTCTGCAACAACTCAATTCAGCTCAACGTCAGCTATACACAGAGGTATTGAAGCTTGCAAAATCAATTCTTGTAATCTCAGCAACAAATGCAGTTAGTGAATGAACATTTAGTGCCTTTAGACGCTTGAAGACATGGCTGAGGAGTACCGTGCATCAGACTCGGTTAAACTGGTGCATGATTTTACATGTGCATAAAGATGATACAGATATGTTAGACCTTCAAGCAATGGCAAATGACTTCGTAAGTCATAATTCAAGCCGCCATACTGTATTTGGAACATTTGTTTAATGCATACTGCACAGAATGTACATTTTTACCTATGCATCATTTTATCATGACTCATGAATATTAATTAGCCCCCCCCCCCCCCCCCCCCAAAATTGTTGTGATTGACTACACAGCCATTGTACGGCCATGAATGTAACTCAAAATAGAACAAAGTTGGTTGATCACGTGTATCTGCTGTGCTTCCAGATTGACCATCAACCATTTATGAACCTCATCAGCAAAAAAGATATTTTGGCGAAGCACATTGCCAATGGTGGAGAGGCAATATTTAAACGTGTGGTTGCACTAGCTGACATTAAATTTTTGTACATAATGTTGCTGATAAATAGTATCCACCTTACACCCTTCATATGTATATGTACTTCCCACACAAACGGCGCCAGTGCACACACTCCTTCTGCCCTAGCACTGATAACCCTCTGCATTCCTTGAGCGTTATCAGAAAAGGATGTTGATGCTAACAACAACTTGCAGATTAGCTGCAAATTCATAGCACTCATTTAGTGTTCCCTCTATCAGCCTTTGTCCACACAGTAGCAGTTGCGTCATGTGGTAATCAATTCAATTCTGTATCGTATGTTCAAATGTCAATCCAATGACCACAACGTTATTTTTAATAAGATACGGTGACAGATGTGTTCCGTTAAATCTTTTGCTGGCATGCCTTTGGCTTATGAAAATACTAGTCTTACCTCCTAATGTTGCGCAGGAGGGCCGCAGTATCGGATCTTGTACCCGCCCTTTCCGAATGTGCCGCCGGGCCTTATAAACAAGGCTTGCGCAGGATACGCAATTTAAAGAGTGCGTGTTCATTATAAATAAAAGGGAATGAGCTTGTTGTTAATGTATGTATTTTACTGCTGTTCTGAGCTTTGAAACATAGGGTGAGGTGTTTCTTCACACGCAGCTAGCTACAGATATGTACAAAAATTTTCCCAGCCGCACGCAGTGACGTCGACCTCTAATTGCACGCTAAATAAATGATTGATTTTAAAGCCTTAGCATCGTGGAGTTAAATATGGGAAAGAAGAGACAAGGAACCGGTAATTATTTTTGAAACATGCGACAGGGTGAACCGCGTTAGAAAAATAACCGTTGTATTGGCATACTCAGGAGACCAAAGTGGGACTGTAACTAAAAAGAAGAAGCTAGATTTAATTGCAAACCCAAGTACGCAAGGATCCAGCTTAGCTTCACCAGAACCTCCTGCAATCGTCACGCAAAAAGCGACCGTGGCTGCAGCTAAGCCCAGTGTAATCCCTGGAAAGGAAAATGGAGCTTTAAGAAAAGGTATGATTTGTGCATAGAGTAAAAAATTGCAGAACCGTTCAACACGTGAATTTAGGTAGCGCTAAAAGGAAAAATGGCAACATCACGCCAAAATGTGTTGAGGCAACTGAACAAAAATCTGGTGCCATCAAGCAAGAATCTATCAAGCCAACTGTTCACTCGGCTGTTATCACGGGAGAGCATAGTGTGCCAGTTACTCCAGAGGCCGACACCAGTTTACAAGTAAAAGCCAAGAAGCACCCCAGACGTAAAAATTTCTGCTTAGAACCGCAAGGGAAATGTAAACAGAGTATATTTTTCGAGCTTATCTGTACTTTCAGTTGCGTTCTCTTCATGCAGCATGGCTTCCTCATATTGCGGGTCTTGTCGTGCATAGGCTGATGACCCTTGCAGCAAGTCTGGGAATAGATCCACTCTGCCATCCAGAGAGCATATGCACCCAGCAAGGCATTTTTTCTGACGAAGACATAAGGATCATGTGTCAGTACATTTCAAACCAGGTTAGCAATTAATAGACTAGTGAAATAGGTGCCAAATGTTTTGCATGTTTTGAAGCTTTAAGGTGTGTCCAGGTGAAAATGATGGTGTCAAAGAGAATAATAACTTCGAACCTTGGCACATAAGATTTCATATATGTGATTTGATAATTGATTGCTCATCAGCTCCCTAAACTACCTTTTCACAAGATTAAATTGTGCGATTTTAAGGCCCTCACAATATGCTGCATTTAGTATATATGATATTGTAAAACAATTCTTCTAACTGCTGCTGCTTGTCATTGGGTCTCCAGACTATTAATATGTCTCTGGCACTGTATACACCATTACACTCTGACTTGATGGAAATGGAATGTGATTGTACTGTACATCTCTGCTATACTGACTGTGATTATAATAGTACATAAGGTCGTCATGTTTTCAACAATTTATTAACCCTCTTAGTTTTTAAAAACCATCAACTTCTGCTGCTTTGCCCATTCCCTCTTTAATTGATTTGGGGCCATCAGTAGCAACCCTTTTGCCAAGATAAAACATGAGGAACTTTGTCAAGATTGTCTGGAACTTTGTCAAGTTTGTGTTCTGCTTCATCAGCATTCTGTGCACCATACCAATGAACCATTCATCGCTGGACAAACACTTTGATTTGGAAATTAAACACTGCTTCTTGTGTGAAGACAGTCAACTCCAAGAGAAATGGCCAAGACAGCTGATGCTATATGCATAATCGTTCACATCTATTGTTTATGGAGACATAATATAACATTTATAAACAGTCTGGCTAATTGACCTTTCTCATTTTGACCAACATTTTTGTGTATGAATATGGAGCCTGAGTTCTGTTGCATGTGTACCTAGGATGCCCATGCAGTCCAACATTTGCTACTAGGTTAAGATCATATACACTATGTCTTAGTGCGCACTGAGGAGTAGATATATAAACGTGTTTATATGTTGTTGACGTCCAACATTTTCTATTATGTGTAACTATTTGATAATAATAGTTCAATACAAAGTTCCTCTGCCTCAAGTACAAGCCTGATTAGGAGAGTGCTTACATATGAGAGACGTTGAGGCGACTGTACAAGACTTGGAATCACTTTTGACGTTAGTTATTTAATCTTGTGGCAAGGCGTGACTTCAGGTGTGAGAAAGCCTCGAGAGCTTTTTTGCCCCATGCTCCCTATAATTCTAAAGCCAAGAGAATACAAGCCCACCCGAGCACAGAGCATGTGGTGCCTTTGGCTCAGTGCTCTGTGGCACTTTGTGTGGTGTACTGCTATACCCAAATTTATACTACTTGTGTGGCATTGCGTCGTAAGGGCAAATTTCTCTCCTCTGTGCTAGTGTAGGTATTGGTGTCATACTGCTTCTTGTTTCACTCTATTGTATTCTAGCAGCACGCACTAGAAGAACATGAGGCCAGTTGGAGTTGGCTTACATGTCAGCGTGGTTTCTATGTTTGTGTTGAATACGCAGAGGATTGTTAGTCACAAGACGATATGAATGCTGCAATTGCTGGCAAAAGCCCTCCAACTAAATGAATTGGTTATTATTTGTGTGTTGCATCATATCCAGCCACATGAAATTTTGTGACAAACTTTAATGTATTTTGCCAAAAACAATGCAAACTCGATTTTTCTTATAGCCTTACTGTTAAGTGACAGAACTTAATTCTCAACATCACACTACGCTTCATACGAATGGTATAGGCAGTAAAAATGATGATTATAATTTTCTCCGTTAAACATGGTTTTTAAAAATTTACTACAGCAGATTTTGAGAACATCTTTGCACTTTTGTCCAGAGAAATTTAGAAACGAAGAATAAATACTGGGAGGAAAAAATGCATTAAGACTAAATTTGTGTTGCATTATAATAGAATTATTATTGATGTGCTAGGTTATTCTCATGGATGCTTGAAGGCCCAACCATTTATTATATTGTTTGCATGAAGTGTTTAATTAAATGGCGACAAGCCTGCAATTATTTACCATTTTACAGTATCCAGATGGTTCAGTACAGTCAATTTTAAGTGACTTTGAACCATATGCAAAGCTGACAGAAAAAAATATCATCAAACATAATGTTGACGTAAAGGTAGGTGTGTAATACTCAAGAAACTTTGGTTGCATTAATGGCTGCTATTTGATGGTTTCCTTAGTACAAGGACATTATTCCCAAACCGCCAATGTCATCGTACTTTTTGTTTCACCAAAGAAAGCTTGGATCACTGAAGATGAAATATCCAAACCTGAAGGCCACGGAATTGTCACAGAAAGTTGGACTCAAGTGGAACAAACTACATCCAGAAAAGAAAGAATTATACACAAAGGAGTATCATCGCCTGAAAGAAGAATATAAATTGCAGTTGGAGCAATTCTATGCAGACCATCCAGACGCCAAGCCCATCTCTGCAAGCAAAAGCACATCTAAGTCAGCCCTGCCTGCTACAACACACTTGCAGGAGGTTAGTAACATGCTTGTAATGTGATTTAGATTTATCTTCATTCATTTTGTTTTAGTTGAAGAAACTGGTGCCTAAGTGTGTAAGATCAGCTTATGCTCTATTCTGCCAAGAAAGACGAAAACCTATGCAGGCAAAGCACCCTGAACTCAAATCAGCAGAAATTACAGTTTGCCTTCGCAGCAAATGGGTAAAACTTAGTAAAGAAGAGAAGGTATGCATACATGTAGTTACCGCATGTGCAGTAAGTTTATTGATGATATAATTATAGGCTCCCTTCATGAAACAATTCGAACAAATGAGAACAGAGTACAAAACTAAAATGGAGCAGTTCATCAGGGAACATCCTGATGCAGAAGAGTTGTTACAGTATGTTATGTGAATAGTTCCTATTTGTGTATCGTATGGGAGGGGTATTACAATAGTCACAATTATTACTAGTACTTTTGGATACCTACACGTACCTACCATGACTTGGGACATTTACATATATGCAGTAATGGCTATGTACCTTTACGTTCTCTAAATTGATGCACATATCCATGGATCCATGTTGAAATATGCCATTCACCACACAAATCTGTAGCCATGGGTAATACAATAAGCACTGAGCCTTGCAAGGAATGAGTAACACATGCCATTCATTGTACAGGGTGTCACACAATTTCTGCAGTCACTTTAGAAAATCAGTATTAGAATAGGTTACTGATTTCATCATGTTCAGGCTAAATATGATTTAAAGGAGGACATGGTATGTAAATAGTCTAATCATTACGCTGCGCAATGCTGCTCTGGGGCATTCCCCTAGTCTTAATGGCAGGCAGCTGTTCGGTCTTTTGTGCTCCGCTACAGAAAGATGGAAACAGTTTATTTATTCAACACTGTGACAGCTACAACAAGAGCAGCCTCGCCATTTTCCGCTGCCAAATGATAATTAAAGTTGTTTTCTAGCATCCATATACATATAGGATGCTGCTGTGTCCAGTATTTGTGCCCATAATAATGGTTGCTCCAATCAAGTCTTCAAGTTCCCTTATTATTATTATTTTTTGCAGAACAAAAAGTAGCAAAAAAGCTGAGCTGCCGAAAGCGAAGTAAGTTAAATGAGGTGAAAATAAACACCCATCAGTTCACTATCCCCCACCCACCCACACACCAGTGATGATGCCACACAGTCCCAGTCACTGCCTGTCCAGACTAAAGATAATAAGCCAGATACTAATGAGGATGAAATTGAGAAGGATGCGAATGTGACAAGTGATGTGGATATGCCAAGCAGTGATGAGGAAGAGAGCTGTGAAGAGGAAGAGAGCAGTAGTGACTGAATCAGCTTTGATTCATGATTTCACCCATGGTACCTAAGTGTTTTGTTCACCCATTTTATATTTGTTTCATATTTACTTTCATATAACTTTCTTTATGCACACCATTTTATGATAATGTATCACTTGCACATCTCCAGCAGTTTTGTGATCATGACCTGAGGTGAATATCGAATTACAACAGAATGAGATATTATTACAAGTTCATATCACGAACACGGGAGCGTGCGCGGAATCGCACGTTAATTATATAGTTTAATGAAGAGACACGCTATGGCACTACCGCAGAAGAAATACTACAGGCAGCGAGCCCATTCGAATCCACTTGCCGACCATAGCTTCGCGTATCCTGCAAGCCCGACCGAAATGCAATGGAAACCGATCTTTCCAGCATGGAATAACGAGCGCTACTGTGTAAAATTCCTTGACATCGGTTGTGGTTACGGAGGTCTTTTAGTATCCCTGTCACCACTGTTTCAGGACACGTTGATGTTGGGAATGGAAATACGGGTGAAAGTATCTGATTATGTTAAGGACAGAATTGAAGCGCTACAAAAGACACGGTCTCCATTATACTCGAACATCGGTGTACTCAGAACCAATGCAATGAAGTACTTGCCAAATTATTTTGAGAAAGGACAGCTCGAAAAACTTTTTTTTCTATTTCCAGACCCTCATTTCAAGAGAACAAAGCACAAATGGAGAGTTGTTAACTCCTCTTTGGTGGCTGAATATGCATATTTCTTAAGTCCAGGAGGTATGGTTTATACTGTGACAGATGTTCACGCGCTACATGAGTGGATGGTGCACCACTTCAAGTTATGTCCACTGTTTGAAGCGGTTTCAGAGGATGAGCTAAGTGCAGACCCTGTATTACCATTATTAGAGAAAAGCTCAGAGGAAGGACAGAAGGTAGCGAGAAGTGGTGGCAATATCCATAGGGCTTTTTTCAGACGTGTGGAAGATCCTTTTTATGTGAATAAGACAAACTGATTTTGCGATTTGTCCAGTGCATGTTGTACAAATTTTTTGGCGGGAAATTTGCGTCTGTCACCGCGATGTTGATATCATTACGTGTAGGATCGTGTGCATAGTATCGACTTCGAACTGAATTTCAGACTAAACCTTGTCCTCTTTGAATCTCTACATCGTTTATGGCGGAATAGATACAGCAGAAGTGGCAGACCAATCATGGCAAAGCCGTATCAGGATCTTGAATGTACTTCGGAATGCCGCCTGAAGCAACACGCTGAATTCATATTAGCGTGTGTTGCACTGAACAATCTTAGGCTTTTACAACACTGCAGCTCAGTGTGTGCAAATTACTTGAGAATATCAGATGGTCAAAAACGAACCCCATTGCTTGTGGCGGCATCAATGGGACACCAACGTATTGTTGAGTGGTTGGTGGAAAAGAAAGCAGTGCCCGTTGATGTAAGAGATCTGGAATCAGGATGGACTCCATTACATAGAAGTTTATTCTTCGGTCATCTTGGAACGGCTGTCTACCTCGTGAAGGTACTGCATGTACATTACACAAAGCGGTTGGGGAGCTTTTTTGGTAAAGCTTTATAGAGAGAGAAGGTGTGGCGTTAATTAGGCGCGCATGAATGAAGGATGTTGTGTTTTTCAGAATGGAGCAAACACGAAACAAAAGGACTATGATGGGCTAGAACCTCTTAGTCTCCTTGGTGACCAACTGATGACTTTAAAGAAGGAGCAAGGTACACGTCTGCACTGTACGTTCGGTTCGAATTCGCTGTCTTTTCCCCTATTATATAGCTGTAGCTAATGTGTACTTATATACTTGGGGCACTAACATCAATACTACTCTTGGCCATGATCACACGCGCAAGCATCCAGAAAAATTGGATACGTCGGAACAGATCATTACACAGGTAAATACATGTACCCAGTAGAAAGCTATATGTTTGTTCATTAATGTTTGTATTTGTGCATGTATTGATCAAATGAGTCTCCTCTGTTTTTCCATACATGTTGTGTTCCATACCTACGAAAGAACGTTTTTAGAGTTATAAATAAATGTACATGTTTAGATCTGTACATAAAACATGCTGTTTCTTGAAAGATACCAGTGCTCAGTAATGTTCATTGCATACAAAAACAGTTCTTTTTAAGTATACAAGTATCTACAGAAAGCATTTGGTTATTCCATGGGTTAACTCACTGTTTCCAGCTTTGTGCCTTCAAAGATTAGGGGCTCGTTTCAGAAGGTAATTAGTGTAGTAATGTGGTGAATGAATTGGCAACTGGCAGGGTATGCCTTATCAGTTAGATATGGGACAACATTGAATGCATCTCACACAATTATGAACTGAAATTATGGTTCGTTATTATTTGATGTGCTTAGATGTAAATGCGTCGTTGGAAAACATCTACTAGAAGCACACTTACGGTAATAATCATTTCAGTCTGGGAGGAAGGTAGTTGATAGACAATTCTTACATGATGGGTCACTTTAATTGGCCCAAGTACAATTCATAGAGATGGCAAATTTGGGATTAATACTTACATCAGTAGTAACTAATATCGTGTATATACACTGTACGTATATACATTTGTGTCTGTGTGGTATCAGAAAGAGTGATTAGCTTGGAGATCCACTCATACATGGTTATGCAGGGAGTGTAAGTGAAAAGCTGATCATGTGTTGTAATATGCAAAGTAACTTCGTGTGAAACAGGTTTTCTTCTCAAGACATCAAGGTTGCTTATTTGCTGTTGTCCGTATGGCTTAGGTCATGCATTATTTCTAGCTATAGCATTTTATTACCATTTTGTATGTGTCCATGTGTATATGAGGGATTGGTTGACATTTTGTGGTTATTTTTGCATTCAGGTTGTACTATGCAAGTTTCACTCTGTGTTTCTGAGCAAAGCTGGTCGTGTGTTGACCAGTGGCCATGGGCAAGGAGGCAGGCTTGGACATGGCAACGAGCTGAGCGTGATGGTGAGCTCTCTTCTGTGTTGAACTCCATTCAACTTGTGCTGTTATGCAGGCACCCAAAGTGGTTGAAGCTTTGGTGTTCCAACACTGCATCCAGGTTGCAGCTGCAAGAGATCACACAGTCTTGCTTACTGAGAGGTTGATTATGTGTGATGTGCACCTATACATCCATATGTCACAGTGACATCATTCTTAATAGCGGGCTTGTGTACTCATGTGGTCTAAATGATGCCCATCAGCTAGGACATGGAACAAACCTTACCAACTGTCCCACAGTATTTCTCCTGCCCAAACCTGTGAGCCACTATTAGTACATACCTGTACATTGATGAATCTTACTGTCTCCAATCATTTCAGATAAAAGTGCTCAAAAACATTATTTCAGTTGGTGTAGGTCGCTACCACACAGCAGCTTGTTCAACTTCAGAGCTCTATACCTTTGGAAAGAACCTTGGACAGTTGGGCTTTGAGAAGACTTACGACACACAGATTGCACCCAGATCAGTGAGTGTGTATTATGCACTTAAAATCTCTAAGTAAGATTCTTACAGGTACCTGGAGTGTCTGTGGATACTGAAGACTCCATTAGTCACCTTTCAGTTAGTGATGCTGGCACTGTGTGTTTGACAAAGAAGAATCGTATATTTCTGTGTACAGAGTTCACAGTTAAGACAATCAAGTGAGTTGTATACATTTATTTGACAATCATGAGTTGTGTACAATTATGTGTGTGTGTGTGTGTTTGTGTGTGTGTGTGTGTGTGTGTGTGTGTGTGTCTGCGTAAGCTGGTCAGTGCATGGGATAACAAAGCAAAATATTGACCACATCCTTTCCATCTCAACATCACATGCTATTCTGCTTTAGTATCGTTAGCACTGTACCCCCTTCGTATCACAGTACAGTATGATTAGTCTTTGCTCTCATTCTCCTAGGTGTGGTTTTTTTGATAGGATGGAGTGTCTACAATTTGCATTACGTGCCAGTCTTACTGATTTAGAAACTAAGAGAGAGAGAGAAATCCAGCCACTCTCAGTTGTAATGCTGGACTCTGAGCACAAGGTATGTGGATGCTTGAGCACCTTTTTGTGTACGAGTGAATACTTCTGTTACTTGAAACGTAACATCTACAGTTATGGTGCTGGAGTCCAAGCAAAAAGGGAAACACTCCAAGCATTGTATCGGGACTGGCGAAGCTCAATGGTTTGCATATTTTATTCTTCGTCCATTGAACATTCCGTTACATAAATATATGTTTTTTGTAGCAACCTCATTTGCACTTGGAAAATCTCTAACTGTTGTGACAGGTACACATTAATGCAGTACACACATAGCTAACTCCCTCACTCCACTGGTGACGTGTTTGCAGTTGGGTAGTGTCCGTTCATTACTGGTGACATCACCATTGATCTTATTCCCTTCAGTTCAAGGAGAAGCCTATACTGGCCCCCTGCATTCTGATGGAGCACACTTGTCAAAAATGAGCCACGTACAAAATGCCACTGCAATTTTTACAGACTTCAAAGGCAATAACTTTGCCTACCTTCAGAGTGTGTACAGGTCTGTTCATTTGATTGCTGAAGGCATTGGAGTGTTTCACTTCTGCCAGTGCTCTGGAAATGTTGTGGGTAGCTTTTTAAATAATGTTAACATTTGGGCTGTCCATGTATGATATGAAAGAGCACAAAGTTTCACTGGCAGAGTATTGCATCCATGGTACTCTACTCCACTTGAAGATTGTACATCTGAATATAGTTAACAATGATACCTGCATGCATGCCACACACACACAGACACACACACACAGACACACACACATACACAGACACACACAACACACATAAAAACACACACACTAATTTCAATAGCCATCAGAGGCTTCCATAGTGGCAATAGCATACATGTGGGTCTATTAATTAAACCTCACTAGAGTTAAACTAAGTTAATCATAAAGGCCGGCTAAAGCCGTGGTTCTATACCCATTGATCCAACATGGGATAAGGATGAGCATGTCCTTACCCCAAGTACATGTGCCATATGCTAATGTATGCAGCACCTGGCCTAGTTTCCTGTATCCATTGATGTTGAATAATGATTTATCCTATGCTTGCTGTCATAATCATTTGGATAAGTTCATTTCTGCATATCATCTGCATATATTCAGTGTTGTAGGTTGGATACAGATTATCATATTATACTGTCTCTATTTATAGTGATGCTTGTCGTTCCTAAGAGGTATTACCTTGTCTACGTAGTTTGTATACGAGTGTATGCACGTCATTATGAAACTGTCACTGTTGTACAACTCATGTTTACTTAATGCTTGTTGACCAACATGTATAGAATAGGTGTACAGACTATTAATGTCCTGATATCAATTCTTGAATGTTTTTTGATGTCTTATCTTTAAGCATTATTGGACATGCTAGAAGTAGAAATGAATCCTTACTAGGTGCATACCACAAACTACAATTTTCATGAGGTTGGGGGGGAGGATTATCTTCCAACTTTGTACAACTTCAAGAGCTACAGTATACATATACATGATATTATGCTGTTATGTTTCCAATGTGACATGGTTAGTAGGAGGCCTTAAAGTTTGGTGGGCCCAAACAAACAAGTTTTTGGAAAAGTTTCATCTATCATAAACGATTTTAATTCAAGTGGTGTTCTGTGCTATTGAAGGTGTGTACATGCAAAATACACCATGTTACACGGTTCTAGCTACTAATAATCTTTATACATGATTAGTTAGTGGCATATTGTTATAAATGGAACCCATCAACATTGATTCTTTGCAAAAAAAAAATCAACCCTAAAGCAGTATCAGATTCCAAAGGCTGCAATATTTGTAGCACTAATCATGTGTTAATAATGGATGTGTTAATGTGTGTGAACCAACAGCACATCCAATTAATTAGTTGCTAGAGTCAAGGTTGTATGAATAAATACATTCATTGGCAGGGGAGTGTCTGAGCATTGAGGGTGGGGGAGGGTTGACGCAACACCTCTCTCCCTATAAATAACTGTATTATTCTATTATGGTTTCAGTTTGGCTACATTTCAAATTGTAAATATGCAAACACGTAAATTACATGTACATACATGTAGTCAGTTATGAAGTCACGTCAGATGGATCAACTTTTTCCATGCCATACATGTAGTCCAGTGTTGTTCAAAACCCCACCACATTGATGATGCCGCATTTTGATGTACAAACATCGATTTTAGGGTCTCTGTTATTAACCACTGATAAACTGCAGCTGGTTTTGATTCTTTTTTGCAATGCTAGGGGGGGGGGGGGGGGGGGCATTTTTGTTACAGATACTCTACATGTATTGTTTGTGGTATGCACTACCATGCAACACCATTTGATACCATGTACTGGACAGTGGTTAGGTATAATTATTGTGAACAAAATATTAACTTTTATTTGTATTTAGATGATTTGTTGAGCTTTCATTTCAACTAGATAAAATGTTTCTTAAGTTCCTGCTACCAGCACCACCATTCCAAATGTGCTAATCACTGCCAACTCAAGCATTGAAGTCACCCTGCAGTCACATGGAGGGACATTATTTCTGAGGGTCGAAATAGAAAGCATGTTATTTTGCTTTGAAAGTTGGAAGGTTCACAGAGTTTTAAAAAGGCTTTTAACGATGGTTGAAGCTTTAGCTGGGTGACTATTGCTCTGTGGTTACAACATTGAGGCTTCTGTTATGAATTTCATCAACCACAATGCCAACTTCTCTGTATCTTGGAGACCCAGTAGGTTGACCAGATGAGAAGAAAGTATAATTGTTTTCAACCGATGAACCTTTGTTTCGTAGTCGAGATTCACTGAGTTCTATTATTTCAGTCTGGAGATGACAATATTCATTTATACTCACAGTAGACCATCGAGATGGAGCACCAGGAAACCCTTTGTGTTTGATAGGTCCAATAGGGAACGAATGTTCTGGCAGCCAAAATGTAGCAGTCATGAAAGCAGCGGTGGTGTTAGGGCTACATGGTACATGGTAAAGTTGCAGCCCTTAATTAATGTTCTCCATTATTAATTCCTAATGCTCTTCATTATTGATTCGAGCTCACCATTATTTACAGAGTGCTGCAAGCGCATGCTGCAGGTGTTAATACATACAACAAATACAAGATGAAGTATTGCAACTCTTATGCATTAGTTATGACAGTTTAACTGAGCCAGTTACTTTTGCCACTTCTCATTACGGCAAGTGAACTCTGCAGCAATGCGGTCGACCTCATCTGTAAACATGCATATATTTTTATCCTCTCTGCTGACATTGAATTCTGTAGGTACTGTATTTGATATTAGCACGAAGCAATTTCAAAACTTCTTGAACATCGTCCAAGTTTTCACTCGAGTGCACCCAGGGCCAGAGTTAGCTGCTGCATGTATCAAGTAATTTGGACCTCAAATACAGAGTAAAGTTTTTTGGTCAAACTGTTTGCTGATTTCACTGATGCTAAATAATTATTGTCGATAAGGTTATAGCCGTAAATGTAAATCACTTTGTAAGATTCTTTTGGGATCTGAATGTTGCTGGTCTATCACCAGAGTCGAACATTTTAGGAGATCGGTGTGCTCTGGAAGCTGTGGATGTGACACTGACAGTTGCAGCTTGTAGTATCAAACTCTGCATCACTCTTCTTCGCATTAGTTGTTTGCACTGAAGTAATGCCACAAGCTTTTTTAGCAGCACATAACTGTTAATGCTTTTGGACTGAAGGGTGCAGCTTAGGTTGTCAGTTGTGATAAAACTATCTAGCACAAGTCCAAACAGCAAAATGAATCATTCCATACTTATATGGATGCCTCCTGCCTTGGCCGGATACATCAACTCATTTGATCACCAGCCTGCTAAGCACGTCAAAACTCACTCCATCTGGTCCTCACCAAAAGTTGCTTCAATACTCTATTAGTAGTCTATAGTATACACTTGCCAAAAGAAACCTGAAATTGAAATCTACAGTGAATTAACATCAACTTAATCACTGTCATTAATAGCTTATCTTGACTTTGTGTGCTAGCTTGCCGTGCAAAATGGTTTGACATGATACCAATCAATTGCCTGCTGGTTAATTACTATAGAGTATATAATCGTATGGTAATAGGATTAGGGCTATGCCCTACCTTCGGGTCGGACTACCTGTTCCGATGCCATTTGGGTAGTTGAGGATTCCTAACAAAGCACACTACAAATTGCCACTAAACATTCCTGCAGAGATCTAGCTATGAACCTTCCAAACACACATCACGCAGACAGACAGACAGACAGACAGACAGACATACATACATACATACATACATACATACATACATACATACATACATACATACATACATACATACATGCAGACATACATACATACATAATAATAATTATTATTATATGCCATTGCATTATACAAGTATAACATGTTTGGAGGAAGAGACTAGAGAACGTATATCACCAAGCTAACAACATTCAAAGTTCTACAGCATCTACATCTGATTTTGACCAAGGATGTGGATTTACGGAGATGGATTTTTACTCCTTTTGCGCATGTAGACCTGAAGTGGCAATCTGAGGCTGGACATAACACAGAGTGGGCATAGTTGTTAGTAGATGTTTCACCATCCTGTTCCTTGTGTTTGTGATGTTGATGTATCTTAATGTCTTTTATAGAGTTCGAAGTAAAGGGCATAGAGGGACAGGGCACGAAAAGTCATTAGGAGGGTGGGTAGCCCTTGCATGTTGACCATGTTTTTGGGTGTTATGACTTTTAAGATATTTCGCACTTGTGAAATATATATTACAAATAGCACAATAGCAGCTATGCTGTAGGGAGGATACATACATACATACATACATACATACATACATACATACATACATACATGCAGACATACATACATACATATGTACATGCATACATACATTTTATCCACATGCAGGAAGAATCCTTCAATTGTCTAATGATATATTTAAAACGTGGTGGATTTTATAGATCACAATACATTCTCATGAGATGTTTTATATTTAGGCCATCTAAGATATAATAGACAGTTTGACCTTAGAGGTGTTGCTAAAATTTGTGTTGGCATGATTGATTGATTGATGTGAGATGAATTGTTCAAATACAACATACATGTATTTACATGTACATGTGCACTGTACTCTATCTGTACATGTACAAGTAAATCATCTACCTCAGCCACGTAAAGGGTAGTGGGTGACAATTTAGGGGAAATGTTTAGGAATCATCTTTAAATTATTACAGTGCACATGTTATTTGTTTGCTCATGAAGTGTACATGTACATGTGTATTCATTTGCATGTATTTGGTTCCTTTCTAGACCTCCTACTCTTCCTCAAGTCAGTGCTTCTACATTGGCACAAGACTTCTGTTCCATATTGGATGATGGGCATCTGAATGATATTACTGTTTCTCTGATGAACCAGGTGAGTGCCGTGATTGCACTGTTTGTGATGAGGTGCTGTTGTGTATCTTTGCAGCGGGGACATCCAGGTTTTATTGCTCACAAGGCTGTCCTGGCTTCATGCAGTTCTGTGCTGCGTACCTTGTTGGAGGGGCACACAACACACTCGCTGCCAGCTGGAGTGAAAAGCTTCACTGATGCTGGGCTTGTCCTAGACACAGGCTGTCTGCAAGCAGTGAAGGCTCTCTTGTACTTCATGTATGGGGCTCAAGTCACTATCACCTGCAACAAGGACCCATCGGGTATGGTGAGAGTAAGACCTGGAGACCACCATGGACCAAATGTATGTTTGGTGTCACTTTTTCTCTTCTGTCAGCTGTTATTTATGCATGCATGTCCTAGTTGGAGCCTCCTGACCATACCTCTGGAGAGATCTGTGAAAAGGTCATATATTGCGAATCTGCTCGCAATGTGCTGCATGAGCTCCTCATCCTTGCGAGTCACTTCAGGATGGATAGTTTGAAGAAGCAGTATGTGTGCTGTGCGTTTGTGTGTGTTCTCACATGTATGTGTATGTATGTGTGTGGTACAGAATTAATGATGCACTGGACTTAAAGAAATCCAAGTTAACATCAGTCACACTACCTGCCAGTCTCCCTGCCATCCATGAAGGCAGTGCATTTGCTGACCTTGTGCTGGTGTCTTCTGAGGGAACACACATGTCATGCCACCGATGTGTTCTTGTTGCACGATCTGGTGAGAGATTAGTGATAATGGAGACTCCATTGCGGACCAGTATGAAGAGGGAAATGGGTGGAGTTAGTGTACCAAGTCTCTTACTATTGATTAGGTGTGCACTACTGGAATTTTGATGTGACCTTGTTTAGTGTGACCTATTTTTAATTATCTATGTACATGTACATGTACATGTTTTGAATGTTCAGGCTTTTTAATGGCAAGATTTATCTACAACATAATGTGATTGTGTTTAAAAATGGTGTTAAATAATATCTTGCAGAATACTTCAGTAGCATGCTTTTGATGGGATGGAGAGAGGTAGGTGCTGCAACACACATGAGCTACAACTTAACTTGGCCATTTTTGTTATGTAAAGTCATCAGATGCTTCTAGGAAGCTCAACCTAATGATCAGCCATCACGTCTTGCAAGCAGTGATGGACTACATTTATACTGACAAAGTCTCAGCTAACTGTATGGCATGTTGACCAACTGTCTCCTGACTTGAGTATTGAAACATTGGCATTTATGCTTTTGCTCTCAGATTCACAGTCAATTGAATCGATTAGTGCAGTGTTGGTTGTTGCTGATCAGGTTTGTGTTGTGGGAGTGGATGACACTGATTACATCATTCCATTTTGGCAATCATTATCTGATTGCAAATAGTAATACATGTATCTGTGCATTGTGAAATGTGTGTATGGCTAGGGATGAGATGTGTTTTTAGCCATTGGGTAGCAGTCATTGTTGCATGCTGTAGCTCAAGTTTCGTAATAAGACATTGTCACTCCCCACTCCCCTGTTTGCAGCTGTTGATGACACGTCTCAAGGAGACCTGCGAACAAGCTTTAGCTAACACCAGTAAGTTAGCTATATGCTATATTTAAACATATTGCACAGAATTTTTGTTCACTTTTATGACAGCACACTTTGCATAACTTTATCCTTTTCTGCAGTTACCCTTAAAAATGTTGCTGACATTGCTCACTTTGCGGTTACATATGGTGCAGACCAGTTGAAGAAGGCATGTTTGCAGTTCATTTGCATCAATGCCACATCCCTTCTTGATGGAAGGTTGGTACCCTCTGAAAATCAGGTCATAAATGTACATGGGAACTTAAGAACTAGCAATGCTGTGAATTTCACTTTGACATTTATTGTATTTCCTTTGGGCAGGGAAATGAGTGCAGCCCACATACGGGGACAGATTTTAATCATTATCACTTTGTACCGATACACTTTGGTAATGGAAGTCATAAAAGTTTGGGACTCCTTGAGGGGGCTTCCTGTGTCGTAGGTGGCATTGTAGATGCCGCTGATAGAGGACCGACTATGGACTATGTTGGTCCTCTTCCTGGGATAATATTCAACTGAGATCCTATATTTACTTTTTTAATGATAGTGTTAGTAACAAGTGATAATTATGTTAAATTATTTATAGGTTGAGAAGGGGTTATTTTACACCCTTATCTTTTAATTAATTTTTAACTAACTAGAATAAAAGTGAATAAAAGCTATGTTAATAAATGGAGTGGGGAATATATTAGCTATGCTATTAGTTTAATTGTGAATTCGGTACATTAGATTTTCAGCCATTTCTGATTTATCAGTGACGCCTAATATTAATAGGGAAGATGTAACCATAATCTGTTAACTATTGGGAGGCAGTAGGGAAATCAGCCCAATTAGGATTACATACTTGGCTTCCTGATGCGTATCTGCTTTAATTCACGCAGCTACTATGGTTACAGTGGTTATGGTTTGTGGAATATTTAATTATTCTACAAGCTTATTTCATTTAATGAATCATCATTTTTTAAGGCTTTATTTTTTTTAAGTACTGCTTCTGTAATACATGCTGCAAGTTTATGCACAGCAATCATAGCATAATAATAGTGCAAACTTTATTAAATACTGATAAAATCAACAAAAATAATGTTAATTAGCATGAACTAATAATGTGCAATGTGTACTATGATTACCTTGCACAATAAAAGTCCAAAAGTATAATCAATTATTTCAATTGTTACATTTTTGTTAAGAAATTCAAATCACCAAATCAAATGTGATAAACCTCACACAATCAAGAAGTTTTGCAGTTAATAACTCACTATTGAATTTAATTGCTTGTATCAGTTATCAAGTTATGTTACTGTCAATATGAGGTAAGCAATTAAGTAGCTTGAAATGGAATTGATCCAAACGAGATCATGTGACAATAGTACTTGTCTATAATGCATAATACTTCTAAACCTAGGTGAGATTTACTCCAATCCTTGAGTTCTATGTTGAGCACAATATACTATGTAGACTATCCTCCTATGAATTGGGGAGACTTTTCAGCCTTGTTCAATAATTGTGATCATATAAAATGGTAGATATCTCTATCATATTTAAAAAAATAGTCTCAACTGTCTAGTAAAAAGCGCAATGCTCAAAATCATAATTATCTGTACCAAATAATTTAAATGAAATTGCTGATTATTAAAGGTGCTAACTGTTTTCAAAATCCAATTCATTGCACAAGGTCTTGCACTCTATTATGTACTTTGGTTGAATACTTTTCTTGTGTGCATGGTGATATTCCCCTTTCTTCAAGATATTTGGATTCTTTGGACTCTTCACTTTTTGATGAATTGTCAGCAACATGCCATCATATGGTATAGTGTGTGCATGTTGCTTACCCGTGTTGTCACCAACCTGTTTCATCCCATCACAGGTTGATGTTAATGTTAAAAAACAGCAGATCAAATTTGCACGTGAGTCGTTACATGAAGTTTTGATCAATCACTAATTTACATATACTCAAACAAGACGTGTCAGTTTGTGCTGTACTTTAAGGTCAGCTTTCTACTGCTATGTGCAGTGTGTTCCAATTAGCATTATGAAGATGCCCGCGTTATCACAGTAACTATAATAGACCCAGTTGTCCTAAAGATGGGTAGTACTACATTGTCCTTTACCAACACAGACCCTGATCAGTCCATGCTACCTATGTCATACTTTGCGGATGATGACGAGGACATATCTGAGACAAAGGAAACAAATATGCAGCGAGATACTCGTGACAGAACAGTATGGTTAGTGGGACTTTCCTGTGCCTGCTATTCAATGTGCCCACAAACATGAATGTGTGTGTTAATTTGTTTCACCTGTATATGCAGCTCAATGGAAGACACCTCATCTTCTTTGATGGTACGACCAGTTGTGTCTGGAAAGAAGAAACGTCGACGTAAATATAGTGCAGGAGATCAACTTGCATCCTCGCCAGTGGGTGCAGGTACTCCCCTGGTCTGTGGTCACAACACATCCTCCCCACCAACTTCCCCTGCTGAAAAAGATGTGGAAAATGTTGAAAGTCCTAAAGTCTCCGTGCGAAGCTTTCAGTTTAAAAGTCAAATTGATAGTTCTGATATGGAAAGAAAGAGCACTGTTGGTAGAGGAGCATGGAGTGCTACTAGGTTAGTGTTATGGTTATTAGATAGCAGTAGCATGCCTTGTGTTCCGTTGTCACTAGAGTGCTAGAATGTCAATATCAAGCGTAATGGATGCCTCAAAGTTGTATATGCATGTGCATGTATGCTCGTGTAGCCCCCTATCCATAAAAGGAACTTCCAGTCTGAGAGAAATAATGGCACATGAAGAGTTGCTGATCCAGGTAGCTAAGTTCATCAACATGCCTGACATCAATTACATCCATCTATACATGTAGAAGCCATCAGCAAAACCGCCAAATGTTCTAGAACTGAGGTACAATGAATTGCATTTTAAATGCTACTGCAAATTATATCCTATGTGTGTAGTACACAGAGCCCACCAACCAAGGTCCTTTCTCCAGCCAAATCTAACCTTGGACTGACCACTTCTCTTGGATTAACTAGTCCTCCCTCGAAGCTGAGCCCATGGTAAGACTTTTTAATGACAGACCTTACTTGAGTACTTACACTCAACGATAATGGTCAATTCTGTTTACCAATACCACAATTAAAGCACCCACGATTCTAAATCATGAATTATTGAACTGGCATTTGTGATCTCTGCATGTGCAAACTCCCAAAACATATAGCCTTGCAAGCATAGGTATTGCTGTCAAGCAGAAGTGGTGGCCGTCTTATTCCCTCCGCTCCACCAGTTTTTCTCTATTTCATTTAAACGTCACTCATCAAGAGAGCTTGTTTTTCTGCTGAAATATACCTGTAGTTATTATTATAATGATGTACAGTACATGTATGTCACAGTTGAATCGCATTTGCATTAGGTCAAGCAATAGTATTGTAAAGACACCTGCTGTTTCATTGAAAGAATTAATGGCCACTGAAGAGAAAAAGAGCAGACCAGTTGCAGTGGAGTCCATGGCAACATCTCCCAATGAAAAGTTTGTGTGTCGTGAGAAAAAGCTATATACCACATTTGTAAACACGTTTTTCCTTTAGGAGTTTTGTGAGGCGACAACCACCTGCTATTGTGTACCCTTGTGTGTCATTTGCTTCCATCATTGAGGCACAGGAGAAAGCAGAAATGAAGCACAAAAAGTATCTACCAATACAATAACTGAATACATGTTACAAGTGTACATGTATTGTTCATACCACAGGAGCTGTAGCAAGTCATTACATTTGATACAAATAGAAGAACAAGCCATCCTTCAAATTGAGGCCTTATATTGTGCTCGCAACAATCCTGATGAGTGGATTACAGTGCAGCGTTGTGCAACCAATGCTTTATAGTACGACATGCTCAAACAGTGTCCTTTTGAGCAACATAAGTGAGCACAAGAATCGTAATTGTGGTTATGTGTCTGTCTCATAACTGCACATTTTCAAGTGCATGAACCTCTTATTTATTAATGTATAGTACATGTGGGTCAGTCTCCGCGAAAGTGATACTGCATTTATCGGGTGTTGTATCAGAGATGTATTACCGTAATATAATATTTATATCTCTGCTCAAGCTCCTCATTATCCAATAATTAAGTAGATCACTCGATCTGTGTTGTCCATTTTGATGACCTGGTACATGTTATGTCAGAGAATATCAAGGGTCACACTTTCTCAATGAATTTCACTCCTTTTCTATATCCAAGCGCGTATTTTGTGAACACTGCCATAATTCGATACGCGCCCGCTTTGTTTTCGGGTTGTACCAACTCGTTTTCGGCAGAGATCTATATATGATCTCTGTTTTCGGGTAGTGACATCTCGTACATGTCGCACATGTACAGGCCAGATTAATAACCATATGCCATACCAGGCCGAGGCCTTGGTAATATCGCTAATAGTTTTCCGACGATATTGTCGATAGATAAATATCCGCAATCGACACGTTTCCTGGAGGTGAAGCAAATACATATAATCAGGAAACGTGCATTACATGTAATGGATCTATCTAGTTGTCTATGCAAGTGCATGGTTATAAATGTTGAATGTTAAGAGATATTAGTTAGTTGTGCGTATCTTGTACATTGAAAGTAATACAAATTGACTGCAATAATCTATGTGTGAAAGTGAAAGCATCAGATGAAATGGCTGCACAAGTTATTAGAAACCCCCCCCCCCCCCCCCCCCCCCCCCCTCCCTAATGACATCACTTTGGTGCCAGCTAGCATCTATTTGCACACCATGTCGACATAAATTACATGCAAGAATGCTTGGAATACAAATCAATGACTGTTCACATCATGCCAGTTCAGTTATTGGTGAGCCACTGTCCCACACAATACACAAAGTCCACTCCACACACACACATTTGAGCAGTGGGCGTAAATAAAACCTAGCTAACTATTTAGAGCTGGTGAGCCCACACTAGCTAGCCCTCGGAAAAACCTTTCTGAAGGAAAATAATAATAATAATGTGGAGTGGACTTTGTGTATTGTGTGGGACAGTGGCTTATAATGTTATAAAAATGCATCACGGTTGAATTCCTATAACTCCGTAAAAGTTTAACCTATCAACTTTCTTTTTCGAACACTTCATGCCACACCACTTCTCTCTAAGAAAATCGATTTTGGTGTGTTATCCTTGCTCCTTGCCGACGTTGCAAGGAACGATACCCCGAGGGGTTCGAAATCCAGGTAGCTCCCGCAGGAGAGTCCAAATCGCTTCAAAATCGATATGCACGTAATAGAGTCCTGTCACTATTGATTTCTGCAGATCGTTGATTTTTACGCCTTCCGTTATGGAGATATAGTGATGCAAAGTAAGTCCACTTTTTTCGCCCGAGCACATGAATATTCAACTACTTCCTGTAGGATAACCTAGCCGCACTTACAAGGCACCACCCATGCCGTTGAGTCACGCATCGTTAAATAACCGGTCAGTGTAAAGCTGTTATAATGTTACGGTTGTTATTCGCGATATAGATGAACAATATGGCGACACGTAATATGAGAGAAGACGAGCTCGTTGCGTTTAGTTCCGCGGAGGAGTTCGAACGCTACGAAAACGACGACATTCTAGACAAATTCGACGAAGACGGAGAGATTGAGAGTGGTAGTGATTGCTGCGATGGTGGTTGTAGCAATGATGAGGGTAATGGCGATGCCTTCCATGAGGACAGTGATTGTGATGTTGGTGATGGAGATGGTAGTGATGATAGTGATGCCAGCACCACAGCTGCCAGGCTGATTGAAAAAAAAAATTTATGCAGAAGGCTGACCATCACCACCACAGCAGTATCCTTGCCAGCATGCTCTGCCTCATCAAAAAGACACTTGATGAAACAGTGGCTCACAACACACGCCAAACACCTGGAACTTGCAGACAAGAAGGTGCCTTGCTGCTTTGAGTTGTGAGGCAGTGACACCTGTTGGCAGTAGTCAAAAGAATATTAATTATACCACTAAGCACAAACGGCAATATTGCTGCTCCATGTTCCTCCTCGATCCTCCAGATCCTGCTAATGCTACTTGACTTCTGCTATGCACGTACAAATGCCAGCTAAACTTGTACGTGTAGTTCATATACACCTACTAAAACAATTGACCTGTACACTTATTTTTCCCCTTACGGATACATGCTATACGAACTTAAACTTTCGATACGAGCATCCCCTGCATGCATTCTATGATACCATGTGGTCTTTGGGCTTTGAATTGGGAGCTGATCATATAAATAATGAGGTACAGTCTGCCCTCCTTAAGCTCCATGTTTGTTCCCTGAGCTTATAAGGAATTTGAGCTTGTAACGAATGTTGTTTTTTTTGCGTGTACCTATAATAACATTATGAATTTAATTACGCGTCAAATAATTAGACTGCATTTTGTCCTGCAAACACACTAGATGCTCCTCTGAAAAGATGCTCCCACAAACTGTAAAAGACTAGACACACTGTCCTTTGCCCCAGTATGAATTAATTTAGGTACACACCCCTGAGCTTATAAGGAGGGAACGAGCTTACAAAGTGGTGTGCTTATAAGGAAGTCTGTACAGTATACTTACCCCATCAACCCCCTAGACCATGGGGTTGATATGATGGTACAGTACGTGTGGGAAAATATGCCTTATTCATAGTGATGTTAGGCTAGGTTTATAGTGATCGCCTCAACCCGACCACTAATGAGTTCACAAAGTGAATCTCTTTAGCGGTGGGTTGAGGGATCGTTGAGGGATCGCTGAGGGATCGCTAGGAACACAAAACCCTAGCCTAACATCACTATGAAGAGGGCATATTTTCCCAAGGTTGAGATGAGGGTGGGTTGATATAGGGGTAGAGGTACTGTGTATGTGTGCAAGACAATTGCCTTAGCAACTGTGGTTGCATCTGCCATTGTTGTTATAGCCCAATCAACACTCATCCCATCTCAATCTGTATTTTAAATCTCCTTCAAGACAAGAATAACCAGAGGCCTACAAGCTGTCCTTCTCCTGTAGATCACCTTGCAAACATCTCATAGAGTGAGGGAGGGTGAGAGTATGAAACTGCTAATTACAGACCAATTAGGTAACAGATATGGTTAAATAGCTACCTGATATTGCAGATTTGCTTGGTGCCCACTTCTGACCATGTAAAAAAGTTCTTAGAAGAACTGTTTGTTATTGTAAAGACTGCATGATGGGCCATGCAAAACACCAACATCTCCTGATGTGGGGTGCAACCAGCCCTAGAGTCACAGACAATACACAAAGACCCCTGGGCCGTGCAAGACACCATCATCTCCTGATGTGGGTGCACCAGCCCTATATATAGTCACAGACAATACACAAAGACCCCCTGGGCCGTGCAAGACACCAACATCTCCTGATGTGGGGTGCACCAGCCCTATATAGAGTCACAGACAATACACTGGGCCGTGCAAAACACCATCATCTCCTGATGTGGGGTGCACCAGCCCTAGAGTCACAGACAATACACAAAGACCCATCCATTTACACAATCACATTTGCATATTATGTCACCTTTAGTGGCACTCCTTATTATCTGTGCTGCTGCTGCTTTGAGAGGCTTTAGATAGCTTGTCATAAACGATGCTTATTCTTGTTGTGAGTATACAATGCGGCTTGCATGGCTGGCATACTTCCTGTCACACAGAGAACAGGAAAATTTTCTATCAAGTTCAGATGTTTGCCTACGTGTGCGCTTGGATGGACCTTGGTGTCCTTCTCCATCACAAACTGTGTCTGTCACATCACTTTGCCCACCACCACCTGCAACTGGTGACTGCTTGTGACTGTTCCTTCTGTGCTGATACAGGGCCTGGCTACTGGCATACTTCCTGTCACATGCTGGACATTGATAGGCAAGTATCAGTTCAGACCTGGCCCGTCTACGTTTTCTCCTGCCAGGCACATGATCGTTGACTTCACTGTCTTGTACCTCACTGTATGCATCATCAGACACGTGATCCTCAACAGCAGGTGGGTTAGGAATAGCTGTTGAAGGTCCTGCTTGGTCGTTGTCTGGAGGCAAGGGAACATTTCTAGATGTACACGAAGCATTAGCCCCTGCAGTGCTTGGTGGAGGCTTTGGGCACACATTGTCCCTCTTCTTTGGATCATGAACAAATTCCCTCCAGATACAGTGACCGTTGAAGAGACAATCCAGTTGGCTTTATCACAGATGGCATCATTTGGCTTTGATAAGCGTCTCGTATGGTGTTGAGGGTAATTCCAGCCCTCAGCATGGTCACCCTGCATGGTATGATTGGTGTCTGATGGCATGGTCTTCATTATCGTTATGCCCAGATGTTCTCTGTCAAACTGAAATGTATAACAGCGCCCAAATTCAAAGAGAGGCCCAAACCACCGGCCCAAGTAGTCATAGTACTGCCAGTCCTTGCACAGCTGTGGTACACATGTGATGTTCTGGCCACACTGGCGGACACAGTCAACCAGGTCATCCATGTCGTCTACATGGTCCTGCCTGCGGTAGTGCTTCTTGAACAGGCCAAAATAGGAATCAGGTTGGAACTTGGTATGTCCAGGCAGCATGAAGTTAAGCTGTATTCTTTCGTGCTGTCCTGTAATCACTCTCCAGGCCATGCAGGTACCACAACATGGTGGTGTTCTTGTTCTGACCCACACAGTTGTCCGCTTGAAGTGTTACACGTTTCTCTCCCATTCCGTGCAGGTGGAAGAAGGCATGCAACTGGCTGACCACCACCACAGCAATTTGTTCTGCTTCATCAATCAAAAAAAGACTTGACGGGAGAGTGGCTCACAACACACACCAAACACCTGGACCTTGTGGGGTGTCCTGAAGTAAAAGGTGCCTCGCTATTGTGAGCTATAGGTCAGTGACACCTGTTGGCAATAGTCAAAGGAGTATTGCATCTGCATAGGCATGTGAGGTGAAGGGAGACAGTTGGATCCTTGAGTCTAAGCAACCCAGGATCTGGTCCTTCCTTCCCCATTCCTTCTCAGCATCCTCAATATTTGTATTGTAGCTATCGCGGAATGCTTTGGCCTTGATGAGGTGTTGGTTGTACTTGTCATTTTTCTCTGTACGCTTCTCGTCGGAAAGGCTGTGTTGCAACGAGACCAACATCTGATCACACTTGTCACACAGGTCGCTGCGTGCTGGTTGGATCTTTATTTTGGAGCAGTACCTGTGCCAAAGTGTAATAAATGACATGTAGTTCACAGCACATGCAGTAAGACGTGTTGGAGAGGCTGGAGGAACATTAAGCAAAGTATACTGCCTTTTCAGTCCACTGGTCAGTCGGTAAGGGCATGGTTGCTGTGGTGCAGGTGTGCTGTTTAACAGGAACTCCATGATCTTGCATTACTCAGCATACACTGACTTCATGGTCTTGCCACTCTCCAGAACATAGTCCCTGACCATGCCTTTCAACCGTCCAGGATCAGGGAGGGCATTTATGGCTGCATAGTTTCTAATGAACGAGACCACTCTACTCTTGTCCAAACGAGAGAGGGCATGGTGGGGTGGCCTGCCACAGTTGCCATGGGGATGGGGCTCAATGTCCGAGTCAGAGCACACCTGCTACAATGTATGGTAACTTGTGCCAATGACGGCACAGAAAGCAAGGTGGCAGACAGGACTGGACCAGTCAAGGCGATACTGGAGTGTATTTCGAGAACCAGATGTGTCCCGAATAACAACTAGCATTCCTAACACCACAGCCTTTTTGATTTTCTTGTTTAATGTCCACAGTGCGTTTGCTCGTTTTTGGGGCAGATCGCCATAATTCATCAAGCAGCTGTCTTTGCAGCACCCTCCTCTGGTGAGGTACACAGCAAAAACAGATTGATGCATGTCACTAGAAATCAATAATAGGGCACTCGGTTTTCAAAAAACGAGTGCCCTATTATTGATTTCTAGTGACATGCATCAATCTGTTTTTGCTGTGTAGACATCGAGCAAATGACGAGGCTGACTCTGCCCGCGTACTGCTCCAGCTGGTGCAACACCACCTGTACCTTCATCAACGCCATCTCCATTATCACTGTCATCACTACCATCTCCATCACCAACATCACAATCACTGTCCTCATGGCAGGCATCGCCATTACCCTCATCATTGCTACAACCACCATCGCAGCAATCACTACCACTCTCAATCTCTCCGTCTTCGTCGAATTTGTCTTGAATGTCGTCGTTTTCGTAGCGTTCGAACTCCTCCGCGGAACTAAACGCAACGAGCTCGTCTTCTCTCATATTACGTGTCGCCATATTGTTCATCTATATCGCGAATAACAACCGTAACATTATAACAGCTTTACACTGACCGGTTATTTAACGATGCGTGACTCAATGGCATGGGTGGTGCCTTGTAGGTGCGGCTAGGTTATCCTACAGGAAGTAGTTGAATATTCATGTGCTCGGGCGAAAAAAGTGGACTTACTTTGCATCACTATATCTCCATAACGGAAGGCGTAAAAATCAACGATCTGCAGAAATCAATAGTGACAGGACTCTATTACGTGCATATCGATTTTGAAGCGATTTGGACTCTCCTGCAGGGAGCTACCTGGATTTCGAACCCCTCGGGGTAGCGTTCCTTGCAACGTCGGCAAGGAGCAAGGATAACACACCAAAATCGATTTTCTTAGAGAGAAGTGGTGTGGCATGAAGTGTTCGAAAAAGAAAGTTGATAGGTTAAACCTTTACGGAGTTATAGGAATTCAACCGTGATGCATTTTTATAACATTATAAAATTATATCAATGGGGAAATTTTCTCGTCTGTCCCATATTTTTGTCAGATTAATATTAATATATGATTATCTAGAGCTGATGGTCAGCTATTAGTTTGTCCTTTGGATCGGATATGTACACCCCTGAAACTGATGCGATTATCATGCACTCGTCATACTGTTGTATCTAACATTCACCCCCGTAACGCGCCCTCTTTCTGTGGGCGCGTGGGTGCTTTGCTCTCTCCTACCACTGCCATTGAATCTTTCACTTATAGGAAACAAATTGACACCTAGTCGACATAGAGTGGAGTCGTAATATTTCACACTTCAGAGTATACCGCTGGAGGCCTCCAAGAAATGCCTTTAAACTTTCTTGCTACACTAATGGCTTTATTATGGCACATCTGCTGTGCAGCGAAGGAGGAGTGTCTTACACCAGACTTGAAAGTGGAAGCAAAGGAGGGTCAAAAGTTTTCATTGAAGGGCTGTTTCCTATTCATGCAGCCGACAATGGAATGTGTGGAACCATTCTTGATCTCGGTATACAACGACAGGAAGCAATGGTATACGCTGTTGACAAAATAAATCACGATCCTGCACTTCTTCGTGGAGTCACGCTGGCATTCGAAATCAGGGATACATGCACATCAACCAGTAAGGCACTGGAAGATGCTCATAACCGTCCAAAGAACAAATGGAACTTGCTGTGATGTCTCCGGAATCGTTGGACCCGCATCAAGCGATGAATCTATCATCGTTGCGAACCTGGTTCGATTGTTCCAGATTCCTCAAATAAGCTATGCTTCAACCGCTACTCCACTCAGCGATAAAAGCAGGTACGATTATTTCTTCCGCACAATTCCGCCGGATGATCTTCAAGCAAGAGCATTGGTAGATATTGCTATATACTTCAACTGGACGTACATAATAGCCATTAATAGCAAGGACGAATATGGAATGAGTGGGATGGATGCATTTACAAAGGAATTCACTGAAAGAAACGATACTAACCGTTGCATTGCGGTTCGTGTACAAGTTTCAGCTGCTCCGTCCGAAATGGAAGCCGATCTAGCCATTCAAATGATCCTTCAGCCATACGTGTGCAACACTTCTGTAGTTGTACTTTTTGGACAATTAGCTACTGCCAATGCTATTCTCGAAGCAGTCGCTAGGAGGCGATTACTAGACGAAACGTTTAGTAAGAGAAATGTCACATGGCTCGCAAGTGATGCCTGGGAAGACCAGTTGTCAGATTATCATCTATAGCCACTAACATCATTAGTGCAATTCCAAAATACAATGCAAGCAAAGGTTTCGATCATTACTTTCAAAGTCTGACTCCGTTAAACAATATTCAAAATCCTTGGTTCACAGAGTACTGGGAGCATACATTCAACTGCTCACTTAATGTGTCAACTCAAAGTGCCTGGTCACCACTTTGCAACGTGTCGCAAAAAATAGGGCCAGGAAGTGGATACAGGCAGAACAGTAAAGTCCCCTTCACAATCGACGCTGTATATGCTATCGCGCACGCAATCAATAATTTGCAGCACGATTTGTGCTCGGGGGATGAGATCTGTGGTGAAATTGTTGAATACTCGAATGGTCATACGAATATCAATGGTGAGCTTCTGAAAACCTATTTGCAAAATGTGAATTTCAGTGGCGAATCTACGGATGTTATCCATTTTAACCGGAATGGAGACCAGGAGGGTAGTTATTTTATTAAAGCGCTTAAAGTAAATAATCAAGGGAAAGTACCTGTTTGAAATCATAGGTCTCTGGGATTCGAGTACCTACAAACTTCATTTTGAAACAACACCGACATGGAACCAAACAGAAGAAGCTCCTAGATCAATATGTAGTGAGAAATGCAAGGCAGGAGAACGTTCCAATGTTGTATCTGGAGGTTCATACTGTTGCTGGACGTGCATCCCATGCATGGGATCTAATGACATCAGTACAGGCACTCAATGTGTCACGTGCCCTCTGGGCTTCAGATCTAACAACAACAAGACACTCTGTATATACATTACACCTTCGCACTAAACTGGTCAAGTCCCTGGGCAATAATAATAGTCCTTTCAGCCAGTTTGGGGATCATTGCTACAATCTCCATGATTACAATTTATGTTGGTTTTAGGAATCATCCTATGGTCAAGGCGTCCAGCAGAGAATTAAGCGGTGTCCTTTTAACAGGAATATTATTGTGCTATTTATTGCCCTTTTTTTATATCTTGAAACCTTCGGCTATAATCTGTGCCTCAAGATGTTTTGGAGTTGGATTCTGCTTCTCAATTTGTTATAGTGCACTTCTAGTTAAGACGAACAGGATCCACAGAATTTTCAACCGCAAGACCATTACTCTACATCCACCCCCACTTATCAGCTCTAGAAGCCAGCTAGCAATTACAGCAGGATTCGTGCTTGTCCAAATTGCCATTGCAGTGATATGGTTAGTAGTTGAGAGACCAGGAATAGATTTCAACTTTAGTGACTCAGTAACTGAAATCAAGTGTAACGAATCCCCTCGTATTGGTTTATCTGTAACCCTAGGATACAACCTCATTCTTCTTATTTGCAGCACATACTTTGCTTTTCGCACCAGAAAAATCCCACAAAACTTCAATGAAGCCAAGTTCATCAACCTCACACTGTATATTATATGCATTGTATGGCTTGCTTTTATTCCAACATATTTTACAACTGCCAGCTTAGGAACAACGTATCAAACCAGTTGCCAGGTTTTTGCAATCACTCTAAGCGCTACCACTACACTAGTGTGCCTTTTCTTCTCCAAGCTTTATGTTATGATATCTAAGATGAGAAAACAGAAAAATGAGCAGCTATCAAGTAACAATGAATACAACAAAAACAGCATTATCAACAAGAGAAATTCTTTTAATGTTGCTATGAGTCATACTGAAACTTGTAATTAGCCAAGGGCAGCACTTGAACATGGTAAGAAAAAGATTGCTACATGTAGTGTTGTATTCATGTGTTTTACAACTTTGTCTCCCAAGGCACAGGTTGTCAAGCCCGAATGCAACCAATTATTGAAACACCAAATACTGACCTGGCACCATTGGATGAAAAACCTGAGATGGTCATAATTGATAATGTGATTGAAAGGGAGAATGAGAACACTATGATTAGATTTGGTACAACAGTGTAATGTGCATGTCCTGAAGTGCATGCAATAATTTTATAGTGCATCAGAAATGTGGCCCGAAGGTACATCATTAAGTAGCCATGCTTACAATGATATCATAGAATTTGCATAAATTCAATAACAAACACCCTTCTTGATGATCGTGCATGGTAATGAACCTCCTTCTGGCCCTATGTCACATCGACAGAAATCGTGGGATCTACCAAGGGTTTCTTCCATTGCAGCTGAACTCTTAGCCACTGCCCCTGATCCTTATCCAAGGCCAGGCTTTTATCTGCCTCTAAAAAGGAATCTGGTTCTTGGTTACACACTCTCCTGATTATTTCCCTGGGTCTTCGCTGGATGATACCACTATTCACATAGCCATTGGCCTTCGTCTGGGAACCCCACTTTGCATCCCTCACCTTTGTTATCACTGTGGAGCAAATGTTGACACGCTCAGCACGCATGGGCTCAGTTGTTATTTTAGTGCTGGTCGTCACTTCCGCCATGCCATGCTTAATGACATTCTGCACAGGGCTTTATTGTCTGCCAATGTTCCTTCTCGGCTAGAGCCCACTGGTCTCGATCGAGCAGATGGTAAGCGTCCTGATGGAATCACAATGGTTCCTTAGTCAAATGGCAGATTATTGGTCTGGGATGCAACCTACTTTTGCCACTTCCCATCTATTCATGACAGCCTCTGAAGTGTGTGCAGCAGTGAACCTGGCAGAGCAGACCAAGATCAAGAAGTTACAGTTACATCACCTCCCATGCGTACCATTCTTTCACACCTGTTGCCTTTGAAACTACTGGAGTCTGCGGCCCTCCATGTCATTTTTGACGGACTTGGGTCGCCGCATTGTGAACACCACAGGTGACAAAAGCTCTTTGGCATACCTCCTGCAAAAGTTTTCAGTGGCCATTCAGAGGAGGAATGCAGCATCTGTTTTGGGAACTTTGCCTCCAACCCTCCTCCTCCTTTGAATGATGTTTAGAATTCTAAGTATATATAATGTATCAAAAAATAAAAATAAAAAATAAAAAATTAAGGACCAATACAATAATACATAATTCCGTCAGATAGCTTTGATTCTTAGGATATTAAAATCGAGGCCCGTTTAGAAGTGAAGATTATACCCCTCGCTTCAGAATTGGTCAGCATACTCGCTTTTGTGATCAAAATTAATATTCTCGAGGTAGCAACTACCAGTGCCGTTGAGAGGGGGGGGCAGGGGGGTAAGCAACCCTGGGCCCCGCGGCAAAAGGGGGGCCCCGCGATCCCTAAGAAAAAATTGTTCGACAATTTTTCAATTCTGACTGCCAATGTAAATCCTTTTCATGTTTCATGTTGACGCGCTTTTCACGCACAATTGCGAAAAAAATTCGTAACGTTTGTTGTCTGTGTCCTCACGCCATGCTGCATCTTGGTTGTCAGTCATCCCTTCAGTAGGCCTTAACCTTCACCTTGAGCCTGATGAATTCCAGACTGCATTGAAGTGGTGGCTAGGAATTGACACATCTTTGGGTTCTTGCTGTCCACATTGTCCTGATCACCAGCTAGACCCCCTAGGACATCATGCAGTGACATGCAAAGGTGGAGGGGATGTCGTGCTGCGCCACAACAGCTTGAGGGATGTCTTTTCACAGTTCTGCCATCGAGCGCGTCTGGGGGGACAGCTTGAAGTAGGTTGTGGACTTGGGGTAGACAAAAGACATAGCCGTCCAGCTGATATTCTTGTACAGAACTGGATAATCGGCAAACCAGCAGCTTTTGACTTTACTGTAACCTCACCGCTTAATCTCACTACTTTAACTGAAGCGGGAGTTACAAGAGGGTCTGCAGCTATGGCAGCTGAAGTTCGGAAGCATGGGGTTAATGATTGTAAGTGTTCAGAGCTTGGATGGGTTTCTATACCCTTAGCAGTTGAGACCTACGGTTGCTGGGGTGCAGAAGCCCTTTCTCGTCTAGCATCCCGTCTGGCCATCCAGTTGCAATGCAGCAAATCCAAGGCCATCACTACCATCTACCAACACCTCAATATAACACTGATTAGAGCGAATACCAGAGCGTTGCTTTCACGTTCAGGCTTTTTCAGGCCTGAGGGTGGAGTTTAACTTTCAAGTGGTAATTGTATTGCTGTTCTTGTTGTTTGTGATGTATTTATTATCATTTTTTAATTAAAAAAAAAAGAAAATATTATACTTTTAAACAACAAGGAACAAGATGGTCGGAACGCGTTACTGCAGTCAGACCAGTAGCAGTTGGTGAACTGACTCTCACGCCTGAAGCTACCATAGAATTGACATTAATGCAAGGTTATTTCTCATCCTTTGTCAGTGTTTTGATGAGCAGTATCTGGATTAAAGTGTTATCTGCAATTGATTAAAGAAACAAAATCCTGCAGACACGAGCGCGCACTGTGGATGTGGAAGTGCAGAACTTACGAGATTTGCTATGTGACTTGCAGTCAATTCGTGATCAGTGATATTAAAATCTGGGACGAATCCGTGCTTGTTGCCAAAGGACTCCAAATGCCAATAAAATTGCCAAAAGCCGAAAAGCGCCAAGTTTAAACGAAAACGCTTTTTTGACGAGGGTCCAGAACAAGTTCAACAACGGCCGCAGCTACAACAAACTGGTGATCCTGCTGATGAACACGCAGAAGTCGGTGAATTTCGCATTAATGTCTTTTACCGTTTGATCGATGCGGTCATACTGGGACTGAGCACAAGATTTGAGGCTGCTAAACACATTGACAGCCTGTTTGGTTTCCTGTATAAATTCCAGTCGTTGTCGGATGAAGACTTGACTTCGGCTGTCACAAGTTTCTGCGCAATGTACAAGAATGACGTATCCAAAGAAATGGTGGAAGAGATGATGTTGTTAAAGAAGATCAGGCATGCCAATCTTGGAGACGTACAGATGTCCCCTTTGCAGTTGCTGAACAAGCTGCATGACGCGCGCCTGGAATCTTTGTTCCCTAACGTTTGCATCAGCCTGCGGATATTTTGCACCTTGCCAGTCACCGTGGCATCTGCAGAAAGAAGTTTTAGTCAATTGAAGCGAATAAAATCATACAGCAGATCAACAATGGCTCAGGAACGACTACAAGGCTTAGCCCTGCTTTGCATTGAATCCGAGTTAGCAAAGACAATAGATTACGATGCAATCATTGACACATTTGCATCCAGGAAGAATAGAAAAGCGGCACTGTGAGTCTGTGCCGAGTGTGCATGGTGACATCGCCGATTCGTTCATTGTAGTTATGATTCATTGAACATTATGCCATTGAACAGTCCATAGCATTCAAGCTATTTATACTATTGATTGGACCTTAATTTATTCATGTACTGTAATCGTGTCACTGCAATTTCATTTGTCGATTGATCAAAATTCACGGCCAGACGAAATTTAATCGCTAACATGCAGATAAGTAATTTTAGTCCATTAATATTATTTATTTATCTTTACAAAGTATTAAGGAGGGGGCCTCTCGTGAGAGTTATTACCCGGGCCCCAACCTGGCTCTCAACGGGCCTGGCAACTACCAGACTACCATGCATATACTAGTAAGTAAGTCAGACTTGGCTAGTATTAAACGCGACCCGTGACTCGATAGGATAGTGATTTTCAATACCAAACCAAAAAAACAAAACAAAAAACGAGCCGATTTAGTACCGGTATATGTACTGATGATGCGTGTCTGGACACGTTAGGTGCTGCACGTGCAATAGTCTCGTACCCAGACCCAAATCATCGCTTACAGTATGACATCACGTAAGCGATGATCATCGTTACGTACTTTGGGTCTGGGTACGAGATACACGTCCAATTGGATCAATACATCAACCAGGTTATGTTATTAAATTGAGCCAAAAAAATAATAATAAATAAAAAATAAAAAGTGAAATACCTTACAAATCGATGCGAATCAGCGCAAGAGTGCTATGCGAACCAGATCGAGAAGAAAGGTACATAGAAACTATGCCAAATTTCGTGAGTTTCAGTCACATAGCACTTTTTTTACTAACATCTCTGTCTTGTCGTAGGAAAAGTAAAGATCACAAATTCTGAGTCTCCTGTCACCTCTGACGTTTCCCAAAAGCACTTTGTTCCCACCGCCAGGTCCAAATATCCCATACTCAGTTAAGTCTCAGACCTGTTTACGTAAGCATTATCGCATAGTAATTAATGCTACGTAGAATGCGATAATGCTGCGATAATGCTTACGTAAACAGGTCAACTAATGCTTCTTTGATGTACTTTAGCATTATTGCGTCACATTTCCACCAGCAACCTTGTAATGATTTCACAAGGTTTATGGGCGATTGTACAAGCTATATCATTATGAATATTTCTATTATGCACAGCCCAGTGTTAAATATTCTTGATAGATAGACAAAAGGTTATAAATTCATAAGTTGTCTAACAGGGCAAATCCTGTAACCGTTTGGTGCCAATTTCTTCAAAATTGAAAATACACCTTATCAATTTTATATAAGGAAGAATTTTCTTTTTGGTCATCAATCAAATTCAACTTTGATGATTTACTGCTACTGATAGAAGAGTGTTATTGACAAAATTTCTTGATATCAGTAAAGTACATTTAGTGTTTGTACCATGGTATAAAAGCAAGAGTATTTACTAATTTTCTATAATTGATAATATTTAGGTACGTCTTATTGTTACCATTTGGTGTCACTAGGCCTGTACAAAACTGAACTGTCACTGCAAGCATGAGTGTGACTCGAGGCAATACAAGCAATGGAAAAAGGAAATCGAATAGGTCGAGCATGGTGTTTCTGCACCATTGGAAGCAATGGCACATGAATACATGTACTAAATTTCTACGGTTGAGTAATCTCAATTGGGGATGAAAACTTCTTATAACAGTTGGCTACTATAATTCTTTACCCATTTGCTTATCTTTAGATCTCACTGAGGCCGCCTGGTGCCAATCTCAACTGAGCCTAAGGTTTGGAGGTTTCGGCCTTCACTCTCTCTCTCTCACCACTCAAGTGCTGCCTTCATTGCATCCTTTTGTTCATCTGGCTTTGCCACTGCAGATAACCATCATCTGATTCATGCGGTTAATACCTTCAATAGCTTAGTCTCTACCTCAGATGCCATCTCTCCAGAGTCTGCCATTGAGTCTCTCCCTCGCAGAGATCTCTCTCCCATAAGCTGGATAGCTTGACTCACAGTAGTTTGTACGACTCAGCTTCTCCAGCAAACAAAGCTCGCCTCCTCTCTGCCTCTGCTTCCTTGGCCACTTCATGGGTTTCAGTCCTTCCTTCAGGTGAGCCTGGCCTGCATTTTGACCCTAGAGAATTCCGCACAGCTATTTCATGGTGGTTGGGTTTAGAAACAACAACAGCCTCCTGCTGTCTGCTATGTCCTGAAATAGCTTTGGACCCCCTGGGGCATCATGCACTGTCATGCAGACGAGGTGGTGATGTCGTTCTCCGACACAACCAGCTGCGAGATGTCTTTGTAGATATTTGCCACAAGGCAAACCTTGGAGTGAGGATCGAGGCAGGTAGTGCACTTACCCCTGACCTTTCTAGGTCTCGTCCTGCGGATGCCCTAGTGACCAATTGGATAGGTGGAAGCTCTGCTGCTTTTGATGTAACAGTGACGTCTCCTCTTACACCTGTGTCACTTCATGAATCAAACGTTATGGCAGGAACAGCTGCACTACTGGCAGAGCAAAGGAAGCACCAGGCAAATGACCCCAAGTGTGATACCCTTGGATGGAAATGCATCCCTCTTGCTGTGGAGAGCTATGGGAACTGGGGTTTTGAAGCCAGGCAGGCTTTTTCCCATTTGGCCTCGCACCTGTCCTTTAGCATAGGACACCAGAAGTCGAAGCTCTTGGTAGACATCTATGGGAGGCTAAACGTAACCCTGGTGAGGTGCAATGCCAGAGCTCTCCTAAGCAGAGCATGCAATTGTGTATATAGTGTATTAGTCATAAGAATAACGATGTAGCCTGATATACATTGTTTACTCCTGTAAGTATAGTTTAGTAGTTTTAAGGTACATGTATTCATGCATTCTTGTATTCTCTGCTGTATTTGTTTCAATTTATTAATGTATATTATTTAGGGTTAGGGTTAGGGTTATAATGATTATTAACAACTATAAATTGACAGTAACAACACTGATTAAATACAAAATTCAGAGGAGCCATCCTACAGAGGATAGCTGTAGCATTAGCCCTGACCAGGTGGAGATTCAATCGGCCATACATCTCAAGATGGATTTTGGCCGGCACCTAGAGGTGGTAAGTCTAGAGGCTACAGAGGAGATATTGGCAGTGGCTTCTGTTCCCCAAGCTCCATAAGTTTCAACGAGATAGGGACACATACCAATCCTAGATCTGAGCACTTGGGGCCATTGGCTTGATGCTATATTATTATTTATAATTGTACTCCAATAAGCAAAGTGGATGCAGCTATGTTTTTTTTTAAATTTTGACAACAAGTATGCAGACTCAAACACATAAAACAAAATGCATAATTGCATAGAACACAATAACAAACCAAAATATGCAATGCGTAGAATGGTCTTAGTCAGAATGTACATATAAGTTGAGCAGAACATGTAGAATCACAGTGTTTCATCAAACTGTGCACTTTCCCTGTCAGTAGTATTGCCCAAGCGTGAGGAAGATGAATTCCTTGGAGCTGGTTTTGGCTTCTTGGTGGGAAGAGTATTACCACCTTTCCTAAGTACAGTACAATCATCTTCACATTTGATGTTGACATATGTGTGCTTATCAACATCTAAGATATCCCCAACAGTCCGACCTCTAAATCGAAGCTGAGCAGTGGTAGTACTCTCAGTAGATATTGGGACTAAAATCTTCTCAAGTGGTTTCTGAACTGTATTTGTAGTGCCAGGCACACTAAGAGGCATAAACTGATTGCTGGCCACCTGAATAGTTTCATACAAACCATTCTCACTGCTTTCTCTTTCTAAATGATGAATTGTTGCATACTCTTCATCTTCATTTAACTCAGTTCTTTCTTGGTTAGAGTTTACAACATTTTCATATGCAGCCTGTTCAGGTGGAAGAGTAGGTCTAAGACTTCTGACTACAATGTAGCCTTCTGGGTCATCGTCCCCTTCTATCACCTTAGCGTTTTCACTTAAGTGCAAAGCATCCATACCATTGTGCAAGCTTAATTCATCAAGTTTTTTGTCTGATCTCATAGTGGATTGTAAGCCTTGCTGCGCAACAGTTACCAATTCATAGCCTTCTGATGCTAGTTTATGTGCAATGCTGTCAGAACTAACATCTGGTGTAAGTTTGAACCTGGCTAGTTGTGGCGACTGCATTGATGGTGAGACAGCATAAATTTTGTCTCCAGTCACAATGCTTGGTTCAGAGGGATTTTTGATCTGAAAGTAGACATCTCCATTTGTCCTCTCCTGTATGTCAATATCTACATAGCCAGAGTTTGTGCTATTTGACGTGTTATTTAGACTTGATGTAAATTGTTGTTCTATTTCAATAGGAGTTGAAGGGAGGGGCCGTTTTGTAAGGGTTCCGGAGTGAATGGAATGGGCAGATGAAGAAAGTTGACCTTGTCTTGTATTAAGGGTTGGAGGTGGTGATGTACTCTCACTGAATCTGGGAATACTATAGATGGATGAGTGAGGGCTGTCGTACATATAAGTGTCTGCTCGGGGTGGCAATTTGTCATAGATTTGAGCATCCATCACAGATTTACCACAGTCAACTGGATTGCGTGAGTCTGAAATAGAGGTCTCTTTCTTCAGAATCCTATTTCTTACTGAAAAGTCTAGTGTACTTGAACTTCCATCATCAATATATGGTTCAACAGTTGTATTCAAGGGTTCAGAAGACACTTTGTAGCTAGAAACAGCAGCAGCAGATTGTTGGTTTATACCAGACGGTCTATTATCAGGACAAATTGGATCAATCTCAACATAGGGCCTGTTTCTATCGACTTTCTTGTATGTAGCTTTTTGCTGGTCACTTATTGATCCCACATGACCTACTGGGATCTCAACCTCAGAGTGAAGGTGATAAGAATGGTCACTGTGCGGTTCCTGAAGTGTTATTTGCTTCTTAATTGTGGGACGATTTGATTCATACTGATTATTTAATGCAGATAATGAATTCCTCTGTTGTGAAAACCCTGTTTCAAAACCATTGCCATCATGCATTACAAAAGGCAATCTGTTAACAGAAACCACTATACCTCCTGCATAATGCGGCTGATCACCAATGCTGTCCGTGTCCAATCCGTGTAGTACATATCTAGGTTGTGCTGTTGAGATGGGTACTCTCTGAGGACCTGCACCATCAATGATATGCTCTGGGGACTTTTCAGTTCCAAACTGAGCCCCAGTGTATTTAGTTAAGGTGGACTTGAGCTCACTGAGATATAATGGCGCTAGAAAGAAATCATAGTTTCCAACTCCAAATGGTCCACGCCTTCCAGATGTAAAACTAAATGCAGCATCATCTCCTCGAAACTGACGTATTGCATTGTAGGACCATGAACCAAGTTCCACACCATTTGTATCAGAAATAGTAATAGCAGAGTCTGTGAGTGATATTCGGCACTCTCCCCCACAAAAGGTCCCAATATTACACAAGGCCTTTGCTGGAAGGGCTGTGAAAAAAAAAAAGTAATCAGTAACTGGACTGTACAAAATGAGAATGCAAACCAAATGCTGAGATAATGTAGATCTGGATATTTTTCTAATCCAGAGTCTATTAACTGAAAAAGTTAGCTAATCAGTGAGTTACTTGATTTGAACAATATCAATATCGATATGTCCCATAAATCCAATGGTAGCATGGGTGGGGATCTGCATCACTAGGAAACAATAATAGTAGATATGATATGCATGCACACATGGAACATAATGATGGAATGCAATAGTTTATTAGATTGCAGTGATTTGTATACTACTATCATTGCAGAATAACAACATTGCAGTCAAAATGTACAATGTGAAAGCCCATTGCTTAGTCAAAGTTGTATGAAGCTGCACAGCTCTGCATCCAATGATGCTTCTGTGCTACAGCATGTACTCCAACTTGCTGCTTAGACATCACTATGGTAACCACAACACAAGTGGACTTAGAAATGTGAAAAGCACATGCTATGATCAGGGAACATGCCAATAATGACAAGTGAGCATGCTAACTGAACTTTGGTGGAACAGTGGTGAGTGCATGGGTGTTGAGATCCTGGAAAACCCCAGAGTTGTCTTACGATTCTCAATAAAATCTTTCTACTTTAATGTATTGTGGAGTTGCAGAATAATGCATATTCTTGCACATGAGTGCAAAATGGTGGGAATTTGGCCATTTCCATGCATTCAATACAACACCCACACTGTACATGTATGATAAACAATGACCATGAACATGTTAAATAAAAATAAAAATATTGGTGTGCAAACTTAATGACAGCTCTATGAAGTATATAATAATGACAGTGCAAATGTTTTCCTACAAATACAGCAGGATTGGTTGGCACCATAACTTATATAAACTCGAGATCTTTTAGTTTTACTTCATGTGGGATAATACTTTTTTTTTTTTAATTTGTGAACAGCCAGCAGTGCATTACTGGAAGTACACATGTAGTACTTGTTAGTTTGCATGCACCAAATGAACAATAATACATTGGCCCATGTACTGGCATATTTATTCTACTACATGCACATCAATAATGTGCCCTCTGAGTGAATATTGGACATCAGTAAATATGTATCACATTCAAATGGATGTTGCATTATTATTATTTGTGTGGCTCTGTGTAACATTGATATTCCCTCATCTCAACACTCCACCATTACGTTCCATGCTAAAGAAGGCATGATATGCTTTTGGAACAGTGTTTATATCACAATATAAGAGTAAGTACCACTTACATACATTTATGTGCAATTCTTAACCAAACTTGCAAAGGTGCAAAATAGGTCCAGCAATCATCTGTATGCTTCTCTACTGTAATTCTAATTAAAGGAAAACATTATAGGTGCATTTATAGATTGAGGTCTCGAGTAGTTAGTGAGAAGTTGAATAGTATTCTTTTTTTCACATTTTACATGAAAGTCCCTCTACCGCACTTCAGATGTGATATACAGCAAGTAAATATAAATGAAGTGTCTTCCAAATACACTGGACCAAATCATCTTCTAAAGTATGGGCATTATACTTAAAGCATAGGAATAAATGAAACGAAAAACCAACTGACAAACACATCCATGAAAAAGACACTGAAAAGTGCCAACACAGTGAGGCTGTTAGGTAAGGACAAGTAAATTATAAATCTGCTGCTAAATATTGATACCTCTTACGTATACATACACCCACCACACCCACACAGACACACCAACCCACCCACTCACATACACTGTCTGAAACAACATTATTGGTTTGTGGGCTGCTTTAATTAATCTCATATGTGTACATGCACCAATCTTACAAGAATGGGATAATAAAGGTCTTGGATATTCTGCAGGTAAGCTAATAGATAATCAATAGTTGAAAAGTAGAACATCTACATGTAAGGGAGGGCAATAGGCTGTGAGGTTGATTCAGTTGTAATTAACATACCCATACCTTACAAAAGCTTATACAATCTTGCATCAAAATAATAATAATAACAGTAAACATTCCCTACAGTATATAAAAATATAGCTAATTCTGATGCACCTTATAAAATAAAAACTAATAAATTAATACTGCTTACAACCACACCCTCTTTGGCAAGGACACGTAACTACAAGTACTTGTTAAATGAAGGATTGCAGCCGGAGAGGAACAAAAAGACTCCTAGTTGTAAGAACAATGGATAGCGTGCCTTTGTGTGCGCTAGCTAAATCCACATCTTTACATTACGAGGTGAATGTATACGAGCCAAGGGCGGGGTCACTACCGTGCCGCACGCGAGGACGTGGTTACCTAGAGATGAAAACTGCGCACGTCCACTGAATGTAGGCGCTTGTATGCATATTGTGTTGTCCGCACATTCTCTTGCAGGCATGAGTCTATTATACCTTACCTGTCATATTTCGCGGCTAGCGGAGCGAAGATCAATTCAAGCAGAGATATATTATCTCTGATTCAAGTGATGAAAGAAGGCAAGGCAGTGTTGTTAAAAATGGTCAACCTGCAGTTCCGTTTGTATCGGCTCCTCCCCAGACAAATACACTGTACGTATAAGATAATAACTGAACTTGTACGGTATAAGCACCATGTATGGAATACTCATGTACAATCCTATGAATTTATGCATTAATCCTACCCTATAATTGTTTTCCTATATCAATACATTTCCCCATACCATGGGCTTTACTATCTGCCAAGTCTCCAGGAAAGTCACATATGACAAATGCATTTCATTGGAATGTAAATGTGTTGTGTATTCAACAGGCCTATTTGACTTGAATATGCAGTTATTTTGGATCAATAAGAATCAAATTTTACTAACAAGGTGTCACAAAGAAGACCTGCACATATAGTGTCAGTACTACTAATGAGCTAGTGTTTTAAATATAACACATGTATGTTTGGTCTGCAGCTCAATTAAATAAGGTTTATACATGTATGTATGGAAAGGAAGATAGAATATAACAAACTCTATGAAACATTTCAGTGGCTTAAGAGCTATATTATGCAGTGCAGTATTATCCTCTCTAATAAAATTTCATAAACCATGCCATGAAATAGTATAATTAAAGCTAATGCTGCTAATAATTAAAAATAGATATATACAATAGACATTAAAAAAAAAAATGCTGGATAGACTTCCCATTCACAAGCATCTATCCTACACGTATTGGTATTTCATAAAAGAACAACACATCAGAACTGATCATTTCATGGCAACATCAAATGAGACTTGTGCAAACACCTCGGTTTTCTTGTGTAGTGTTGGAAAGGGGATTTAGATATTCTGCCTTGATAGCAACAAATTTTAACACTGCTAACAGGTTGCCTTCCATAAATGGCAAATTTCGATGTATTGTTTTTTGCATAATAATAATTAATATACAATAACACTAAAAAATATAAAAATTAATAATGATGATACATGGAAACTCTTGGTCAGTAAGTACCCTCATAGTCCAACCCCCAGTTTCAGATGTTGAATTCAAGCTTCCTAGTGATCAAAATCTCATGTCCATCCTTATGTCCAAGTTGACTGCAGCAGGTCCTTCAGGTTTAAGAATTCAACACCTTATTGATGCAGCTGAAGTACCACTATAGACCCCACTTCTTCAGTCTCTTAAGGCAGTGATTAACATCTTATCCTCAGGAAAAGCTCCTAAAGATATCTACCTGGCCGGGGGGAATCTTACAGCTCTTAACAAGGCAACCTTAGGTGATATTCGCCCAATTGCTGTTGGGGAAGTTTTGCGGCGCCTTGTGGGAAAATGCCTTTGTGCTGCCCTTAGAGTGAAGGCTGCATCATTCTTTGAGTCATACCAGTTTGGAGTGGCCTGCCCCCGTGGAGCTGAAAGAATTATTCATGGCCTGAGAGCTTGTGTGGAGGAGCATTGGTTAGAAGAGGACTTCGGAGTGTTAAAGGTGGACATGAAGAATGCTTTCAACCAGGTTTCCCGCCGAGCTCTTCTCTCTGAGTGTGCTGAACATTTCCCAGAGCTCTTACCTTGGGTTGGTTGGTGCTATGGACAACATCCATACCTCTGGCATACATTGGGTTGTTTGACCTCAGAATCAGCTCTAGGTCTCTTGGTCAACGTGTCTAAGTGTGAGGTATTCTCCCACCACAACCTTGATGTGTTCCCTTCTGGGATGAAAGCATCTGACAAGCCAAACATTGTAATACTTGGTGTGGCCATTGGAGACCTGGACTTTTGCTCTTCATTCATCTCTACCAAGCAGATGGAGGCTAGAGCTCTCCTATCCCAACTTGAGCAAGTTGGGGTGTTGGATCCCCAGGTTGCATTGGTCCTCCTTCGTCTGTGTGGAGGGTTTTGTAAGCTGGTACACCTAGCCCGATCAACACCACCATCTCTATCTTCACAAGCTCTCAGCCTTTTTGACAATGACATCCGTAGGGTCTTCAGTGAGTGCACTGGGGTTGATACCTCCGATACTGCCTGGAAACAGGCCCAGCTCAGCCTGAGCAGAGGAGGCCTAGGCTTGCGATCTTTGTCTCACCACTCATCTGCAGCTTACATCTTCTCCATTTGTTCATCTGGCTTTGGATCCAAATCAGTCCACCACCTATCTCAAGCTGTGGAGGTCTTTAACAACTTAGTCTTTCCAGTAGAAGCCATTAATGTTGAGTCTGTTCTTCTTTCCCCTCCTATTCAGAAAACACAGTCTTCCAAATTTGATGACCATCTATTCAACAATCTGCTAACTCTATCTTCATTGGCAGACAAAGCCTGTCTATTGTCCATTTCTTCACCCCATGCTTCAGCCTGGCTGTCTGTAACTCCCTCTGAGGGCCTTGGACTCCATCTAGATCCACCTGTTTTCCAGATTGCTGTAAAGTGGTGGCTTGGCCTCGATACTTCAGAGGGCTCTCAGTGTACCCTGTGCCCCGGTGTACTTGATCACCTTGACCACCATGCAGTCACCTGCAAATATGGTGGAGATGTGGTCTCCCGCCACAACAAGATCAGAGATATCCTGGTGGAGACCTGTCGGCGTGCACACATAGGTGTTCAGGTGGACTTAAGTGGGCAACAATCTCACCCATGACCACAATAAGACTCGCCCAGCTGATAGCTTACTATCCAATTGGTTCTTAGGCAAACCAGCAGCACTAGATGTCTCCATCCCTTCTCCACTAAACCCTTTAACCCTTTTGGAAGCGGGAGTCTTGGCCAAGTCTGCTGCTCAGGTCACAGAGGCGAGGAAACATCAAGCTAATAATCCCAAATGTTCGGAACTTGGATGGGTATGTGTCCCCATGGTGGCAGAATCGTATGGAGCTTGGGGTGATGAGGCCTCTTCTATCATCTCATCAATCGCCTCCAGACTTGCCACCTCTACATGCAAGTCCAAGTCAGTTGTGCTGAATGACATTTATGGCCGGTCTAATGTCCATCTAGTTCGTGCCAATGCTACAGCCATCATTTCTAGAATTATCCCACTGTCGTAGAGCAAGATCCGATTGTATGTGTAATTTGTTTGTTTAATGTTTATGTACTGTGTTATTATTTTTGTATATCTTGTCTTTATTTCAATACAATAAATAATATTATTATTTTTAAAGTGTATGTAGTGTCAGAGTGGTTTTTGAGATATTTATGTCTAAAATATAGTACTTAATACTAATATACAAAAGAATATGAATGTACAAAATATTCTCCACACATGCTCAAAGGGGTTCAGGTATGTTGATTTGAGTAGGTGACAGCATAACTGTATCCAAATGGGGTTGCATTCACCTATGTTTGGGAGACAGAATATTCATTGTATTGGAATAAGTACAAAGAGACAACAACTTCTAGCTTATAATATATATGGTACAAACAAATTCTTAATACCAATACCAAGTACAGGAAGAGCGGAGAAACTAAAATTCAGAAGTCAAAATATATATTGTGTAATCTGCAATTAGCTGCATATCTTTACTGTGCATAATACGTCAGTCAACTTTATAACAATAACTTACCATTGGTTGACCATCAGCTGTGGCAGGTGTAGATGCACTTTAATAAGGGAATGAAGAATGTGCAAAGTAGGTACAGTGCTTCAGCTGAATGTATATTTTATTGCCCGCACTCACATCAAAATACATTTAAATACCATTAAAAAAATTACATGTGCTAATACTTTGGAGAATTGAACTTACATAACTGGTACCATGTCCACATGTTGAGATGGCTAATGTACGGAAAATAAATTCACAACACAACATCAGCAATGGGATGTAGTATTGTTTAGGTGAATGTGTTAACGTGTCTATCTAAGCCTTGTACATATGTAAAAGAACCATTTTGCTACGTAAGGAATCAGTTTTTAATTTCACGGGAAACATTTTAGCTTAACACTGGGGTGATGCTACTGTGATGAAAAGAGTGTTAGATTAGGTTTTGTGGTATTGCAGAGGACATAAATAACCAGGGCAGATCTGAATGGATTATTTCATTAGTCATAATTATGTATACGAGATCACGATGCTGTGCTTACAGTGCATTAGGAAAAATGTACATACATAGGAAGCTTGGTTATTCATGGTGTAGTAGTAATAAAGTAACTTGATTCAAATAAATAATTTTAACACCGGGTTTACAACAGATGTGGGGAAATTTTGGGGAATATAAAATATTGATAATTCCCTCCTATGAGTTTCTTTTCTAAACAAATCATTAAAAATAATCATTACTAATGAAGTTAGGAATATAAAGAATCTGCAGGCATAGACGCTTGTCATACTGTAATGTGTCAAAGCAAGCTCATTATTGTTTTATTGAGGGGCCACAGTATTCAAGGTGCACTTTTTTGTATTCGGTTTCATTGCTATTTGAAGGTTTCATTAGTATAACAAGTACATGTAAAGCTTATAGAAGAGCAAAGGAAGTTTTCATTCAGGAGATACTGCATCTTTTTAGTGTCCCCGAGAACAGATCATCAGCAATGAATTTGTTAAACTTATTTACGGCAATAGTAAAACATTTTTTTCACTTTCAATTTGGGATGCCGCCTGGATGCTCTGTACAAAAAGGTAAGCATAGAAGTGGAGTTTGCAGAACATGTAAGTCCGAGGTTTGCCATGATTGCTGCAGCTTTAGACAAAAACCCCATGGATGTCCTTCCCAAACTGATGTACGGCCAAGACCAGTAGCGTTTCCAACCAAACAGACCAGACATCGCTGTTGTAGCGCTCAGCTGTTTATGTCAGCACTTTTTTTGAGCCTGCTACCGTTTACACTGATGTTTCTGCTAGCGCTACTGTTCCCACTGATGATGTTCCTGCTAGTGCTGCTACAACAGTTCCTGTTGGCACTAGTATTGTTCCCGCTGCTATCTCGATGATCACTGCTGATGTTCCTGGCGCTGATCCTGGTGCTACCACTTTGATGTTCCTGGTACTGATCCTGGTGCTACCACTGCACTGCTGATGTTTCTGGTACTGATCCCAGTGCTACCACTTTTGATGGTCCTGGTAGTGATCCCAGTGCTACCACTTTTGATGGTCCTGGTACTGATCCTCGTGCTACCACTGCTGATGTTTCTGGTACTGCTATCCCACACAAAGGCACATCACACAGCAATTATGGCAGTCGGGATTTCATTTACCACGTTCTGAGCCTGTTGGGTACTGAAGCATATTCTGACATAAGCCATAATCCAAGTGTTGAACATCGAAAAGCTGCTAGAGTTAAGGAAGATTTGACTGCTGATGGTTTCCGAAGGATTGAATCCATATTCTAGAAGGGTGTGAAGGGTTGGGTCTGCTTGGAGCCTACCTGATGACAAGGAATATTTTGTATACCGGGTGCCCACGTTTAAAATGAGGCAAATACCAATGTTGGAGGTGAAACTCCTGTAGAATCAAGTTCCCATTCCCTTGTTACAACAAACATCATTGAAGCCATTAAGCATGAGAAATCTTTCCATACTTTGGGAGCGAGGCATCTTCTGGCTCCTTTTGGTACTTTGCCGACCAAATTCTGGCTTGAGCATCTCAATATGAAGGAAACCTTGATGCCGAGGCCCAAGTACATGGTTGGTCTTTCCTTACGGCAGTACCCCAAATCATTTTCTCGTATCAAGGACAGTGTTATTAAATGCCTGGTGGATTTTGTCTACTGTGATGAAAATGTGACCCGGCTGGCATGGGCTGGTAATAAGCACAAGGACAAGTAATTTAGTGAACTACAATATGTTGCTGCTATGAAGTCCCTTGTTTTAAACCATGATGTTGCAACAATGTATCGCATGTACCTGAAGACAGTGAAGTACAGCTTGGCCAAAATGTGGTTGGTAAATCCCTTTTCCGTAAAATTGTGCAGCACATAACAGGTGGTGGCATAAAGTAGGATGCAAGGGCTGGTGTTGACTATGTCAAGGTGAATTATCACACTGACAACTTTGCACTAGTGGATATGGTAATCAAAATTCTAATGGCAGGGACAGACTGTGCACAGCCAGATGAGCTACTCTACCAGAGGAATTTAGTGTTCGACTTTCTCTCAACATGTAATGGAAGGTGTGAAGGCCCAGTATGAGGCAGCTGGTAATATGGAACCATTAGAGCATAACATCTCTCTTCAAGAAAAGCAACCGTTCCATCAGTACAATGAATTGCACTCGATGGCTGAATGTCCAGATGATTGTGACAATCCTGATAAGCAGCAAGCTTTTATAGGTAGAGTCAAGACCCAGCTAAATGTTTGTGCTAAAATCCATGGTTATACTGGCATAGGTGCTACTTCTCACACTCCGTCCTACACACTTGATCTTGCTAAAGATCAGATTTGAGGAGAATGAAACCATGTTGTTGTCTGATTTGCTGCTTACCATCCATCAGTGTGAGCGTCGTACATTCCGTTATATGGCACATGTAGTGCAGAAAACTCAGCAGCACCATCTTATGCACCTAGTGAGGAATACCCTTGGTGGAGACACTTTGTATGTAGTGTTCGACTTTAAGCAAAAGATTCTTTCAAAACGATTTCAGGAAGGAGGTGATGCCTACTATGGCAAAAAAGGTATGCTGTGGTTTGGTGCAGCAGCATAAATAAAGCACCAGCACAATACTGGTTGTGGACACTCCTACATAGGTGCCAAGAGTTATGGGAACACAAGAGGGCTGTATTGTCACACATACATTCATGGATGATGGTGCAGTGGAAGATCAGCACATGCATGAAGGTAAAGAAATGCATGGTGATGATATGATGGATGAAGAAGTAACGGATGACGAGAATGAAGAAGTAACATTGGATGATGAGAATGAAGAAGTAATATTGGATGATGAGAATGAAGAAGTAACATTGGATGATGAGAATGAAGAAGTAACATTGGATGATGAGAATGAGAGTAATTGGATGATGAGAAGTACATTGGATGATGAGAATGAAGAAGTAACATTGGATGATGAGAATGAAGAAGTAACATTGGATGATGAGAATGAAGAAGTAACATTGGATGATGAGAATGAAGAAGTAACATTGGATGGTGAGAATGAAGAAGTAACATTGGATGATGAGAATGAAGAAGACTTGGTGACATCGGATGAGAATGAAGACATGATGGATAATGAGAATGAAGCTATAATTGATGATGGGAATGGAGAGAAAAATGATGTCAGTGAAACAGGAACCAGTAATGAATCTTGTCTGCATTTTGTTGATAGGTTGATAGCATTGTTGATGGTGGCCACATTTCATGTGCTAAGGCAGCACTTTCCCCATGTCAAAAAGGTAATTCAGCAGAGTGATAATGCCAAGACCTTTGAGGCAATATGACCACATAGCTTTTACCATCAGTAGCTAGGGCTGCAGGTCTTGAGTGCACTGCATAGTTACTACCATAATGAAGCAGGAACAGGGAAAGATGTGTGTGACACACTTCTCACACCAACAAACCAGTGTTAATGCATACATTAGTGAAGGCAGTGGTGGAAGGAAGGTGTCGACTGCTAAGCAACTTGTTTGCTGCTCTGGCAGCAAATCTGATAAAATATACGACTGTGTTGCTCTTAAAACCGGATTTCAAGGCTCCATTTTGTACATCAACTCTCAAGACCATTTCAGGGATTGCTGGCTTTTATGCCTCTGAATACATTACCACTGGTGGCATTGCACAGCACGTCACGACACTGAATTTATTTAGAAACATGGGACAATACATTCCTTCTAAGACTGTGAGCATCAATGGATGTGAACCCCTTTCAACAAGCAGGTGTTAATTTTACTGATGTGAATGTTCTCATGAGCAGTGACTTGCATAGTGACATGGCTGTATTAAGTAAAGCTCAACATCGGTATAAGAAGAGGAATAGGAGTGCAAGTGAACAGAAGCGAGAGAAAATGGAGAAAGAGGCTGCTATGAAACTGGGTGAGGTCAAAAAATATATATCCCCAGTGTAATACATGGAAGTACCATTTCAAATCGGAAGTGTTCCAAAGGAAGCATGCATGTTGTGGTGCCTTCCAATCCAAAGTGCTCTAAGTCTAGCCATGCACTATGCAGATACAATCCTTGCCATAAGGGATTTCTCTCTGTCAGGTTGTATTGCTAATATGTCAGCCTTATTCTCTATTCCAGACTCTTCACCACATGCTACATTTGAATGTAATTTTCAAGTTGGGTGGGCCCAGGTACGTAAGCTGGCCATGCATCCTATATTCAGCGTTAGGGTACAGCAATTTATTGCTTGCTGTTGACAGGAGGGAATAGCCAGTTGTGCCAAGGTTTCTGCGGAGGCAGTTGTTGTGCGCCTCACCGATAAACATGTGGCAGGAAGAATTTGACTATCTGAGTTGCCTGTTGTTGGGCAAATATGGACATCCTACCAGGCCATTGGGCAATGTAAGGATGTGCCTGGTGGGTCAGCTCAGGGGAAGAAACGAAGGGGTCACTCAAACAAGGATCTCAGCAATGACAAACCTCAAAAAAAGAAGCAGAAGATGTCACATTTCGTATTTAATCGGAGCAAACCACTGCTCAAATGGTCCAAGCCTCAACTTCAGACTTATCTTGCTGAGCACAATGCAAATAAAACTGGGAACAAGCCAGAGTTGATTGAATGAGTAAAAGCGTGCACACACTCATAAAACTGTGCAATTGTATTGACACACCACTTGTTCATTTTATGTATTGCCAATAGTAACTAGCCACCTCTCATCGCATAGAGTACTAAATATATTTCGTTTATTGGTACAGCTTAGTCCATAGATGGGCGGGGCACAATATTGCATGAACGACCAACAGGACTTACAAAACAATGGAAACAGAGAAGCGAAGGTAGAGAAGCAATTTTTTTTGTGTTTCTTATACACATATTTGACTAATGAAGTAGTTAGACTGTGGTACCAGGGATTGCTCAGAAAAAAAGTGCACCTGCCGCGGCATGTTTGCGGAGTTGTCAGACAATACTAGCCTGTATAAAACCTGGGCATTTTCTTTAGGGCGGTCGTAAATATGCACTGAGTATCAAAATGCTTTATATAGGTAATGCTGCAAGAAAAAATACACAACTCAATATGGAGGGAATTGTTCATTTTATGAAAAATCAAGATTTCCTCGCATCTGTCGTAAACCCGGTGTTAAACAAAACACTGAAATAATAATTGGGTTAGCAAACAGAATAATTAGAATTATTCTTAGATTCATTAGATTATTTCATCAATGCATAGGCTGTTCTCATTATAGGTAGTGTAAGTAAATTTAGTGCCCTAAGTGTACTTGACCAAAAGATAATACCTTTGCTTGTAGCGATGATTCCAATAGCTGGATAATATCAGTAGTGTCATGCCTTTTGGCAATGTCAAGAGCACTCTCTGCATCCTGAGCATGGCAACATGTTTAAACACAAATTTTATTTTTCTCACTATGATTATATTCATGCTCAAAAGTTACAGGGATTTACGTGCTACATACATGTATACATGTACTAAATGCATTGTGTGGTTGCATTATTCTACTGCCAAACAACCTCCAATAAATGTACGAATGTGTTGAATGCACTCACATTGTCTTTGACACTGATGTTGGCTCCTTTATCTAGCAAAATGCGAATGATGTCAACATGGCCCCTGTTTGAAGCTCTATGAAGTGCAGTTCGACCACCCTACATTTCCCCCATCCCCAAATCAAAAAGGAAAAAAATAAACAGTAGGACTCCACGAATTGCTTCTTAGTACAAACACACAGCCTATTTCAAATAATGTTTACATTTATAAGATTAGTGCCAATATCACATAACTTTCTCACATTATTGCATCCATTGACGTCAGCTCCTCCCTCTAACAAGGCAGATACAATCCCAGTAAAACCTTTCTCTGAGGCCATATGCAGTGCTGTCTGTCCAAACTAATGGTGAAGACAGAGATACAAATGAGTATTTTAGACTTCGGAATGGACAATAGTTGGTAGGAATTACATTTTCTGCAACATGGCAAAATCAAAACACAATAAAAATAGCTGTCCTAACTACAGTGTAATTGTCATCGTGTTGCAACCCTTGACCATAATTGCATTTCACTTGATTCTTTATTCAGGCACAATTCTTCACAATGACATGTGTTACTAAAACTAACTTCTGCTATTGTACTTTGATTTATAAACCAAACAAAATGTGTAACATACCAGTTGCATGAATACATGTGTTGGCAAATGTTAGCAATGGTTTTAAATGGATATACTTTCTTGATAGGATTATCAATCTAAATGAACTGATGGATTATGCAATGCATGAGGCAAATACGGATTGTGTTAATAAAATCCTCTAAGGTGTAAGATAAAATACTAATCAATGTTATATAAACTACAGATTAATCCTGAATGAAGTGTCAAAAAATTATAAAATTTGATTTCCATTTTAATAGTTAATATTCAAAACAAAATAATCAGACTTCACTTCTACTTACTAGTTAGTTTTCAAATACGTTAATAATAGCTTTAAAATGAATCATGACAGTTGAACCTGGTAACTAATCCTGTTCCATTGCATATTCATGCCTTGTGCTACTTAATAAATTATTGTTTAAATAAATTATCTCTAACCTTAATCTTGAATAACTTTGATAATTGAGGGCTTTGAATATGTTTGATTTGTGATATAATAAACACTATACAACAATAATAAATTTCTAATCCTGAGTTATATTAAAACCTTTGCCTTCATTTGCGAACACCTGGTACAAGTCTTGTCACACACTCACTCACCACTCCCTTTGCATTTACATCAGCTTTATAGCCAAGTAACAAGTGCACAATATCTGTGTGCCCTTTCCATGAAGCCCAATTCAGAGCACTTCTTCCTGCCTGTTCGTATAAAGCGCATTGTGCAGATTCAGAAGCAAACAAATATACCTATAAGCTACAAAATACGTAAGAGAGAGTGCACATGCCAATAAGCCACACTACATAATTAATTCTACAACACAGAGGTATGCACATATTGAGGATTTATTTTTTACATGTTTGAATGTCAAACCTCATCCATGGACTCCACATTCACTCCTTGTTCAAGAAGATCTCTTGCAACTGTTATATCTCCATTTTTGCAAGCATTAAGAAACTGCCTCTGATTTATAGTTGAACATTAGAGAGCATGATGATCAAGTGCAGTTCAAGTTTCTAATGCATGCATCAGTAAAGTCATTGAATTGCAAACACTATTGTTGATGAGCTTGAATACTCTAGATTATTATATATATTGTATGTAAGTTACGTAAGTGACAATTATGAGGCAGATATAAATGTAATCCTTTTGACTGGACTAGTCAAAGTCTCAATAATTGAGGTATCTACAGCAACAAAGACAATGAAAACAAAAGTGAAGAAGCTTATTGTACAAATGAAATCCCCTATGCTAAAAGTTATGTATGTATATTTAGTTTCATGATATGCACATATATATTTGACACAACATGCATGTAAACTATATAACATTTGTAAATGGCAACCTGCACACATCGTTATACGGCAATAACACTCGCAATAAGAATATCAGACGGGATGAACGATTGAATGACACTTATACATGTACATAAATTATAAATATTGGCTTATACATACCTCATCCATCACTTTTGAATGGTGTTTTGTAGTACTGCCCAAGATAGCATTTTCATAAAACGCACATGTCAATATAATGAGTGTAATGACATTATCACTTTATTAACAGTTGGTGTCCTACTCCTAGGCCTTTCTGAACGATCTTGATTATCGAATGAAGGAAACCACTGGAGAGCCACTAGGACTCGGACTAACAAGGCAATGGTTTGTTAGGTCACAGTGGTTGGATGGATTATATCACTGCTACGCAGTACACGGGTTCCAGTAGTGCACTAATCAGAATGCAGATGTCACAAATTGAGCAGCGAATTTATACACCGCGATTACTGCTGCGTTTCAGAGGGTCAGAGGCTGAGGCTACCACGATCTTCAACACCGGGAAGCTATGAAGTCTTCTTTATTGTATAGGCAGGGTGGCTACATATAGTACCCGTTGCGTCACCCCGTTGCATGGTGGAATGCACCAACGGGATGACATAACTGCAGTAAGACGTACGACCGAGCTGTACTTCATTCGTTATGTACGTTAGCTGTCCCAACCCCTGGTTTTTGTTCGCCAAACCCACCTGGACGTTTGTTAGTTTTTCCTGTGTTTTGCAAAGCATATCAACAGTCCAAAACATAATCGCCCAGTGCATGGCCAAATCATGGTTAGCCTACATGTAATTAACATCAAGCACACCACTCAGATTCACATATATGCGCGTGATAGGACTAAGGTTACGAAGATCTGATTTGTTCATGGCGCAGAAATGCATATCTTAGTGTAGTCTGGTGCGTTCTGTACAAATTCAGTGAGTCTACTAGTAGCTGCTATGTACATGTTTATGCCTCTCATGAGCGCCACGCCTCCTTTTGTGCAAATCACATCCTCGGGAGGTTGTTGACAAAAGAAACGATAGCTGGAGTATATACAAATGTTTATAAACCCGTTTAAATTAACTTGAAGCATTGTAACGAAATACAGCAAAACTTACATCAAAGACTGGTAAGAGGCGAAACATACATACCGTAAATAGCTAACCTGGAATAATTGTGCGTGCCTCATTAGTAGTTATGACTTTCTGAGAGCGCGAGCTCGAAAGTTAAATACGTCTGAGAAAAATATAGTCCCCCCCCCCCCACACACACACACTAGTTGTTTAGAGTTGCAAACATTCTATTACATCAGTACATATTCGCAAGAGGGTGCACGTGATTACTGAGTACTTCACCATCAGGTTGATGTAATGAAAACCCAATACATTCCCATTAAGGAATTTTCTTTTTGCAACTGATCGACATTACCTCGTTCCAGACTGCCCAATCGGCACTTCTTCAGTTTCCCCTCCCCCCCGCCCCCCACACACACTTCAATTATTGATGTAAATGTTCTATACTGATATCCACCTGTCCAGTGCCGGATTAAGCAAGTGGAGGCCTATAGGCAGTCTGATTTTTGGGGGCCCCAGTCCCCAGCCCTACTTCATAATAGCGTCCATGCTGAATATATAATGCATCATCAGGCCATGCAGCGGCAAATTTAATTCATGAAAACACATTTACAGCATAAAGTACAAACGTTTAAAAATTCTTCTTTCTTAATTTCATACTAATAAAGTCTTCTAAAATATTCTGGAAGTCTAAATTTTCCAAAACGTCGTATTCAGTGGCCATTATCGCAAGCGAATTTAATCTTTCTTGCATCATGGAAGCTCTATGACAGTTTTTCAGAATTTTCAACTTAGAAAAAGTTCGTTCGCCCAGTCGCGTTTGTAATCATTAAGCATCTGTAAATTCTTAGCGCAGTCAATACGTTTGGAAAAGTTGACTGCACCATGTTTTCAGAAATCAGTTCGTACGATTGCGATGCCGGTATTGTATCACCACGATCTTCCAACTGTGCTGCAAAATACTTAAAATGAACCATTTCTTCCTGAAAGTCGATATCGACATCATCAGGATAATTCTCTCTAAATGTCTCTGTTGCCAATCTTAATTCATCATCTGATTTGGATGGAAATTCAACTAAAAACCCAAACAACAACTCAATTTTGTCGTATGCCTGTACGCGACGGTTAAGCTCTGCAGATAGACTATCCAATATCGGAAGATAGGTTTCAATCCTGAACTTGTCTTTTCCAAGTTTCTACGTCATTGTATGTTGATAGATTGCATCACGTTATCGCGTAATTCAATGATATAATGTTTACTTTGGGCGATTACGTGTGCAATTTAGCAACATACAATGACGTAACGCTCAATTTAGCAACATAAAATGACGTAGCACGTAGGAAGCGCGCGTAATTTAGCAATAAACAATGACGTAGGACGCGCTGTGCAAAAGGTCTATATATAGAACTATTACTTCATGATTGCCTAGGCTTGTAGGAATTCTGGCCCGGCCCCGCGAATCTTACATGTATTATTTTTTTTCGCTGCGGGGCCCCTAAAGGCGCGGGGCCTGTAGGCAATTGCCTACTTTGCTTTATGGTTAATCCGGCACTGTATATAGAGAGATGGTGTGGCATCATGTGGTGAAAATAGGAAGTCGACAGCATTAACCGTTCGGACGCTACGACGATTCACGCGCAGAGCATTTTTATAACTATAATGTTATAAAACATAGGACATTTTCGCGGAAACTGTCCCATATAATTATAATACTGCCTATATATTAGTGCAGTGATAAAGAGGTTAAATATAATATTTTAACCTCTTATCACTGCACTTCCGGACTCAAACCTAGATCTGGAGGGAGGCGTAGCTAGCACGCATGTGCAGCATTGTGTTTGGGGGTGTGGTGATATGGTACCATCCACTTGCACGGTGCCATATGCCGCCCAGAATTCACATCATCCTTATGCAGGGTCAATGGAGTTAAAAAAAAAAAAAAAAACGCTACGAATGCGCGCGCCCAAGCGATACGCATGCGCCTTATAGCCAATCATTCACTCACGTGATTTTCTTAATCGTCAGCAGCCGGTTAAGTACTGAGTACCTTATACTATGTATCACGTTCTGCACTATATGTGATGGCTTTTACTGTGGTGGCTTTTCCTGACCTCACCTCTTTCAAATACAACAACCTTTTCAAGGAGACAGAAACGAAACTATAAATGCGGTGCCAAACGAATCAATTGACTTATTGCTAAAGATAAGATGTGTGCATGCAATGGGTCGATGCAAATTAGAGAAAGGAATAGTGAGTGGTTTTTTCTTTAGATGCTCTGTAAGAAGTTGTAGAAAAGAGATTAGTGTTCGTAAAGGTTTCCACAATTGTTCTGTTCATTTATTTTTGGTGTAGGGACAACGTGAAGCAAGACGAGCTTCAGTTCCAGCTAGAGATAGGAGGAATTAAGTCACACCATCGTGGACTGGAAGAACTTTTGCCGTGACATCTGCTTGGAATACTTTCTGCAAAACCCAGGTGTGATAAGCGGTCCCGGTCATACCGTAGAAATGTTTACTAGTAGTGCGCAGGAAGTACAATGTAAGACACCAAGTAGGCGAACAGTGGGTTTTAGGAGGTTACGATGTGGTAAACAAAGTAGGTTTTATGGTTCCCAGACCCGTAGACCATCGATCGCACTTATCTACCTGTAATTCACCAGCATATCGTGCCAGGAACTACAATGATCTCTGGGCTGCTTACAACACGCTAGGCACGCTACGTTACCAGTATCTTACAGTGAACCACACTTACAACTTCGTCGACCCTATAACTGGCACGTGTACCAACCACATTGAAAGTGTGTGGCAAAAGGCGAAGTAAAACACCAAAGATCAGTGGCGGATACACGGGGGGGGGAGGGGGGGGGGGGGGGGGGACAACTGGGTTTCCCCCCCCGCCAAATAGAGATTAAATATTCATAGCTAAGGGGCGGTGCCTTACACGATTAATAGTACGTGCGAAAACGATTAAATTTACGTGCAAAGGCTAGGCACAGGCTGCGTGCCAGCCGGTGCAGCGCCATGCAGTCTACCACATCGGACAGCATACACGGCTCTATATTATAACTTCCGCGACAGCTGGAATTGTTCTTGGAGTGTTTGAGTGACTGAGTACAAAAATTTCAAGTCAAATCTATCGCCAGCTTTTATTAGCACTGCAGGTAGGCCTTTGTAGTAAATCCCTACCGTCAAAATTAAAATTACTGGTTTTTTTGACGTTGAAATTATTCTGGACTGACAGATCTGATGGAGCCTCTGAGTCGAAAGTGACCAAAAGAGAAAGATGAGACTAAAGATATCCTTGTCAACCGGTCAGGGCCAAGTATGACTATGACCGCTTCATCTACATTTAGCTAGAGTATTGCGATTTTGGTGCAGTTTTTATGTACTTTTAGGGGGGTTTCAACGCAAAAAGCGTTGGCTTCTGGGCTCCGCCCCAGACCCCCTAGCTGGCCGGGAGGGGTGCCTCCCTCCCGCACCCTCCTCGGGGTGGCTCCGCCTCCTGCTTCGCCCCACCCCCTGCCACACCCTCACCAGTGCTACCAATTCCTAGATCCGCCACTGAAGATATACTTATTTAGGCGAGAGAAAAAGGTTCGGGCATAGTTTTCATGAATTTGATGCACATATTAGAGATGTGTACCGTACTGCCAAGACAAAATAGCGGAGAGACCTGTTTGGCGGAGCCAAAACCATTTATTTTAACTAAATGGCGATTTGCAATTGGCGGAAGTCTCAAGATCATTAAATTTATGGCGATTTATAATTGGCGGAAATATCGCAATGATATAGCGACTATAGCGGTTACTTAACCAGTTAGGTGTACATGTAATTAATTGCTTTATTTAGACTTGAGCCGAAGAGCGGCTGCGGCCTCCGCAAGGGTGGCAGCCAAGGCTGCATCCTCCTCCTCATCCTCAGAACCATCCCCATTGGAGTTGAGTTCGTCATCAACCTCCGCATCTGAAATATTTGAATCTGAATCGGGAGACTCGAACTCTGATTCAGATGCCCCGTCTGGTTGGTGCACGAGTCAGCCGTCGAGGATCCTCAGCAGAGACAGTAGAGTCCATAGGCGGCCGGAAGGGGGGGGCCCAGGGGGCCTTGGCCCCCCCCCCCCCCCCCCCCCCCCCCCACCTCCCCAGGCTATGGCGCCCCCTTCCCCCCACCCCCAATCCCTAAAACTATCATCAATTACTACAATCCAAAGAGGCTACAACATGCGGAGCATGATTTAGCTTCTAGCGCTCGCTCGCATGCATTATTAGCAACAATCCAGAGTCAAACAGTTACGTGCGTATCTCAAGTATCGTAAGCCACGCCCCTTTTGGGCGCCCCTCGTGTGCTTGGCCCCTCCCCTCGGTTGATGCTGGGGCTGCCTCTGTTAAGAGGGATACAGCCCAGTGCCTTCCATGCATTGAACAGAACTACCAGTATCAGTGTACAGCGGGGTGAAAGAAATTAGACTAGTATGCCCGCTACCGAGTATGTATCGGTAATAACAGTGCTAGCCTACCGGCGCGGTAGTGTCTTTGTATTGTACAACAATAGATTACATGAAGTAATAATTTAGCGCTTCAGCGTGGCAAGAGCCATAGGGACGCCTGGCGGCATCCTCCTAAGGCTAAGCCTACAGGTAGTTATATAATTAGGTGCAGAATGCCCCTCCCCCCGCCCCCCTCCGCGACGCGTTGGCGGAGAAAAAATTTAAGTTGATGGCGACATGGTTGGCGGAACTTTCCGCCAACTAGTTGTCGCCAAAATGTCTTGGCAGTACGGTATCTTTTGTAACATATTATTTCGTGTAGTTAAAATCAATCGGACTGCATAAGTGCACTTGCGTGCACTGTACGTCGGGGCTTTATAAACCAACACTTTTGATTTCTGTCAGAATCGTGTCATTTCCTATTCCACAATCTGCATCATCTGATCACTGTTAGAAAGGGCCTAGAGTTCAAGATGTCGATCGTCCGTTGCTGAGCAACAATAAAAATTGCTCCTCCCCTCGTGGGTGGGGCCGGTCGATAGAGCAGAAAGTGCGATATAACACCTCAAGTGTGAAGTTTGGGCAGAACAAAGTGAATGGCCTCTCCATTCGTACCAAAGGGACAGGAGGGATTGTTAGTACGAAATCCAATAAGCTTGAATAATGGCTTCTTTCATACCGGCACACAGGAACTTCAGAAAGTAACGTTCATTAGTTTGTGTGTCGTAACCGGTATGCATAAAATACTATTCTCGTTAACGTAGATATCATCGCACAAATCTCTTTTTAACTCAGCAAGTAAGAAAGTTGCGTATTACAGCAGACACAATCCGCATCCTGGTAAGGAGGCTGAATAGTGTCTTTCGATTTAAGATTAATTGCAATTTGTTTTTCGTTTAATAACAAACAGAACGTGTGTTTCACATCAAAGGACTACTGGATTCACCTATCTGCTGCGTGGAGGATAATGTTTCACCCAGAATGTTACTATCACCACCATCTGAAGGGCTACGGGGAGAGCCATACAGGCCACCTGGCAACACTCGATACAGTGCAAATAAGCTAAAATCCACCCCAGCTGTAGGCATAGGTGATGTTTATGAAGGAAAATAGTCATATTTTATGTGCCCTATAACTTAATGGGTGTCTTGCATGTCTTTTTAGTTCCCGTAACAAGGGCTTGGAGGGATGAGCTTGAAGCAAAAGCCAAAAATGCCATTGAGAGAGTACTAGGCAAAGTAACACACACACAGGAACCAAAGGAAATGCTCACATCAGCAGTTGCAGATGTTGACGACAGGAAGGTGAGAATACACATTCAAGATCCTAAAATTAACAAAAAGCGATCTACAGGTGTTAGAATGGCTCTGCAGAATTCTTCACACAAACTCCATTGCTGTATGCCAGGAGTGGCTGACTGCTGCATCTGAACAAGGTAGGCACAACTGCAACAGTACATTGCTACATATATACTTTTCTATTCAGAGAAAGCAATCGTTTTGAACATGATAAGGATGGTAGCAGATGGAGATGTGGAATTTACTACACCAGCATGTCCATTGACGAACGATTATTGGTACAAGTATTCTCCAACTGAAAAAGACATTAAGCCCGAGAGATTACAACCTGCTGCAAATGATGTGCATGTAATGACTTATCAAAAGAATTATGGGCAGCAAAGCAACAAAGAACAAGACATCCTTTCTCCAGCATTCAAGCTTCCAGAACACGACACGGTAATCAGATCTGGGAGTCAGTTGTCCAAACTGACATCTCGAGACAGCTCAAGAAGAACCTCACGAGCTCAAAGTGCTGATATTGCAGACTTAGCAAAACTTATTCCAAGTAGCAAAAAGCATATTGCACACTTTAGATCCCAAAGCGCACGGCCCGAACTGCAGAGCCACATGTTACCTCAAGTATTCATCACTAAGCATCGACAGCCATTACATAGTGGAACGCAACGCCTTGCTTACACTATGCACAATAATGACCAGTAAATAATACATATACATAGCAGTTAGATTTGCGTAGTTATTGCTGTAAAGTGTAATGTCTCAGTAAATTGGTCATCAAATGGCTAATCAAGTAACACTAATTTGCAAAAAGTGAATGAATGAGAAGCAACATGCGATAAAAAGTGTGGTCAATGCTAATTGCAAAAGTGAAAGTGTAACACTGCAAAAATGTTGTTACCCAATATCTATTACGTATTCCTTGCCGTGTGGATTTTTTTTGTAATGCACCGTAGTATATTTGACGAATCTACATGGCAAAGTTCATCATTATTTTCCACTGCTGGATATCTTAAGAGGATATTTGTAGTTATACACATCACAAATATCCACGCTTTGATATGTAAGATGCTCCGAGTCGTTCGTATTGCAATTGCATTACTTTTTCTGGTTAGTCGTTAATAACTCTATGGGGTAATTTAGTTTGATTTTGCTACGCGTCTGTCAAGTCAAAGTGTTTCAATCGGAAAAGGGTATCTCAATCGACTTCAATCAAACCCAGCAAATAATTCGTATGCGCCCATCGTTGTTACGATCTGCGGTCATCGATTGTATACCTGATTCATGCATCGTACAAATGAACAATAATCAAAACTGTGAGTGGGATGGTATGAAATCTGTAGCAGTTCAATTACTACAATCATAAACAATCCTTTATGATCGTCGTGCACTGTATATAAACTTTCGTCCACTGTCGCCACATTTCCATATATGCAATCATTAACGATCTTAGCATAATCTTACAAGCTCGTGAAATGTTATACGGTCTTGCGCGATCGTAAATTATCTTATGACATCGTCATGTTTAATATCCGGATCGTCTTCGTAACTTATTGTAGGCTCTCGATCGTTCACGACGTATTATGAAGACCCTTCGTCACTCGGATATTAAAAGGTGTGCACAAACATGGTGGACGTGTATATATTTATATTATGTGACACTGAAGTATGTCAGATTACGGAGCGGTCACATGACACATAAAAAAGGTCTATTGATACGATCTTCTCTTTCATTTACAATGTCGTCTATCTAACATGACGATGTTATAAGATAATTTACGATCGCGCAAGACCGTATAACATTTCACGAGCTTGTAAGATTATGCTAAGATCGTTAATGATTGCATATATGGAAATGTGGCGACAGTGGACGAAAGTTTATATACAGTGCACGACGATCATAAAGGATTGTTTATTGTATCTTATTATAGACATGCAATACTGAAGTTAACTCTAATAAAATGATTGACGCATAAACAGCATACACATAAAACATACGGAAAAAAGTTACGCTTGTTTCTTGTTCAGCTGCTTAGTAAAATTGTCAGCATTTCTGGTTTGCTTGTTGTCTCACTTTGGGTGCTGTTTTGTAAATCAATCCCTTATTGCATCTGAAAAGGAGTAAATAAATATCTATTACAATACAACAAATATAACTATAACCATCAATTATCCTGACTCTCTTCAGTGTCAAGTGAAGGATTTGGGTTTTTTTTTCACCACTTTTTCTCACAGCCTTGTACCACCTACCTTGGGCCATTTCTTCTCATGCAACTGAATCAAACATCCATCGCTTGCAGACAAAATTTTACGGGATTTTTGGGCGGGATGGCCAAAATATCAACATCACCAATCTGAAATATTAGACTCATATTTATTAAACAATTTTACCATGATAAAAAAAATTAAACAAAAACACTAAAGTTCAGAAGGTTAACTTTTTGGTGTGCATGCCATTAGTACACACACACACACACACACACACACACACGAAAAACACATAGACACACACAAAATATACATAGACACACACAGACACACAAGCACACAGAGCACATCCACAGATACACACAGATGCACACACGACATAACACACATAGACACACACACACACAGATCCACACACACAAGCACACAGAATACACAACATACACAGACACACACTGACAAACATGCAAACTCACACATATACATACAACATGCAAACACACTTCAGACACACATGACAGACACACACAGACTGTGATATCCGCCCCCAGCACACACATTGTTATGTAATGTTAACTAGGATACCATGCATGCAGAATAACATGGCACATCTTATCCTATCAGACTGTGATCTTAGGCCTACGTGTTACAAAGTGATTGAACTATGCATAAATGTAATGTGCAGTTCTGTTGATCATATGTTATGCTCTATCCAGGATCGGGGATACACAACCAAATCCCTAGTAACTGTAACAGATCTGTATGGCCTGTCATTCTGTAACAGATGCATTGTACATTCGTTCTACATATCATTTTCCTGATACAGTTAGATAAAACAAAATGTTACATTATTTTAATAATTGTTACTTAATGTGTTAGAGCTTATTCAAACAATCAGTTACATCTTATTCCGAAAATATGAATCTACGCACAACGAGTAATATGATAGGATAGACAAATGGTTGAGGGGTTACGTCTTCTCGAGGGTACGGTGGCGTAGTCTAGTAACTTTGTTATTGCGCTTAGCTACAACCACTTATCAACACTGTAGCTGGCGGGACATTAAAATTTGGCATCATCTTTCAGTACTGGTCATCACTATGGAACTGCTCAACAATGTGCTTCAATATATTTGAAAAAGTGCTAGGGCCTCCGAACTTTCTTCTCCACATAAATTCGGGGAGATATGTAACAAAAAGCTTTGAATGCATAGTTCGTTCCTCTCGCAGCATTCCCTTGCATGAGCTCCACATTGCTTCGACCCCTTGCGTGTGTGCACCTGAAATGGGATCAACAAAGGGCAGAGAATGATTAACTGTTTGATGGGCTAATCCTGTTGTCGCAGACAGCTGATTGTATAAACTCCACTCATTGCTATAAACAATGCCAGGGTGAATGTATTGCGCAATCAACACTAGAAGGGTGTTGGCATCTCGCTGTTGCACTTCCACCAATGGCTTACAATGAGTTCTGCTGCCATTTTGCCTACTGCTGTCTTCGTAGACCGTGGCCAAAGATGAATAATTCACAGGATTGTGGCAATTTCGAGGTGACTACCTGGATATTGTCATGATTATCAAAAAAGATTTTGTATTTTTTACTTTTACCTTCAAAAAATGTTCCAACCCGTATGGATACCTCCTTTCTATAACCTTTTCGAGGACTAAGCCTTCTGGGCCTGAACCTGTATCAGCCAGGTTCATATCCTCCCCAGCGGGGACATTGTTTGCTGTTAGGAATGAGATGGTGTCTTTGGCACCCTTGTACAGCAGATCGCCTATTAACAGCCGCACAAAGATCAATATATATCGCCATAGGAGAGATTCCCGATCAGCCACAAAAGCAGCATAGCTTGCGCCATAACGCTCCGATACATAAAGAGTGAGTGGTTCAAGCATTAAACACTATGACTAGAACTGAGAGATGATGCCAAATTTTAATGTCCTGTGAGCCAGTGTTGATACATTGATGATTGATTGTGATTGCATACCATCCCGCGAAAGTAGGGGGGTGCTAGAGGTAAAAGGGGGGCTAAACTACACAACATTCATAGCACTGTCAATCATTCGCTCCATTTTGTGGACCCTCTCACCGGGGCGCACACGCAAGGAGTGGAAGGAATGTGGAGCTCGTGCAAACGCATGATGTGCGAGGAGAAAACTATGCATTCTTGCCTATTTGAAACATATCTCCCTGAGTACATGTGGCGTAGACTATTCGGTGGACCAGTTGCATTGGGCAAAATCATAATACACATTGCTGAACAATATCGCCTATCATTACATGAGTGTATCATAATATCGTAACTGGTGCAACCTGCCATTCAGCACGACATATAGTGCAGACATTTTGTTACATTACTATATATATAATTAAAAATTTGACATTTTGTACAAAACATTATGACCCATATATGCTAAAATATCATTTATGCCATGATTTACAATGCTTTGCCATGATATGGCATTCAATTGAGACATCAATTGGCCTTATTAGGCCTGAAGTGTCACGAATGTATCCATAACACACCATGCTTATTATTATAGCATCACTACATACCTTTTCTTCATATCAAACAGGTAACAATCAATTGCTTCATCAACTCTGCATATTAAACCTTTTGTTTTCATGATATTTTTATGTAACCACTTACCAATAATGGTGCCAACCTTCTCTTGGTCTAGCATAGGTTCTTGCATTTTGTGATGGAAAGATTAAACTCTGGGACAGTTCTTTAGTGAAGTACAAGTCAAGATCCCCAGCAAAAAAATCTTACTTAAGATCTTGACTAAGATCTTAGTTAAGATCAGTTTAAGGTCTTGTTGTAAGATCTTACAAGATTATGGGACTAAGAAGTTTCATAATCTTGTAAGATCTTATGCAAGATCTTACTCAGACCTTATGCAGGATCTTACTAAGATCTTGTATGTTCTTGTTAAGAATGTATCAGGTATCTTATTAAGATCTTAAAAATAATTCTAGCATGGTAACCATCAACATTCATTCCATTGTACACACATCATTCTTTTGTAAGTTTTGCCTTTGTGTCCAAACATTTTTGATTGCACTTCTTCTGAATAGTTGCAGCTTCTTTATTGAGAGTTTCCTTCCCATACTTCTTTTCTATGCATTCTATAATACGAAAACATGACTCAATAAGTTGATAATGCTCTGTGCAAATTATCTTAACCTTCCAATAGCGCAATTCTGCTTGGAGAAAAGGGAGATTTTTCAGACTTGCTCTCAGGCCTCTTCTTATAGCATTATGAACCCAGTTCCTCATCGGTAAATAGGGCACTCATTAAATTCAATGCATATTTAGATGGATCAACTGCCTTGATGGATAGCAAATCTATCCCATCATCCTGTGACGATTAAAATGAAATAAATGTGGTGTAGATTTGTATAAATTATATCTTACTGTTACAAAATGGTCCATTGGCTTAACATCCTTTTCTGAATTGCAAGACTGGCTCTGCAAGATGAATAAGTAAACCAAGGTTTGTGATGTATGAATGAATACCTTGGAACTATTTTCTTTGCTTGATAAAAGGGCTTTCAACATATCCTTTATTTCTTCCAGGTTTTAATTCATAGGTGCCAAAAGTTCCTTGGGAAAAGAAACAGTCACATAGTAATTGAAAATGCAACATATTTCTAACCAAGTTCTGCAAAGGTGACTTTTCTGCCTCTTCTGCTTCCAATGTATCCGTCCTACTTGGCAATTCAGACAACTAAAAGGCCCATATTGCAGAGCACTCACTTAAAATTTTGAAAATACATGGCAATCATACCTTCTGCCTCACAGTTGAACCATCGTTCTGGTCATGTTTGTCATTGGTGGTATAAAAATATCTGGTTCATGCAGGGTGTTGAAAAGTGTATGGCAGTTATACCTTCTTTATTTCAGATGATCCAACATTTTCTTTTTCTGATTCCCGAAAACAGGGTGATTTGGACTGAAGCAAGAAGGAATGGTAATGAAGATGTCTACAAGAATACACGTATATTACATTCCGAGAATGGCCAGGTTTGTCGGTCTTGGCCTATATAAAAAATTACTTGTTTAATGCAGGTATTGAGAAGTGCATGGCAATCATACCTTCTTCCTTGCAGTTGAACCATCATCAGAGGATGATGGAGAATCCTCCTTCTGCCTCAATCTGGCTTCCTTAACATCACTACTACCAGTGGGTTTTTTGTCTGTAATTTGAAATATGAATACTAATATGCATAATTTATGCACACTTCTTTTTACCATGTATTCTTAGCAGTTTAACATCATATGGCTTTCCTTTGGAAGTCTTCCATACATATACCTGCTCTGCAAGCAGGTCTGCTACAGCCACAGCTCCATACTCTTTATCTTCTAAGTCACAAGACTTGCAAAGATACGGGCGATTGCTTTGTGTGCACATAACTGTACACCATTCTTTTGAAGTAAAAAAATATAAAATTTTACACACATACACGACAGTACTAAAAACACAAAAGCTTAGGTAATAATGGTCAAAATTACACATGGAATGGACCTGTTTTAGCACATGTCAAAGAGACAATTAAGCGCCTGGTCTAGATCGCAGATTATTCTGCGGTCACACTTGATAATTAAAGTAACGGTGCTAATTACGTGCATGTCGCCGACATAGCTGCCTGTATATAGCTTGCACAGCTCGATAGATCGATCGAAGGCGGCACGTTACAGATCGTTGTTACTGAATATTACAAACAGTCACGGAACATAATAGCCACGGTCAAAATTGCATGTCACCGCAACCTATGTATATTGATTGTGGTGACGCACGCATAAAAGAATTTATAAGCTAAGGCATCTACATAAACACGCGCAACATCTGATCGGCCGGTCATGATGCGCAGACATACATGCATACCCGCGCTAGGATACATGTCAATAGATTGCATTATATACGAAATATATGCAGACCGGCTTACTGCTCTCCTCGTTGACACTGGCATGTTCAAAGGCATTGTCCTTAAAACGCGGTGGTTGTTTCCTTGCACGTTTGCTCATCTTTCCCTTTAATAACAGTCGGCCACGCGTGCAAAGCAGTGAGAATTGTACGTAAATGTAGAATAGAAGTATTCCGGTATTCAAATTTGAATGCAATTTGACAGTGAAATGGCGGAAAATGTTCCCTCGGAAGAAACTCATGTGCTGCAAACTTGTTCTGGATCACGGAAGCAGTATCTCAGAGGAAAGGTACCTGTTCCCAAAACCACGCTCTGGAGGTCTGGATACAGAAAACAACTCCGATCTTACAAAGGTAATGCATTAATAGCAGCACGTGCTCGAACGCGATCGCGCACCGCGTGCTTTAAGATGTTTCTCGGTCTATGAAAGTAAATCCACCAAAGAGATTTTCGTATTATAGAATACAATTAGCTATAGATGAGTTAATTGTGTTAAAAAAATTAATGTATCGTATGAATATGATTTAGGTTGTTTTGATTAACTTGTGTTGGATCATAGTGGTAGTACATGATGTTCCAAAAATAACAATTCAATTCATACAATAATTAATGTTCCCGCCGCAACTCACGTGTATGCAACGAATTTAATTGCGCTGTAAAATGAATGTAGTTACGCTAGGAAACTTGAGTGAATTTACAAGCTACAATGAATCCATGTTTCCTGCTATATTGATCAACAAATCCAAAAGGTTGGTAGCATGATCTATTTGCATGTGTAATGGATTTGATATAATGGTGTTTGTATATTAATTGTAATCAAATACGTTCCTTCAACAATTGGTTAAAAAAATTTTTTTTTACAATATTGCTCATCCAGCGAATACCACGAAGGAAAGAAAACTGTATTTTCGTGATCCCTCCATGCCTGTACTACGCCAAACATTATACAATTGGAGAGTAGCCCAAAAAGGTATGAATGATGAGTAATATTTTTATGGGTACCTTACCTTAAAGGTGATTCAATATACTATTAAAGTAGTCAATAATGCTGTGTCAGATCTTTTTTTTTTTAGCTGTTTGACAGAAACTAACCATCTGCGTCTTATGCCCTCAATTTAGAATCGTCTGTACAAAGTGTGGTCGAGGTTCCTGAGGTTCACCTCGGTGCCTCTGTGGATGGTAAGTGAAATACTGAAAAGCATTTGTTACCATCTATACTATTTCTGATAGGTGATAGTCATGCAGGCAAAGAGGACTCTTTGATTGCTGTTTTGACAATGGTAGTTGAATTTATCTATATATTGACTAATATAATGCAAAATCTATCAGTGGGTCTAATGCAAAGTGGCTTGACAGAAACAAAGGAGCACTCTCCACATGTTGGTCTGGAAGCAGAGTGTTTTGAAGGTATGTCTGTTTATAGATGGTCAATTGAATGTATCAAACTTACCTTTGTTGATCTTAATAATCAGATGACTCAGACATGAGTAGGGTTGAATCCTGTAATGATACTGATTTTGGTGGTGAGGGTGGTACTGATGGGGGTGAGGGTTGTGGTGGAGGTGATGATGGTAGTATTGGTATCGGTGACAGTGGTAGTGGTTGGGCAGGAGGTAGTGGTGGTGGGGATAGTAGTACGGGTGGTGGTGGAGGTGATGAGAATGATGATAATGACGATGATCATGATGATGATGATGGTAAGGATGATGATGATGCTGATCATGATGATGATGATGATGATCATGATGGTGATGATTATGGTGATGATGACTCTTCTCAGGATGAAGAGCAGATTATACAGCCTCAGAGTAAGATTATGCACTGAAACAATGAATAAAGTTATGATTTTGTAATTATAGTGCCATTGTATGCAGGAGCAAGCAGAAATGAGAGTTGCATTGCAATCAATCAATATGTGGTTGCGCATTGTCTGACAGAAAGTAGCATAAAGCAACTTTTGGATCTTGTTGAACTACATTGTTTGCCTGATAATTGTTGTCCAAGAACAATCCACCAACTCAGGAAAAATTTTGGGGTTAATGAAGGAATTGAACACTTCCAGTACTGCTCTGTTTGCGTAGAAGAAATTCCAATGGATGAAAAGAAATGTTGTAAACAAAATGCAAGGGCATGAACTCAAGTGTCTGTAACTTTGCAATCCTTCTTTTGAAGACCATCTAGTACAGATATGTGAAGGTATTATATTTAATAATATGATGGTATAGATTGCTAAGATGCTCTGTTACAGAGAACTGGGATCAACTGCAGTACCCATTTACAAGGCATCAAGACCCAGATATCCTGCATGACCTTCACGATGGCAGCAAGTACAGAACCTTAATGCAGCCAGGGGAATTTTTATCTGTACCTGAACACATTGGACTTATGTTATGCAGCGATGGAATCTCAGTATTTAAATCATCAGGTAATAAAATAAAAAATAGAGCATGCATACTTGTTGCATTGATTAAGCAACTTGAAATTATATTTCTAATAGGACTCCAACTCTGGCCTATAGAATTGTGCATTACAAACCTTCCACCGGAAATAAGGTACAATGTGCAATTTCTTGTGGTTGGTGGCTTGTGGCTTGGTACAGTCAAGCCTGACATGAATATGATACTGAAACCTATTCTGTCAAGGATCAAGGCACTTGAAACATCGGAGAAAATAATTAAGACCAAGGATGGTAACAAAAAGCTAAGAGCCAAATTAATACTAGCAACATTCGACCTCATAGCTAAAGCTATGGCCATGAAATTTACACAATTCAATGGAAAATATGGGTGTCCATACTGTATGGACAAGGGAACATATGAAATGAAAAGGACAATTTATCTGCCTAAAGATTTGCATGAACCACGTATCTTCAGTGATGTGATTGCATGGGCAGAAATGGCGATGCAGTTGGAAGAACCAGTGTATGGCATTTTAGGACTATCATTCTTATCCGACCTAATTGACATAATTTTATGTATTCCTGTTGATTACATGCATGCAATTTTGGAGGGTTTAGCAAAGCAGTTTATGAAGTATTGGTTTGGATCAGAGTTCAGTGGTTACGTATTCAATATTAGAAAATTTTTGAGCGAGATTGACAAACGGTTGCTACGAATGAAGCCACCACATGCTTTTAGACGAAGCCCACGGAGTATAAAATGCTTAAGCTTCTGGAAAGCAGCAGAATTCAGAGCTTGGCTGCTGTATTATTCTATACCAGCCATGAAGGATTTCCTGCCACAAATTTATCTAAATCACTGGTGTCTTCTGGTTTGTGCAATGCACATTTTGCTTAACACATCAGTATCCAGCAATGACCTTCAAGTGGCTTCAGACTATCTAGTAAAATTTTATGAACAGTCCCCTGAGTTGTATCCAAGTATCGTTTGTACAGCTAATTTGCACAGCATCATTCATATTAACCAGTCTGTAAAGGATTGGGGCCCATTATGGTGCTACTCAACGTTTGGTTATGAGAACTTAAATGGATTTTTGCTAAGGCAGTGTCATGGCAGTGGTAATGTACTGCCTCAAATCTGTAGATCCCTTCAAATCCGGCAAAAACTTAACCAGATGACAAATGATGCAAGGAATTACACCAGTGACCGTTTACAGATGTATGTATGTCAATATGATATGACATTCTCTCAGCCCAATTCTCCGGAATGTATGAAGGTGAAATATGTACATTTAGATGAAGATGAAAGGAGAGCTCTTCTACGCATTAATATTGTACCTTCTGAAGCTGTTGCAACCGTCAACAAACTAAAGCTCTCACTTCAAGTTTTACACATCCGAAATGAAAAAAGGAAAAGAAATTCATCAGTGTGTGAAGTCAAGTATTTTGAAAACTCAGATAATTTTTCATATCCGTTCGCTGTTTATGCACCATAAATAAAAATTGGTATGCCATTGGTGATGTTCTTGAGAAAACACAAGAGAGCATACTGGATTGTGGTGATAATTTTCCCTGTGCGCATCAACAGATTAAGAATTTTATATACAAAGTAAAGAAGATGTCTCTGACAAAGAAACTGATTGCTATTCCTGTGGGTAGTATTGTTAGAGTTTGCGTTCATATTGCTGTGAAGTATTCACCAATTGATTACATCATTCTGCAGCCCAATGAATATGAACACCATTGATCATTGCATATATAGCCTGTATTCTACTATATGTGTATGTGGACTATAGAGCAAAGCGCATTTCTTGTATGTTATATGATTCTCTTATTTATCCCTTTCCTCCTGTTTATACCATGAGAAAACGTGCCTATTAAAATCATTGAACTGAGCATACCTATGTGTGATAAATGTAGTATTAAGTCAACACTCTGTATGTATATATAATTATGATCTTATTGAACCTTATCCATTTCTTACAAGATCTTAAGTAAGCGATACTTTTCTTACATACATTCTTACACCTTATCTAAATCTTAGTGCCGTCTTACAAGATCTTGTAAGATCGGAGTAAGAATTTTTTGCTGGGTCGAAGCACAAGCTCAAATGATGTATTATTGGCTGGCAACAGATTGACATCCACCCCTTTGATGATACACTGAGTTAGAGTAAAATAGGTGAATGCACTACAATATGCATGTACAAACTGGCTTCAAATCACTGCAATGTTTTCCACTTCCCACCACATGTGAGATGCCCGGTGTGCTAAGTAAACGCATGGAAGGCATACCAAGTTTACTCAGCTACTTCCTTACTTTGGTGTTTGTAATAATAGCCAATATTCTATCCAGCTTAGCATGTACCTCCTGTATTGAAGATCTGAACTGGTCTTGCGTCTTTATATAAATGCATATGGATCAGTTTCCGAGAAAATGAAAAGTGGCTATATATATAAAAAGTTATAAAAATGCTTCACGTTTGAATCGCTAAAACTCCATAACGGTTTAAGCAATCAACTTCCTATTTCGAACACTTCGTGCCACACCACTTCTCTCTACGAAAATATATTTTGGTGTCTTACCCTGGCTCCTTGCCGACGTTACAAGGCACAGTACCCCGAGGGGTTCAAAATCCAGGTAGCTCCCTGCAGGAATGTCCAAATCACTTCAAAATCGATATGCACGTAAAGGAGTCCTGTCACTATTAATTTCTGCAGATCGTTGATTTTTACCTCTTCCGTTATGGAGATACAGCAATGCAAAGTAAGTCCACGTTTCCCGCTCGAATCGCTCCTTTCTCAGTCCTTGAACCGCTTCCATTCTCCCGAGTGGGACTGAGAAAGGCGCGATTCGAGCGGGAAACGTGGACTTTACTTTGCATTGCTGTATTTCCATAACGGATAAGGTAAAAATCAACGATCTACAGAAATAAACAGTGACAGGACTCCTTTACGTGCATATCGATTTTGAAGTGATTTGGACATTCCTGCAGGGAGCTACCTGGATATTGAACCCCTCGGGGTACTGTGCTTTGTAACGTCGGCAAGGAGCAAGGGTAAGACACCAAAATATATCTTCGTAGAGAGAAGTGGTGTGGCACGAAGTGTTCGAAACAGGAAGTTGATAGCTTAAACCTTTACGGAGTTTTAGCGATTCAGACGTGAAGCATTTTTATAACTTTTTATATACATAGCCATATTTCATTTTCTCGGAAACTGACCCATATAAATATAATGCACATTTAAAAAAAACTTACCAAGCAATCTGATGCGCTCTAGGTTCATCACTTTTTGAAGAAAATATTCTGTAATGCAACACAAAGATTGCAATTTCTCACTTATGATAAGCAACAATGCACAAATGTGTTTATGAGATGGGAGAAACACAATCTAATAACAATGAAAGCAAGAATACTGCAACATGGTTGTGTCTGTAAGCAATAGCAATACTCTTATGATTTTTCACAACATTGCTTACAATAAGCAACAATTGCAATGCACAAATGTGTTTATCGTGAGATATAGGCAACACAATCTAATAATACTGCCACATGGTTGTGACTGTAATGAACAACTAAGAATATGATTTTTCACAACATTGACATTGCTTATGTTAAGCAACAAAGCGCAAACGTGCATATCGTGAGATGCGTGTATTCGGCAATGATTGCAAGATAACTGCCCCAGGGTTATGACTGTAATGCAACACTAAGATTACGGTTTTTCACAACATTACTTTATGATAAGCAACAATGCACAAATGTGTTTATCATGAGATGGGAGCAACACAATCTAATAGCAATGAAAGCAAATGGTTGTAATTGTAATATATGCAACACTAAGATTATTATTTTCACACAATTGCTTACAAATTGTGCTATCGTGAGTTGGGTGCTGCACAATGACTAAGCAATGATTGTAAGCATACTGCCATGGTTGTGACGATAGTGCAACACTATGATTATGATTTTTCACAACACTGCTTATGATAAGCAACAATGCACAAATGTGTAGGCCTTATATCGTGAGATGTAGTACCAAATCTGCTCTGATTAGTTTTTCGATCGGAGGCTTTATAGTTTCTCCAGGTTCAGTCACGGCAGGATGCTGAAGACATGTCTGTTTATAGAATTACATGAGCTCGATCGTCCATACGACATATAGAGCGCTGTTCGAAGCTATCCCCACATTAAGGATTCTGCCAATTACGCCGCTCATAACTTGGGGTGCGATTCTTTGAACACCAAATGGAAGTTGTTTTGGCCCTTGCTGCTGGACGAGATGTTTTTGCTGTACTTCCAACAGGATAGGGAAAAGCTTAGTTATGCTTGTCTGCCAGTGATATTTGACAGGTTGGACTTTATCGAAAATAATCATTCAATTGTTGTAGTTGTTACTCCTCTTAATGCAATTATTCAAGACAGGTGAGTTTTGAACGTAAAAAAAAAGAAACTGTAAACATCCACAAACGCAATCATTCATGCAGGTATCATTCTTCACATCGAAAGGAATGGCAACCGGGTTCATCACAAGTAGCTCCAGTGCTTCTATGATTGAGAGTGTTATTGAAGGGGCCTTTCAGTTGGTTTTTTTTTCACTCCAGAAGCGTTTCTTGAAAATAGAAAGTGGAGAAGACTATTTCAATTTGATGTGAATGCCATAAGGCTGAGATGTTTGTGATTGATGAAGCTCATACTGTAAGGTATTTGGCTATACGTGCATTTTAAGTGCTTTCATTATAATTTTATGGGAAACATTGTTAAGAATAAGAGAAATCCGCAACATTCTTCCACCAAATACTAACATTCTTGCATTAACAGCAACTGCAACCACATCCTTACATTCACGAGTTATAATACATTGCAAATGATTGGCAGATTGTTACAATTTTTATACATTTTTCAAACATGGATTGGAGTTAATTTTACAGACCCTATTGATGCCCCCCTGACTTGTCTCAATTTAGACTGGTTGATATGTTCACTTGTTACACAGATGATGAAGTCAAGCAACAAATTGTGAAGTCTTTTGGCACACATTCTCCATTGCAAATAGTATGGTGCCTCTTCTGCATTTGGGATGGGCATAGATTGCCCTTGTATGGCATATTATACATTTTGGTGCTCCTGAAGATAAAGAGACCTACATTCAGGGCACTGGTAGAGGTAGTAAGGATGGACATCAGGCGCATGCTACACTCTTGGTAGTGAATCGCTGCAATAGGTTTTGTGAGGAAAGTATGCTACGGCATCAAGGCAATACATCAACCTGTCGAAGAGATTTTCTGTTCAGAGAGACTGATAGCTATGAACATTTGAATAAGGGATAAAATATCTGTGTTGTGAAGTACATGCTGTATGTTGTGACTGTGATAAATGCAAAACAAAAGGCATAATTAATTATTCTGTGTGCTTAAAAGGATGCAATAACTCTGTCATAATAATATTGTGATTAAAATTAATAGGTGTGAACATAGCATGAAGTGAGGATTGTGATGTGCTTAACAATCCAGGTCTTAACTTCCTGTTTCAATGGGTGCAGAGGATCACATGGAGAAGGGAAGGATCGGTGCGTCCTGTTTTGATGTGATGAAAATACTGATCTCAACTCATGAATTAGTTTTTTCATGTCTTTATCAGCACCAGGCCTTTGATGGTTTTGCAAAAAAAGTGAGATGGTACCAAGAGCTCTGGCAACTCTTTCAATAGTGCTTGCAGTTTTGTTGACACGTAAACCATGGATTGAGTTCTCAATACACGATTCAGATGTTCCGTGTGTTTCAGTTGGTATGTTATACCTTGGCTGACCAGACACATTAATAAAGCAACACCAAATCAATTCAGAAGCTTCACATGGAGAGAGAACATAATCATGCTGTAACAGTAGATTCAGAGCAGCTTTTGCTGCATAATTTTTATGTCCAGAACTAATAAACATAGGCAGTAAATATCTCCAGCAACGCAGTACCTGAATTCCATCTCCTTCTTGCATCTGAATATTCCAGATAAAAACAACCAAGACTTAGCAATTTGTGCCATACAGCCTAGCCTGTCTTTGTCAAAGTTACCATTGTTTGTAATTGAAGTTCAAGTAGACTATTTCTGTATTGTGGCTTCATCCATATAGTATCAAGACCAGTAAAATCACTGCTATCAGGAGCATGAGCTGTATCTGCCATTTTTAGGATTTCCATAGCCACAACCATGATGTGACTTCCTACAACTAAAATAAAGAAATCATCACATGCATTGTAATTATTTTGGGGATCTGACACAACATTGGTACGATGGCATCACATTACACAGCTGATAGAGAGTACCATGATCTGCAGAAGATTTGCTATACATGTGAGCAGCTCATCAGCACAGGAGTAAAGGTTGCAAATGAGAAGACAGCGTTCTATCTTATTCTAGTAGGTGGAGACCAATTAACTGCAGTGCGAGCTAGGAGTGCATTAAAGCTCATATTAAACAGCCAGACTTACACTTTTGTATCAGTAAACACATTCGTGGTTTAATTTAAGGAAATTAACTTTTGTATGCCAATCTTCTGCAACCGGTACAACCCTCTAGTTTCTTCAAATGGGGAGAATGTTTTTGTTGCAGATTATATGGAAGTACTACTACAGTATTGGAAACAGCTGGTACATACTGCAGTATGTAGATGAGTTAGAATGTCAAGCATGTCACTAGATGTGTTCTCATTTTTCATAGCAACTCCCAATGGAACCTATATCATGATAAGAAAAATCATCCACATAAACAAGGTAAATATAAACTCACCACAGTAGATTTGGCTGACATTTCCTTGTAAAAGGGGTGCCTGATATGCCATTGTATCAGGTCATTGAATGCTAGTCTGAAGAAATTCAAATGTTTAACGAGATGAGCATTGCAATGTTTTTTTTCAGTTTCTGATCTTCAGCTAAAGAAGGAACTATGCTTTTGCTATCTCTTCAGCATGGGGAGTACTGGAAGAGCAAACATTCTCTAATCCTGAGAAATTAACTCTGTTTTGCACAGCAAAGGAGTGAAAGTAATGAAGTGATCTGTTTTGCCTGTCCAGGCGCATATACCGTGAATTAACCATTTTGTCTATATTTCCAAAGATTTTAAAACTTAAGCCAGTTTGTATCCTGCATATTTTCAAAGTGGAGTGAGTAATTAATCACTGTCTGATGAGCTAGGCCTATAGTGGTTGAAAGTTGGTTATATGCTGCCCATTCATCACTGTACACTGAGCCTGAGCCATTGAGAGTCTTACAGAACAGCTTTTGACTAGGTTTGATGTAAAATGTCGAATAAGATGATAATTGATTATCCGTACCGTATAAGTACCAAACATACTTATTGAATGTTCCGCGTATTGAGCGCACGTTGTCATGGCAACAAGAGCCTTGTGCAATTAAGATTTGCCGTGTTAAGGATCCTCAACACCTCCACACTCCGAGGGCTCAGTCTAGAGCATGCTCCGATGCATGCGCGGATTCATAAGAAGACATGTATAAAAAGGGGGGCCATGTGCGTTTCACATTTATACGCAAGTACTCGTTGGTGGCGGATAGCTAGTGGCGGAGATGGCCAAAGTGGCTAAAAGGGTTGCTGCTACATTACTCCCCATCATCTCTCAGCATGTCCGGCCGGAGAAATCCTTTTACAGCGACGAGTGGGCTGCATGCCATCAACTTGCCACGACTACAGGCACCGTACACCTCACAGTTAATCACTCGCTCCATTTTGTGGATCCTCTGACTGGCGCACACACCCAAGGAGTAGAAGGCATGTGGAGTGCATGCAAGCGGATGATGCGAGAGGAATCGAACGGGAATTCGCAGCTGTTCGCCACTTATCTGCCTGAGTACATATGTGTGGCGGCGAAAGTTCGGTGGTCCTGTAGCATTTGGCCATATTTTAAAGCATATATATAGCCGAACAAGTACCCCGTTGTCTTTATATTTAAGTTTTGCCATGAAACGTCACTAAATATTCAATAAGTGAATATCTGTTGATTAGTGTTAATTATCTCCAATTAACTCCAATGAATTGGGGCTACAACCGCAAACGGAGTTACAAGTGCATGGGAATATGACAGGTGTAAATAAGAGTCAATTCAACATCCTACCGTGACTGAACCTGGAGAAACTATAGAGCCTACGATCGTCCCTGGTTCAGAAATGCTAGCTACAGCCTACAGCTTCCTACAGCCTCCTAGACTTGTCTTGTACACGGTGCAGTGGTACTGGTCCTCAGATTAGCCCAAATCGTGTAATTGGGTGTTGATTAGTTTACGTGAGAGTGTGGTTTTGCGGATTATGAGTATCATATAAACATACAATATCAACAAAAACTGTTCCAGACCCTGCATCATGCTAGGGATACTTGAGATGCCAGTACTCGGCAATGATTATAAGATAACTACCTCATGTTTATCTCTGGAATGCAATAGTTATGATTTATCTCAACATTGCAGCTTATGATAAAGTAACAATGCTCCAATGTGTATATGGATGCTACACAATCTAATAGAAATCAGTGTAATAATACTGCAACATGTTTCACAACACTGCATATGATAAGCAATAATGCACTATTGTGGTTATCGTGAATAGGTGCAAACAATCTAATAGCTGAGTGCAAGAATACTGCCCATGGTTGTAACTGAAATGCAACAACAAGATTATGATTTTTCAAAACATTAACTCAGCAATGATTGCATGCATATGCTGTCATGGTTTTTCTGTACAGCACTAACATTACAATTTTGTTATGATAAGCGACAATGGACAAATGTTTTATTGTGAGATGGGAGCAAGATATTCTAATACCAATGAAAGTAAGAATCCTGCAACATGATTGTGTCTGTATTGCAACACTAAGATTATGATTTTTCACAACACATTTATTTACAATAGTAACAATGCTCAAATGTATTTATCGTGAGGGGAGCAAGATATTCTAAAAGCAATGAAAGTAAGAGTCCTGCAACATGATTGTGTCTGTAATGCAACAAACACTTAGGATTATGATTTTTCACAACACATTGCTTACAATAGTAACAATGCTCAAATGTATTCATCGTGAAGGGAGCAAGATATTCTAATAGCAATGAAAGTAAGAGTCCTGCAACATGGTTGTGTCTGCAATGCAACAAACACTGAAGATTATGATTTTTCACAACACATTGCTTACGATAAATAACAATGCTCAAATGTGTTTATCGTGAGAGAGGGTAACTCAATCTAATAGCAATGATTGCAAACACTCCACATGGTTGCGACTGTAATGCAATGCTAAGATTTTGATTTTTAACAACATTGCTTATGATAAGCTACATGGCACCAGTACGAGTGTGTTTATGATGTGAATGGGGGTGCACAATTACTCAGCAATTATTTCAAGCATACTGTCAGATTTATTCTGTAATGTAACACAACGATTACAATTTTAGCTTATGATAAGCTACATGTGGTTAGCAACGCAATTTTAATTAATGTTTGATTTAATGCATTGCACATCTGTGCTCAAAATAATTATTTAATTCAAATGCACACATATGCAATTTAATTCTACAACGTGGTTTACCATATGCAATGACAATGCCTTTGCATTGCACAAAATTACGTATCGTAAGCAATGTAAATTTAATGCATTGCACTATTTCCAATGCTCTGCTGAACAATGCTTATCATTTAGCATTGCATTTCAATGCATTGTTCAAATTACAATGCATTACATCATCTGCAATACAATTCCAATAGATTGCAGAATGATGCTTTATCTTATGCCGTGCAATTCCAATGCATTGCACAACTGTTTTAATCCTAAGCTATTTAATTCTAATACATTGCAGAACGATGGGTATCATATACAATGCAATCCCAATGCATTCTATAAGTCTACTGATGATTGCAATGCAATTCTAATGCATTTCATTATACTTATCATAAGCAATTTAATTCCAATGCATTGCTTCACATGCGCAATATATTTCAAATACATTACTTATCATATGCTATGTAATTCCAAAGCATTGCACAATTGTGCTTATCATAAGCAATACAATTTTAATACATTGCACAACTATGTATCGCCAGCAATTTCACTCCATTGCCGAAAAATGCTTATCATATCAATGCAATCCTAATGCATAGGAAAAATCTTGTTACGATAAGCAATGCATTGCACAACTATGCTTATGATAAGCAGTATAATTCCAATGCATTTCAGATTGATGGTTATCATATGTAATGCAATGACAAAGCATTGCACAAGTCTAATTACAATAAGCAATGCAAAAAACAATGCAATTTTATTGCATTGCACAACTTGACTTAGTACATGCAAATTAATTCCAATACATTGCACAACGTGGCTTACCATATGCAATGACAATGTGCCATTGCATTGCACAAGACTACTTACTGTAAGCAATGCCAATTGAATGCATTGCACATATTTCCAATGCGTAGCTAAACTATAATGCTATTAGCATTGCATTTCAATGCATTGTTCAAATTACAATGCATTGCACAACCATGCTTATCATAAGCTATTTATTTCTAATTCATTGCAGAACGATCATATATGCAATTCAATTCCAATGCACACAACATGCTTATCATATGCAATATATTTCCAATACAGTGCAAAATTATGCTTATAATATGCCGTATAATTCCAAAGCATTGTGCTTATCACAGGCAATGTAATTTTAATGCATTACACAGCTATAGATGCTTAACGTAAGCAATTCCGCTCCAATGCATTGCTGAATAATGCTTATTATCTTATCAAATGCAAACCTAATGCATTGCACAAATCTATGACGATGAGCTATGCAATTTTATTCCATTGCACAATTAATTGCTCTTATCATATGCATTGCATTCCAGTGAATTGTACAAATTACATTGCATTGCACAACTGTCCTTGTCTTAAGCAATTTAATTCTGATACATAGCAGAACGATGCTTGTCATATGACATGATCCTAATGCATTGCATGTCTTCTTAAAATAAGCAATGCAATTTTATTCCATTGCACAACTAATTCCTATGCATTGCAGAACGATGCTTATCATATGCATTGCATTCCAGTGCACTGTACAAATTACATTGCATTGCACAACTGTGCTTATCATAAGCAATTTCATTCTAATACGTAACAGAACGATGCTTGTCATATTACGTGCAACATTGCAAAACTGTTCTTATCATATGCAGTATAATCCCAATGCATTGGATAAGTCTACTAATGATAAGCAATGTAATTTAATTGCATCGCACAACTAAGCATATCATATAATTGGAATGCAATACTTATGATAAGAATTGTTCCGCAATGCAATGCAATAAAATCGCATTGTTTTATTCATTGCTTAAATATCGTAAGTAGACTTTTGCAATGCTTTGGCAAGCATCAATCTGAAATGCATTGAAATTATATTGCTGATATTATATGCGCAGTTGTCCAATGCATTAGAATTAAATTGCTTATGATAAGCATAGTTGTGCAATACTTTAAACATGCATGCTTCTTATGATAAGCACTATTGGACACCGAGCATCAATTATGCAATGTATTGGAATTATATTGCATATGGATAAGCATGGTTTGTACAATGCAGTGTAATTAAATCGTTTATGATAAGTATAGTTGTGCAAAGGATTAAAATTGCATTGCTTAGTATCAGCAAACTTTAACAATGCAACGATAAGCATAGTTCTGCAATCATTGGAGTACATTGCTTAAGATAAGCATAGTTGTGTAATGCATTAATATTGCCATATGATAAGCATCATTCTGCAATGTATTGGAATTATATTGCATGGTTATGCATTTGCATTGTAATTTGTATTGTTCCGCATGCTGTGGAATTATATTGCTTATTTTAGCAGAGTTGGGCAATGCATTAAAATTGCATTGCTTATCGTAAATAGACTTGTGCAATTGCAATGCTTGCATAAGCCACGTTCTGCAATGTTTAGATTGCTTATGATAAGTATTATTTGCAATGCATTTAATTTTAATCACTTTGTCGTACATTTGTGCAATTCATTGGCATGCATTATTTATGATAAGCATCAATCTGCAATGCATTGGAATTATTTTCTTATCGTAAGCTAATTTGCGCAATGCTTTACATTGCATTCCTTATGCAAGTAGACGTGCAATCCATTAGGATTGCATTGATATGCTAATAAACATTATTCAGCTATGCATTAAAATTATACTGCTAATGATAAGAGTGTTGTATAAGCATAGCAATGCATTAGATTGAAATTGATTACGATAAGAACAGTTTTGCAATGCATTGGAATTGCAAGGATTTGACAAGCATCGTTCTGCAATGCATTGCTATCATGAGCACTGTAGTGAAAAATCATAACTACTGCATTACAGTCATGATCATGAAGCAGTTGTCTTGCAATGTTGTGAAAAATGATACTCTGTGCTGAATTACAGTTACAACCATTTTGCAATACTCTCACTTTTATTGCTTTTGGATTGTGTTGCTCTCATCTCACGATAAACACTTGCTTATCAAAAGTATTGTTGAGAGAAATCATAGTGTTGCGTTAACATTCTTAACAATGAGGCAGTTATCTTGCAATGATTGCCGGGTACACGCATCTCACGATAACCTCACTGCTACATATTGCAGAATATCATAAGTAGTGTTGTGAAAATTGTCTTACCATTGCATTACGGTCACAACTATGTGGCAGCATTATTGCACTGATAGTTATTAAATGTTACACCCATCTAATAGAAAACACATTTGTGAATTGTTTCTTATCATCAGTAAAGTTGTGAAAAATCATAATCTAGTTTTGCAATTACAGTCATTAATAATGCAAAACAGATGCAATAATGTTTCAATCGTTGCCGAATACAAGCATCCTCAATATGCGCATTTTAGCATTGTTGCATAACATTAGCAATGCTGTGAAATATCATATTCTTTGTTGTTCATTACAGTCACAACCATGTGGAAGCATTATTGCACCCATAGCTATACATAGTGTTACTCCCATCTCACAACACATTTGTGCATTGTTCCTTATCATTAGCATGCTATGTTGTGAGAAATTGCAATCTTAGCATTGAAACGACCATGTTGCAGTATTCTTACTTTCATTGCTATTTTTATTGTGTTGCACCAATCTCATCTCTTAATCTTAGTTTGCATTAAAGACACAACCTTCACTGCATGCCTGCAATCATAGTCAGTACTTATCTATAATAATATTATATTAGTAATATTAGTGTTGCATTATAGACAAAACATTGAGAGTATGTTTGCCATCAATCATTGTACAGCAACCATCTCACAATACATTTGTGCATTGCTCACGATAACCAGTGTTGTGAAAATCATAATTTTATTATTGCTTTACAGTCACAACCATGTGGGAGTATTTTTGCACTCACAAGTATTAGTGTGTTGCACCTGTCACACGAAAACAAATTTGAGCATTTTTGCATATCAAAACTCATGTAGTGAAAAATCATAATCGTCGAATTGCAGCTTTACAGTCACCATGAGTCAGTAATCTTGCAATCCACGCTTCTAATGATATGCATATTTGGGCATTGTTGCTTTTCATAAGTAATGTTGTGAAAAATTATAATCCTTATGTTGCATCAAGATCACAATGTTGCAACAAAATCACATCCACTAGTGCGGCAGTTTCTTGCAAACATTAATTATACAGCACTCATCTCACGATAAACAGTTGTGCAAATGGCTGCTTATCATAAGCAATGATTAAAAAAAATCGCATTCTTAGTGTTGCATGCTTATGATTTCATCAACATTAAAAATTCCAATGCATTGCAAATTGATGCCTATCATACGTAATGCACGCATTGCATAAGTCTACTTACGATAAGCAATGCAATTTAAATGCATTGCAATTATAGTGCCATTGCATTGCACAACTCGACTCATGATAAGCCTTAATACATAGCACAACTATGCTTATAATAATCAATTTAATTCCAATACATTGCGGGTCAATTCTTATCATAGGCATTGCATTCCTATGCATTAATTGCAATACATTGCACAACCATGCTTATCCACATGCAATATAATTCCAATCTTGACATTGCAGAATGATGCCTATCTTATGCTGTGCAATTCCAATGCATTGAACTGTGCTAATCATAAGAATTTAATTCTATTACATTGCAGAAAGATGCTTATCATGTGTGGAATGCAATCCCAATGCATTGCCCAAGTTTACTGTTTATAGCTAAGCAATTTTAATGCATTCCATGACTACTCGTATCTTAAACAATTTAATTCCAATGCATTGGAATTCAATTGCTTATGATAATACTTACCATCAGCAAACTTGAACAATGCATTGGAATGCAAGGTATGCATCGTTCTGAAATGAGCATAGTTGTGCGATGCAATAAAATCAAATTAATTTGATTAGCTCTATTGTTCAATGCTTTGAAATTACACGCCCAACTATAAGCATCATTCTGCAATGTATTGGAATTATATTATCATAAGCATAGTTATGCAATGCATTCTAATTAAATTGCTTAAATTGCTTATGATTGCATTGCTAATGTTAAGCATAGTTGTGGAATACATTGGGATTGCATTGGCATAGTTGTGCAATGCATAAGGATTGCATTGGCATAGTTGTGCAATGCATAAGGATTGCATTGCTTGAGATAAGCATTGCTGTGAAATGCATTGGGATTGCATTGCTTGAGATAAGCATTGCATTGTTGTGCAATGCATTGGGATTGCATTGCTTGAGATAAGCATTGCATTGTTGTGCAATGCATTGGGATTGCATTGCTTAAAATAAGTATAGTTGTGCAATACAATAGAATTAAATTTGCAATGCTTTGAAATTACATTGCTTAGGATAACCATAGTTGTGCAATGCAGACCGAACGTGGATAGCGTAGGCTTGCCAATCCTCTGGAGTGTCCGCAGCAGATGCTCCTCTCCTCGCTGGAAATCGGTCATAACCCTTTCAACCTTGTTTGTGCATCGCGGAGGATACTTTCGTCCCAGTTAGCAACCTTTTCAAAACACCCCGACCAGCGTGATGCGTCAGGGACTCTAGCCGAGGGGTATCTATGGAACGTTTGGAATATGTGAGAATCAGGAATTCCAGGTAGGCTTCATGGAGTTTCACCGGCTTCCCCTTCTGCTTCATACCAAAGATTGTTTAAGATAAGTATCGTTTTGCAATGCAATTGAATCAAATAATTAATGCATCAGAATTAAGTTGCTTATGATAAACATCGTTGTGCAATATGTTGGGATTGCATTGCTTATTATAAGCATAGTTGTGCAATGCAAAAGAAATTAATTACCAATGCATTGGAATTAAATTGCTAATGATAAGCGTAGTTGTGCAATGCAAAGGGATTGCATTGCTTATGATAAGCAAAGTTGTACAATGCTATCGAATTAAATGATTAATGCATTATATTGCATTGCACAACTTATTGGTATTGCATTTGTGCAATTCAATGGGATTGCATTGCTTATGACAATAGTGGTGCAATGCACTTGGATTGCATTGCTTATGATAATAATAGATGTGCAATGCAAAAGAATTAAATGTTAATGCATTATATTACATTGCTTATGATAAGAATAGTTGTGCAATGCATAGGGACTGCATAGCTTATGATAAGCATAGTTGTGCAATGCATCGGGATTGCATTGCATATGATAAACATAATAACATTGCATTGGTATTAAAATTGCTTATCATAAGCACAGTTGCTAAATGCATCTGGATTGCTTTATTTATAATAACCATAGTTGTGCAATGCACTGGGATTGCATTGCTTTTGATCAGCATAGTGATTAATGCATTTTATTGCATTGGTTATGATAAGAATAGTTGTGCAATGCATTGGGATTGCATTGCTTATGATAAGCAAAGTAGTGCAACGCATTGGGATTGCATTGCTAGTGCAATGCAAAAGAATTTTAAAAATGATTAATGCATTATATAGCATTCCTTATGATAAGCATAGTTGTGCAATGCATTGGAATTGCATTGCTAATGATAAGCAAAGTTGTGAAATGCAATAGAATTAAATTACCAATGCATTGGAATTAACATGTTCACGTTAAGAAGAGTAATGCAATGCCAATATTGATTATAGCATTCCTTATGATAAGCATAGTTGTGCAATGCTTTGGGATTGCATTGCTAATGATAAGCAAAGTTGTGCAATGCAATAGAATTAAATTACCAATGCATTGGAATTAAAATGTTCACATTAAGAATAGTAATGCAATGCATTGGGATTGCATTGCTTATGATAAGCAAGTTGTGCATTGCATTGGGATTGCATAGTTCTGCAATGTATAGGGATTGCATTGCTTAAACAACTATGCTTATAATAAACAATGCAATCCCATTGCATTGCACAACTATGCTTATCGTAAGCTATGCAATCCCTATGCATTGCACAAACTATGCTTATCTAAATCAATGCAATCCCAATGCAAAGCACAAGTTGCTTATCATAAGCAATGCAATCCCAATGCATTACTATTCTTATCGTGAGCATGTTTTTTCCAATGCATTGCTACTTTACAATTGCATTTCACAACTTTGCTTACCATTAGCAATCCAATCCCAATGTATTGCACAACTTTTCCTATCATAAGGAATGCTATTAATGCAAATCCTAATGCATTGCACAACTATGCTTATCATAAGCAATGCAATCCCAAAGCATTGCACAACTATTCTTATAATAAGCAATGCAATATAATGCCTTAATCACTATGCTAATCAAAAGCAATGCAATTCCAGTGCATTGCACAACTATGGTTATCATAAACAAAGCAATCCAGATGCATTAAGCAATTGTGCTTATCATTAGCAATTTTGTGAAATATTGTAATCCGAGTAACAGTATGCTTGCGATCATTGCAGAGTAATGGTGTTCCACCAGTCTCGTCAGAAACACTGTAGCTTAATATATGCAATGTTGTTAAAAATCAAAATCTTAGCATTGCATTACAGTTGCAACCATGTGGAGTTTGCAATCATTGGTATCAGAGTGTGTTACTATCACGATAAAAAGTTTGAGCATTGTTACTTGTCGTAAGCAATGACATGTGAAAATCATAATCTTAGTGTTGCATTACAGACACAACCATGTTGCTGGATTCTTATGTTCACTGCTACCATCTCACGTTGGTGCTTCTCATTACAATGTTGTGAACAATCGTAATGCATTACAAGAAAACGCGTGACAGTGAAAGATCATAATCAAAGTGTTACATTACAGACACAACCATGTTACAGAATTCTTACTTTCATTCGCTTTTAAGCATTGATGGTTATAAGAAAATCGTAATCTGTGTGTTGAATTACTCAATAAACCTGACAGTATTCGGCAAAGATTGCAAGATTACTGCCTCCGTGTTGCATTACTTATGACTGTAATGCAGATTGTAAAGCAACTCTAGATTATGATTTTTCATAACATTACTGATGATAAGATGATAAGAAATGCACAAATGTGTTTTCGTGAGATGGGTGCAACAACATCTTATAACCATCAGTGCAATAATACTGCCACATGGCTGTGACCATAATGCAATGGTATGATGATTTTCACATCACTACATATGATAAGCAATATGTAGAAGGGAGGTGTACCCGGCAATGATTGCAAGCTTGATAACTGCTTAGGATTGCACGTTTCTATTGCATTGCACAACTATGCTTATCATAAGCAATTCAATCCATATGCATTGCACAACTATGCTTATAATTAGCATATTAATTCCAATGCTTTGCTAATTTACTTCTATTGCATTAAGCAACTATGCTAATCATAAGCAATGAAAGCCCAATGCATTGCACAAACATCATTATCATAAGCAATGCAATATAATACATTAATCACTATGCATATCATAAGCAATGCAATCTTGCACATCTATTCTTATCATAATCAATGCATTATCACTATAGTTATCATAAGCAATGCAATCCTAATGCATTGCACAACTATGGATATCATAAACAATGCAATCCCAATGCATTGCACAACTTTGCTTATCATAATCCCAATGCATTGCACAACCATTCTTATCAAGCAATGCAATATTATGCATTTATCATCGTTCAATTCTATTGCATTGCACAACTATGTTTATCGTATGCAATGCAACAAGGCATTAATGACTGTGCTTATCATAAGCAATGCAATCCCAATGCATTGCACAAACATGATTATCATAAGCAATGCAATCCCAATGCATTGCACAAACATGAATATCATAAGCAATGCAATCCCAATGCATTGCACAACAATTCTTATCTCAAGCTATGCAATCCTAATGCATTGCACAAATATGTTTTTCAAAAGCAATGCATTCCCAATGCATTGAACAACTCTGCTTATCATTAAAACTTAATTTCAATGCATTGCTAATTTATGTCTAATGCATTGCACAATTAAGTTTATAAGCAATGCAATCCCAAAGCATTGCACAAGTACGCTTATCATAAGCAATAGTAGCACAACTATGATTATCATAAGCAATACAATCCATATACATTGCACAACTATTCTTATCATCAGCAATGCAATATATTATATTGCATTGCACAATGCAATATATTATATTGCATTGCGCAATGCAATATATTATATTGCATTGCACAATGCAATACATTATATTGCATTACACAATGCAATATATTATACTGCATTGCACAACGCAATATATTATATTGCATTGCACAACTATGCTTATCATAAGCAATGCAATATAATACATCAATCATATAAGTACTGCATTGCACAACATGCTTATCATAATGCAATCCCAATGCATTGCACAACTATGCTTATCATAAGCAATTTAACTCCAATGCATTGCTAATTTATTTCTATTGAATTGCACCACTATGCTTATCATAAGCAATGCAATCCCATGGGATAAGATGCACAACATGCTTATGATAAACAATTTAATTCAATTGCATTGCACAATGATACTTATCTTAAGCAATGCAATGTAATGCATTAATCATGTAATTCTATTGCAATGCACAGCATTGCTTATCATAAGCAATGCAATCCTAAAGCAATAACAACTATGCTTTATCACAAGCAATGCATTCCCAATGCATTGCACAAACATAAGCAATTCAATCCCAATGCACTGCACATCTATTCTAATCATTAGCCATGCAATTTAAGGCATTAATCACTACCATTGCACAACTATGCATATCATAAACAATGCAATCCCAATGCATTTCATAATTATGCATTCATTAGCAATATAATCCCAATGTATTGCATAACTATGCTTATCATAAGTAATGCAATATAATGCATTAATCACTATGCTTATCATAAGCAATGCAAAATCAACGCATTGCGGAACTATACTCATCATAAGCAATTCAATTCCAATGCATTGCTAATTAATTTCTATTGCATAGCACCACAATGCTTATCATGAGCAATGCAATCCCAATGCATTGCATTGCTATGCTTATCATAAGCAATGCACAATCCCAATGCATTGTCTTATCATAAGCAATGCATTATAATGCATTAATCACTATGCTTATCATAAGCAATGCAATCCCAATCCATTGCACAACTATGCATATCATAAACAATGCAATCCCAATGCATTTCATAATTATGCATATCATTAGCAATATAATCCCAATGTATTGCACAACTATGCTTATCATAAGTAATTCAATATAATGCATTAATCACTATGCTTATCATAAGCAATGCAAAATCAACGCATTGCGCAACTATACTCATCATAAGCAATTCAATTCCAATGCATTGCTAATTAATTTCTATTGCATAGCACCACAATGCTTATCATGAGCAATGCAATCCCAATGCATTGCATTACTATGCTTATCATAAGCAATGCACAATCCCAATGCATTGTCTTATCATAAGCAATGCATTATAATGCATTAATCACTATGCTTATCATAAGCAATGCAATCCCAATCCATTGCACAACTATGCATATCATAAACAATGCAATCCCAATGCATTTCATAATTATGCATATCATTAGCAATATAATCCCAATGTATTGCACAACGATGCTTATCATAAGTAATGCAATATAATGCATTAATCACTATGCTTATCATATGCAATGCAAAATCAACGCATTGCGCAACTATATTCATCATAAGCAATTCAATTCCAATGCATTGCTAATTAATTTCTATTGCATAGCACCACTATGCTTATCATGAGCAATGCAATCCCAATGCATTGCATTACTATGCTTATCATAAGAAATGCACAATCCCAATGCATTGTCTTATCATAAGCAATGCATTATAATGCATTAATCACTATGCTTATCATAAGCAATGCAATCCCAATCCATTGCACAACTATGCATATCATAAACAATGCAATCCCAATGCATTGCACAACTGTGCTTATCATAAGCAATGGAATACCAATACATTGCATAATTATGCTTATCATTAGCAATGCAATGTAATGCATTTATCTCGATGCTTATCATAAGCAATGCAAAATCAATGCATTGCGCAATATGCTTATCGTAATTCCAATGCGTTGCTAATTTAATTCTATTCCATTGCACCACTATGCTTATCATAAGCAATGCAATCCCAATGCATTGCACATCTATTCTTATCATAAGCGAATGAATAAAATGCATTAACCACTATGCTTATAATAAGCAATGCAATCCCAATGCATTGCACCACTATGCATATCATAAGCAATGAAAAATAATGCATTTATCAATTAATTCTATTGCATTACACAACAATGCTTATCATAAGTAATGCAATCCCAATGAATTGCACAACTACGCTTATCATAAGCAATTCAATCCCAATGCATTGCAATCCCAATACATTGCACATCTATTCTTATCATAAGCAATGCAATAGTATAATGCACTAATCAGTATGCTTGTCATAATCAACGCAATCCATATACATTGCACAATTATGCTTATCATAAGCAATGCAATATAATAAATCAATCATATACAATCTATTGCATTGCACAACTATGCTTATCAAAAGCAATGCAATCCCATTGCATTGCACACAACTAGCCTATCAAAAGCCCTATGCATTGCACAAATACGTTTAATGCTATAGAAATAAATTAGCAATGCATTGGAAATATATTGCTTATGATAAGCTTAGTTGTGTAATGCAATGGGATTGCATTGCTTAAGATAAGCATAGTTGTGCAATGCAATAAAATTAAATGATTAATACATTATATTGCATTGAACAACTTAATAAAATTGCATTGCTTACGATAAGCATAGTTGTGCAACGTATTGGGATTGCATTGGGATTGCATTGCTTATGATAATAATGGTGCAATGCACTTGGATTCAGCATTGCTTATGATAAGAATAGTTATACAATGCAATAGAATTAAATGATTAATGCATTTATATTGCATTGCTTAAGATAAGCATGGTTGTGCAATACATTAGGATGGCATTGCTTATGATAAGCATAATTATGCAATGCATTGGCATTGAAATTGCTTATGATAAGCACAGTTGGGATTGCATTGTTTATGATAACCATAGTTGTGCATGCATTGGGATTGCATTGCTTTTGATTAACATAGTGATAAATGCATTATTTGTAGAATAGTTGTGCAATGCATTGGGATTGTATTGCTTATGATAAGCATGGTTGTGCAATGCATTGGGATTGCATTGCTTGTGCTATGCAATAGAATTAAATGATTAATGCATCGTATGGCATTCCTTATGGTAAACATAGTTGTGCAATGCAATCCCATTGCATTGCTAACGATAAGCAAAGTTGTGCAATGCAAAAGAAATGAATTAGCAATGCATTGGAATTAACATGCTCACGATAAGAATAGTAATGCAGTGCATTGGGATTGCATTGCTTATGATAAGCAAGTTGTGCGTTGCATTGGGAATTCATTGCTTATGATAAGCATAGTTCTGCAATGTATTGGGATTGCATTGATTTAACATATTTGTGCAATGCATAGGGATTCCATAGCTTGTCTAATGCAATGGGATTGCATTGCTTATGATAAGCATAGTTGTGCAATGCAATAGAATTAAACGATTAATGCATTATATTGCATTGCACAGCTTATTGGGATTGCATTGCTTATGATAAGCTTAGTTGTACAATGTATTGGGATGCATTGCTTATGACAATAGTGGTGAAATGCACTTGGATTGCATTGCTTATAATAAGAATAGTTGTGCAATGCAAAAGAATTAAATGTTAATGCATTATATTACATTGCTTATGATAAGAATAGTTGTGCAATGCATAGGGACTGCATAGCTTATGATAAGCATAGTTGTGCAATGCATCGGGATTGCATTGTATGTGCAACGCAATAGAATTAAATGATTAATGCATTATATAGCATTCCTTATGATAAGCATAGTTGTGCAATGCATTGGGATTGCATTGCTAGTGCAATACATAAGAATTAAATGATTAATGCATTATATAGCATTCCTAATGATAAGCATAGTGCAATGCATTGGGATTGCATTGCTTGTACAATACAATAGAATTAAATGATTAATGCATTATATAGCATTCCTTATAATAAGCATAGTTGTGCAATGCATTGGGATTGGATTGCTAAAATGGTAAGCAAAGTTGTGAAATGAAATAGTAAATAAGCAATGCATTGGAAAAAACATGCTCACGATAAGAATAGTAATGCAATGCATTGGGATTGCATTGCTTATGATAAGCAAGTTGTGCTTTGCATTGGGTATGCATTGCTTATGATAAGCAAGTTGTGCTTTGCATTGGGATTGCATTGCTTATGATAAGCAAGTTGTGCTTTGCATTGGGATTGCATTGCTTATGATAAGCAAGTTGTGCTTTGCATTGGGATTGCATTGCTTATGATAAGCATAGTTTGTGCAATGCATAGGGATTGCATAGCTTACGATAAGCATAGTTGTCCAATTCAATGGGATTGCATCACTTATTATAAGCATTGTTTCAGCAATGCAATCCCAATACATTGCAGAACTATGCTTATCATGAGCAATGCAATCCCAATGCAATGCACAACTTGCTTATCATAAGCAATGCAATCCCAATGCATTGCTAATTTACTATTGCATTTCACAACGCACAACTAAGCTAATCATAAGGAATGCTATATAATGCATTAATCATTTAATTCTATTGCATTCCACAACTAAGCTTATCATAAGGAATGCTATATAATGCATTAATCATTTCATTCTATTGCATTGCCCAATCCCAATGCATTGCACAACTATGCTTATCATAAGCAATGCAATTCCAATGCATTGCACAACTATTCCAATGCAATATATTGCATTAATCACTATGCTAATCAAAAGCAATGCAATCCCAGTGCATTGCACAACTATGGTTATCATAAACAAAGCAATCCAAATGCATTAAGCAACTGTGCTCATCATAAGCAATTTCAATACCAATGCATTGCGTAATTAATATTTATCATAAGCAATGCAATCCCAATGTATTGCGTAATTAATATTTATCATAAGCAATGCAATCCCAATGTATTGCGTAATTAATATTTATCATAAGTAATGCAATCCCAATGTATTGCACAACCATGCTTATCATAAGTAATGCAATCCCAATGTATTGCACATCCATGCTTATCATAAGGATTGCTTTAAAATCATTTAATTCTATTGCACAACTATGCTTATCATAAGCTATGCAATCCCTATGCATTACACAAATTTGTTTAAGCAATGCAATCCCAATACATTGCAGAACTATGATTATCATGAGCAATGCAATCCCAATGCAATGCACAACTTGCTTATCATAAGCAATGCATTGGTAATTTAATTCTATTGCATTGCACAACTTTGCTTATCATTAGCAATGCAATCCCAATGCATTGCACAACTATGCTTTTCATAAGGAATGCTATATTATGCATTAATCATTTAATTCTATTGTATTGTACAAGCAATGCAATCCCAATGCATTGCACATGTATGCTTATCATAAGGAATGCTATATAATGAATTAATCATTTAATCCTATTGCGTTGCACATGCAATGCAATCCCAATGCATTGCACAACTAAGCTTATCATAAGCTATGCAGTCCCTATGCATTGCACAACTATTCTTATCATAAGCAATGCAATATAGTACATTATCATTCAATTCTGTTGCATTGCTCAACTATTCTTATTATAAGCAATGCAATCCAAGTGCATTGCACCACTATTAACATAAGCAATGCATCCCAATACATTGTACAACTATGCTTATCATAAGCAATACAATCCATATACATTGCACAACTATTCTTATCATCAGCAATGCAATATAATATATTGCATTGCACAATGCAATATATTACATTGCATTCACAATGCAATATATTATATTGCATTGCACAATATGCTTATCATAAGCAATGCAATCCCAATGCATTGCACATTCATTAGCATAAGCGCCTAATGCAATACGATGCATTAATCACTATGCTTATCATAAGCAATGCAAAATCAATGCATTGCGCAACTATGCTTATCATAAGCAATTTAATTCCAATGCATTGCTAATTTATTTCTATTGAATTGCACCACTATGCTTATCATAAGCAATGCAATCCCATGGGATATGATGCACAACATGCTTATGATAAGCAATTTAATTCAATTGCTTTGCACAATCATACTTATCTTAAGCAATGCAATGTAATGCATTAATCATGTAATTCTATTGCAATGCACAGCATTACTTATCATAAGCAATGCAATCCTAAAGCAATAACAACTATGCTTATCACAAGCAATGCATTCCCAATGCATTGCACAAACATAAGCAATTCAATCCCAATGCAACTGCACATCCATTCTAATCATTAGCCATGCAATATAAGGCATTAATCACTATGCTTATCATAAGCAATGCAAAATCAATGCATTGCGCAACTATGCTCATCATAAGCAAATTAATTCCAATGCATTGCTAATTAGTTTCTATTGTATAGCACCACTATGCTTATCATAAGCAATGCAATCCCAATGCATTGCATTACTATGCTTTTCATAAGCAATGCACAATCCCAATGCATTGCACATCTATTCTTATCATAAGCAATGCATTATAATGCATTAATCACTATGCTTATCATAAGCAATGCAATCCATTGCCATTGCACAACTATGCATATCATAAACAATGCAATCCCAATGCATTGCACAACTGTGCTTATCGTAAGCTATGGAATACCAATGCTTTGCAAAATTATGCCTATCATTAGCAATGCAATGTAATGCATTTATCTCTATGCTTATCGTAAGCAATGCAAAATCAATGCATTGCGCAACGATGCTTATCGTACTTCCACGTAATTCCAATGCGTTGATAATTTAATTCTATTCCATTGCACGACTATGCTTATCATAAGCAATGCAATTCCAATGCATTGCACATCTATTCTTATCATAAGCGAATGAATAAAATCCATTAACCACTATGCTTATAATAAGCAATGCAATCCGAATGCATTGCACAACTATGGTTATCATAAACAATGCAATCCCAGTGCATTGCACAACTGTGCTTAACATAAGCAATGCTATCCCAATACATTGCACAACCATGCTTATCACAAGCCCTATGCATTGCACAAATATGTTTAATGCAATAGAAATAAATTAGCAATGTATTGGAATTAAATTGCTTATGATAAGCTTAGTTGTGTAATGCAATGGGATTGCATTGCTTATGATATAGTTGTGCAATGCAATAAAATTAAATGATTAATACATCATATTGCATTTAACAACTTAATAAAATTGCATTTCTTACGATAAGCATAGTTGTGCAATGTAATGGGATTGCATTGGGATTGCATTGCTTATGATAATAGTGGTGCAATGCACTTGGATTCAGCATTACTTATGATAAGAATAGTTATGCAATGCAAAAGAATTAAATGATTATATGATAAGCATGGTTGTGCAATACATTAGGATGGCATTGCTTATGATAAGCATAATTAAGCAATGCAGTGGGATTGAAATTGCTTATGATAAGCACAGTTGGGATTGCATTGTATATGATAACCATAGTTGTGCAATGCATTGGGATTTCATTGCTTTTGATTAACATAGTGATTAATGCATTATTTTTAGAATCGTTTTGCAATGCATTGGGATTGTATTGCTTATGATAAGCATGGTTGTGCAATGCATTGGGATTGCATTGATTTAACATATTTGTGCAATGCATATGCTTAGGGATTCCATAGCTTGTCTAATGCAATGGGATTGCATTGCTTATGATAAGCATAGTTGTGCAATGCAATAGAATTAAACGATTAATGCATTATATTGCATTGCACAGCTTATTGGGATTGCATTGCTTATGGTAAGCATAGTTGTACAATGTATTGGGATGCATTGCTTATGACAATAGTGGTGCAATGCACTTGGATTGCATTGCTTATAATAAGAATAGTTGTGCAATACAATAGAATTAAATGTTAATGCATTATATTACATTGCTTATGATAAGAATAGTTTTGCAATACATAGGGACTGTATAGCTTATGATAAGCATAGTTGTGCAATGCATTTGGATTGCATTGTATGTGCAACGCAATAGAATTAAATGATTAATGCATTATATAGCATTCCTTACGATAAGCATAGTTGTGCAATGCATTGGGATTGGATTGCAAATGTTAAGCAAAGTTGTGAATTAAAATAGTAAACTAGCAATGCATTGGAAAAAACATGCTCACGATAAGAAAAGTAATGCAATGCATTGGGATTGCATTGCTTATGATAAGCAAGTTGTGCTTTGCTTTGGGATTGTATTGCTAATGATAAGCATAGTTTGTGCAATGCATAGGGATTGCATAGCTTATGATAAGCATAGTTGTGCAATGCAATGGGATTGAATTGCTTATTATAAGCATAGTTCAAGCAATGCAATCCCATTACATTGCAGAACTATGCTTGCAATCCCAATGCAATGCACAACTTGCTTATCATAAGCAATGCAATCCCAATGCATTGCTAATTTACTATTGCATTTCACAACGCACAACTAAGCTAATCATAAGGAATGCTATATAATGCATTAATCATTTAATTCTATTGCATTCCACAACTAAGCTTATCATAAGGAATGCTATATAATGCATTAATCATTTCATTCTATTGCATTCCACAACTAAGCTTATCATAAGAAATGCTATATAATGCATTAATCATTTCATTCTATTGCATTGCACAATCCCAATGCATTGCACAACTATGCTTATCATAAGCAATGCAATTCCAATGCATTGCACAACTATTCCAATGCAATATATTGCATTAATCACTATGCTAATCAAAAGCAATGCAATCCCAGTGCATTGCGCAACTATGGTTATCATAAACAAAGCAATCCAAATGCATTAAGCAACTGTGCTCATCATAAGCAATTTCAATACCAATGCATTGCGTAATTAATATTCATCATAAGCAATGCAATCCCAATGTATTGCGTAATTAATATTTATCATAAGCAATGCAATCCCAATATATTGTACAACCATGCTTATCATAAGCAATGCAATCCCAATGTATTGCACATCGATGCTTATCATAAGCAATGCAATCCCAATGCATTGCACAACTATGCTTATCATAAGGATTGCTATAGAATCATTTAATTCTATTGCACAACTATGCTTATTATAAGCTATGCAATCCCTATGCATTACAGAAATTTGTTTAAGCAATGCAATCCCAATACATTGTAGAATTATGCTTATCATGAGCAATGCAATCTTAATGCAATGCACAACTTGCTTATCATAAGCAATGCATTGGTAATTTAATTCTATTGCATTGCACAACTTTGCTTATCATTAGCAATGCAATCCCAATGCATTGCACAACTATGGTTTTAATAAAGTATGCTATATAATGCATTAATCATTTATTTCTATTGTATTGTACAAGCAATGCAATCCCAATGCATTGCACATCTATGCTTATCATAAGGAATGCTATATAATGCATTAATCATTTAATTCTTTTGAATTGCACAAGCAATGCAATCCCAATGCATTGCACAACTATGCTTATCATAAGGAATGCTATATAATGCATTAATCATTTAATTCTATTGCGTTGCACATGCAATGCAATCCCAATGCATTGCACAAGTATGCTTATCATAAGCTATGCAGTCCCTATGCATTGCACAACAATTCTTATCATAAGCAATGCAATACAGTACATTAACATTCAATTCTGTTGCATTGCACAACTATTCTTATTATAAGCAATGCAATCCAAGTGCATTGCACCACTATTAACATAAGAAATGCATCCCAATACATTGTACAACTAAGCTTATCATAGGCAATACATTCCATATACATTGCACAACTATTCTATTGCACAATGCAATATATTATATATTATGATGCACAACATGCTTATTATAAGCAATTTAATTCAATTGCATTGCACAATGATACTTATCTTAAGCAATGCAATGTAATGCATTAATCATGTAATTCTATTGCAATGCACAGCATTGCTTATCATAAGCAATGTAATCCTAAAGCAATAACAACTATGCTTATCACAAGCAATGCATTCCCAATGCATTGCACAAGCATAAGCAATTCAATCCCAATGCACTGCACATCTATTCTTATCATTAGCCATGCAATTTAAGGCATTAATCACTATGCTTATCATAAGCAATGCAAAATCAATGCATTGCGCAACTATGCTCATCATAAGCAATTTGATTCCAATGCATTGCTAATTAGTTTCTATTGCATAGCACCACTACGCTTATCATAAGCAATGCAATCCCAATGCATTGCATTACTATGCTTATCATAAGCAACGCACATTCCCAATGCATTACACATCTATTCTTATCATAAGCAATGCATTATAATGCATTAATCACTATGCTTATCATAAGCAATGCATTATAATGCATTAATCACTATGCTTATCATAAGCAATGCAATCCCAATCCATTGCACAACTATGCATATCATAAACAATGCAATCCCAATGCATTGCACAACTGTGCTTATCGTAAGCAATGGAATACCAATGCATTGCATAATTATACCTATCATTAACAATGCAATGTAATGCATTTATCTCGATGCTTATCGTAAGCAATGCAAAATCAATGCATTGCGCAACGATGCTTATCGTAAGCAATGCAAAATCAATGCATTGCGCAACGATGCTTATCGTAATTCCACGTAATTCCGATGCGTTGCTAATTTAATTCTATTCCATTGCACCACTATGCTTATCATAAGTAATGCAATCCCAATGCAATGCAATTGTTAATGATTGCACATCTATTCTTATCATAAGCGAATGAATAAAATGCATTAACCACTATGCTTATAATAAGCAATGCAATCCGAATGCATTGCACAACTATGGTTATCATAAACAATGCAATCCCAGTGCATTGCACAACTGTCCTTAACATAAGCAATGCTATCCCAATACATTGCACAACCATGTATATCACAAGCCATAGGCATTGCACAAATATGTTTCATGCAATAGAAATAAATTAGCAATGTATTGGAATTAAATTGCTTATGATAAGCTTAGTTGTGTAATGCAATGGGATTGCATTGCTTATGATAAAGTTGTGCAATGCAATAAAATTAAATGATTAATACATTATATTGCATTTAACAACTTAATAAAATTGCATTGCTTATGATAAGCATAGTTGTGCAATGTATTGGGATTGCATTGGGATTGCATTGCTTATGATAATAGTGGTGCAATGCACTTGAATTCAGCATTACTTATGATAAGAATTGTTATGCAATGCAATAGAATTAAATAATTAATACATTTATATTGCATTGCTTATGATAAGCATGGTTGTGCAATACATTAGGATGGCATTGCTTATGATAAGCATAATTATGCAATGCAATCGCATTGAAATTGCTTATGATAAGCACAGTTGGGATTGCATTGTTTATGAGAACCATAGTTGTGCAATGCATTGGGATTGCATTGCTTTCGATTAACATAGTGATTAATGCATTATTTTTAGAATCGTTGTGCAATGCATTGGGATTGTATTGCTTGTGCTATGCAATAGAATTAAATGATTAATGCATTGTATAGCATTCCTTATGGTAAGTATAGTTGTGCAATGCAATCCTATTGCGATAAGCAAAGTTGTGCAATGCAAAAGAAATGAATTAGCAATGCATTGGAATTAACATGCTCACGATAAGAATAGTAATGCAGTGCATTGGGATTGCATTGCTTATGATAAGCAAGTTGTGCGTTGCATTGGGAATTCATTGCTTATGATAAGCATAGTTCTGCAATGTATTGGGATTGCATTGATTTAACATATTTGTGCAATGCATAGGGATTCCATAGCTTGTCTAATGCAATGGGATTGCATTGCTTATGATAAGCATAGTTGTGCAATGCAATAGAATTAAACGATTAATGCATTATATTGCATTGCACAGCTTATTGGGATTGCATTGCTTATGATAAGCATAGTTGTACAATGTATTGGGATGCATTGCTTATGACAATAGTGGTGAAATGCACTTGGATTGCATTGCTTATAATAAGAATAGTTGTGCAATGCAAAAGAATTAAATGTTAATGCATTATATTACATTGCTTATGATAAGAATAGTTGTGCAAAGCATAGGGACTGCATAGCTTATGATAAGCATAGTTGTGCAATGCATCGGGATTGCATTGTATGTGCAACGCAATAGAATTAAATGATTAATGCATTATTATAGCATTCCTTATGATAAGCATAGTTGTGCAATGCATTGGGATTGCATTGCTTGTGCAATACATAAGAATTAAATGATTAATGCATTATATAGCATTTCTAATGATAAGCATAGTGCAATGCTATGGGATTGCATTGCTTGTACAATACAATAGAATTAAATGATTAATGCATTATATAGCATTCCTTATAATAAGCATAGTTGTGCAATGCATTGGGATTGGATTGCTAATGGTAAGCAAAGTTGTGAAATGAAATAGTAAATAAGCAATGCATTGGAAAAAAACATGCTCACGATAAGAATAGTAATGCAATGCATTGGGATTGCATTGCTTATGATAAGCAAGTTGTGCTTTGCATTGGGATTGCATTGCTTATGATAAGCAAGTTGTGCTTTGCATTGGGATTGCATTGCTTATGATAAGCAAGTTGTGCTTTGCATTGGGATTGCATTGCTTATGATAAGCAAGCTGTGCTTTGCATTGGGATTGCATTGCTTATGATAAGCAAGTTGTGCTTTGCATTGGGATTGCATTGCTTATGATAAGCATAGTTTGTGCAATGCATAGGGATTGCATAGCTTACGATAAGCATAGTTGTCCAATTCAATGGGATTGCATCACTTATTATAAGCATTGTTTAAGCAATGCAATCCCAATACATTGCAGAACTATGCTTATTATGAGCAATGCAATCCCAATGCAATGCACAACTTGCTTATCATAAGCAATGCAATCCCAATGCATTGCTAATTTACTATTGCATTTCACAACGCACAACTAAGCTAATCATAAGGAATGCTATATAATGCATTAATCATTTCATTCTATTGCATTCCACAACTAAGCTTATCATAAGGAATGCTATATAATGCATTAATCATTTCATTCTATTGCATTGCACAATCCCAATGCATTGCACAACTATGCTTATCATAAGCAATGCAATTCCAATGCATTGCACAACTACAATATATTGCATTAATCACTATGCTAATCAAAAGCAATGCAATCTACTGCAGTGCATTGCACAACTATGGTTATCATAAACAAAGCAATCCAAATGCATTAAGCAACTGTGCTCATCATAAGCAATTTCAATACCAATGCATTGCGTAATTAATATTTATCATAAGCAATGCAATCCCAATGTATTGCGTAATTAATATTTATCATAAGCAATGCAATCCCAATGTATTGCGTAATTAATGTTTATCATAAGCAATGCAATCCCAATGTATTGCACAACCATGCTTATCATAAGCAATGCAATCCCAATGTATTGCACATCCATGCTTATCATAAGGATTGCTATAAAATCATTTAATTCTATTGCACAACTGTGCTTATCATAAGCTATGCAATCCCTATGCATTACACAAATTTGTTTAAGCAATGTAATCCCAATACATTGCAGAACTATGCTTATCATGAGCAATGCAATCCCAATGCAATGCACAACTTGCTTATCATAAGCAATGCATTGGTAATTTAATTCTATTGCATTGCACAACTTTGCTTATCATTAGCAATGCAATCCCAATGCATTGCACAACTATGCTTTTCATAAGGAATGCTATATAATGCATTAATCATTTAATTCTATTGTATTGTACAAGCAATGCAATCCCAATGCATTGCACATGTATGCTTATCATAAGGAATGCTATATAATGAATTAATCATTTAATCCTATTGCGTTGCACATGCAATGCAATCCCAATGCATTGCACAACTAAGCTTATCATAAGCTATGCAGTCCCTATGCATTGCACAACTATTCTTATCATAAGCAATGCAATATAGTACATTAACATTCAATTCTGTTGCATTGCTCAACTATTCTTATTATAAGCAATGCAATCCAAGTGCATTGCACCACTATTAACATAAGCAACGCATCCCAATACATTGTACAACTATGCTTATCATAAGCAATACAATCCATATACATTGCACAACTATTCTTATCATCAGCAATGCAATATATTATATTGCATTGCACAATGCAATATATTATATTGCATTGCACAATATGCTTATCATAAGCAATGCAATCCCAATGCATTGCACATTCATTAGCATAAGCGCCTAATGCAATACGATGCATTAATCACTATGCTTATCATAAGCAATGCAATCCATTGCCATTGCACAACTATGCATATCATAAACAATGCAATCCCAATGCATTGCACAACTGTGCATATCGTAAGCTATGGAATACCAATGCTTTGCATAATTATGCCTATCATTAGCAATGCAATGTAATGCATTTATCTCGATGCTTATCGTAAGCAATGCAAAATCAATGCATTGCGCAACGATGCTTATCGTAATTCCACGTAATTCCAATGCGTTGCTAATTTAATTCTATTCCATTGCACGACTATGCTTATCATAAGCAATGCAATTCCAATGCATTGACATCTATTTTTATCATAAGCGAATGAATAAAATGCATTAACCACTATGCTTATAATAAGCAATGCAATCCGAATGCATTGCACAACTATGGTTATCATAAACAATGCAATCCCAGTGCATTGCACAACTGTGCTTAACATAAGCAATGCTATCCCAATACATTGCACAACCATGCTTATCACAAGCCCTATGCATTGCACAAATATGTTTAATGCAATAGAAATAAATTAGCAAAGTATTGGAATTAAATTGCTTATGATAAGCTTAGTTGTGTAATGCAATGGGATTGCATTGCTTATGATAGAGTTGTGCAATGCAATAAAATTAAATGAATAATACATTATATTGCATTTAACAACTTAATAAAATTGCTTTGCTTACGAAAAGCATAGTTGTGCAATGTATTGGGATTGCATTGGGATTGCATTGCTTATGATAATAGTGGTGCAATGCACTTGGATTCAGCATTACTTATGATAAGAATAGTTATGCAATGCAATAGAATTTAATGATTATATGATAAGCATGGTTGTGCAATACATTAGGATGGCATTGCTTATGATAAGCATAATTAAGCAATGCAATGGCATTGAAATTGCTTATGATAAGCACAGTTGGGATTGCATTGAATATGATAACCATAGTTGTGCAATGCATAGGGATTGCTTTGCTTTTGATTAACATAGTGATTAATGCATCATTTTTAGAATCGTTTTGCAATGCATTGGGATTGTATTGCTTATGATAAGCATGGTTGTGCAATGCATTGGGATTGCATTGCTTGTGCTATGCAATAGATTTAAATGATTTATGCATTGTATGGCATTCCTTATGGTAAGCATAGTTGTGCAATGCAATCCCATTGCATTGCTAACGATAAGCAAAGTTGTGAAATGCAAAGGAAATGAATTAGCAATGCATTGGAATTAACACGCTCACGATAAGAATAGTAATGCAGTGCATTGGGATTGCATTGCTTATGATAAGCAAGTTGTGCGTTGCATTGGGAATTCATTGCTTATCATAAGCATAGTTCTGCATTGTATAGGGATTGCATTGATTTAACATATTTGTGCAATGCATATGCATAGGGATTCCATAGCTTGTCTAATGCAATGGGATTGCATTGCTTATGATAAGCATAGTTGTGCAATGCAATAGAATTAAACGATTAATGCATTATATTGCATTGCACAGCTTATTGGGTTTGCATTGCTTATGGTAAGCATAGTTGTACAATGTATTGGGATGCATTGCTTATGACATTAAGTGGTGCAATGCACTTGGATTGCATTGCTTATAATAAGAATAGTTGTGCAATACAATAGAATTAAATGTTAATGCATTATACTACATTGCTTATGATAAGAATAGTATTGCAATGCATAGGGACTGCATAGCTTATGATACGCATAGTTGTGCAATGCATCGGGATTGCATTGTATGTGCAACGCAATAGAAATAAATGATTAATGCATTATATAGCATTCCTTACGATAAGCATAGTTGTGCAATGCATTGGGATTGGATTGCAAATGGTAAGCAAAGTTGTGAAATGAAATAGTAAATTAGCAATGCATTGGAAAAAGCATGCTCACGATAAGAATAGTAATGCAATGCATTGGGATTGCATTGCTTATGATAAGCAAGTTGTGCTTTGCATTGGGACTGTATTGCTTATTATTAGCATAGTTTGTGCAATGCATAGGGATTGCATAGCTTACGATAAGCATAGTTGTGCAATGCAATGGGATTGCATTGCTTATTATAAGCATAGTTCAAGCAATGCAATCCCATTACATTGCAGAACTATGCTTGCAATCCCAATGCAATGCACAACTTGCTTATCATAAGCAATGCAATCCCAATGCATTGCTAATTTACTATTGCATTTCACAACGCACAACTAAGCTAATCATAAGGAATGCTATATAATGCATTAATCATTTCATTCTATTGCATTCCACAACTAAGCTTATCATAAGGAATGCTATATAATGCATTAATCATTTCATTCTATTGCATTCCACAACTAAGCTTATCATAAGGAATGCTATATAATGCATTGATCATTTCATTCTATTGCATTGCACAATCCCAATGCATTGCACAACTATGCTTATCATAAGCAATGTAATTCCAATGCATTGCACAACTATTCCAATGCAATATATTGCATTAATCACTATGCTAATCAAAAGCAATGCAAACCCAGTGCATTGCGCAACTATGGTTATCATAAACAAAGCAATCCAAATGCATTAAGCAACTGTGCTCATCATAAGCAATTTCAATACCAATGCATTGCGTAATTAATATTCATCATAAGCAATGCAATCCCAATGTATTGCGTAATTAATATTTATCATAAGCAATGCAATCCCAATGTATTGCACAACCATGCTTATCATAAGCAATGCAATCCCAATGTATTGCACATCGATGCTTATCATAAGCAATGCAATCCCAATGCATTGCACAACTATGCTTATCATAAGGATTGCTATAGAATCATTTAATTCTATTGCACAACTATGCTTATCATAAGCTATGCAATCCCTATGCATTACACAAATTTGTTTAAGCAATGCAATCCCAATACATTGTAGAATTATGCTTATCATGAGCAATGCTATCCCAATGCAATGCACAACTTGCTTATCATAAGCAATGCATTGGTAATTTAATTCTATTGCATTGCACAACTTTGCTTATCATTAGCAATGCAATCCCAATGCATTGCACAACTATGGTTTTCATAAGGAATGCTATATAATGCAATAATCATTTATTTCTATTGTATTGTACAAGCAAAGCAATCCCAATGCATTGCACATCTATGCTTATCATAAGGAATGCTATATAATGATCATTTAATTCTTTTGTATTGCACAAGCAATGCAATCCCAATGCATTGCACAACTATGCTTATCATAAGGAATGCTATATAATGCATTAATCATTTAATTCTATTGCGTTGCACATGCAATGCAATCCCAATGCATTGCACAAGTATGCTTATCATAAGCTATGCAGTCCCTATGCATTGCACAACAATTCTTATCATAAGCAATGCAATACAGTACATTAACATTCAATTCTGTTGTATTGCACAACTATTCTTATTATAAGCAATGCAATCCAAGTGCATTGCACCACTATTAACATAAGAAATGCATCCCAATACATTGTACAACTATGCTTATCATAGGCAATACAATCCATATACATTGCACAACTATTCTATTGCACAATGCAATATATTATACTGCATTGCACAATGCAATATATTATATTGCATTGCACAACTTAGCTTATCATAAGTATTGCATTGCACAATGAAATATTCTATATTGCATTGCACAACTATGCTTATCATAAGCAATGCAATATAATACATCAATCATATACTTCTATTGCATTGCACAAATGCTTATCATAATGCAATCCCAATGCATTGCACAACTATGCTTATCATAAGCAATTTAACTCATTGTTAATTTATTTCTATTGCATTAAACAACTATGCTTATCATAAGCAATGCAATCCCAATGCATTCCACAAACATGATTATCATAAGCTATGCAATCCCAATGCATTGCACATATATGCTTATCATAAGCTATGCAATCCCAATGCATTGCACATATATGCTTATCATAAGCAATGCATTCCCAATGCATTGCACATTCATTAGCATAAGCGCCTAATGCAATACGATGCATTAATCACTATGCTTATCATAAGCAATGCAATCTCAATGCATTGCGCAACTATGCTTATCATAAGCAATTTAATTCCAATGCATTGCTTATTTATTTCTATTGAATTGCACTACTATGCTTATCATAAGCAATTTAATTCCAATTATTGCTAATTTATTTCTATTGAATTGCACCACTATGCTTATCATATCCCATGGGATATGATGCACTAGCAATTTAATTCAATTGCATTGCACAATCATACTTATCTTAAGCAATGCAATGTAATGCATTAATCATGTAATTCTATTGCAATGCACAGCATTGCTTATCATAAGCAATGTAATCCTAAAGCAATAACAACTATGCTTATCACAAGCAATGCATTCCCAATGCATTGCACAAGCATAAGCAATTCAATCCCAATGCACTGCACATCTATTCTTATCATTAGCCATGCAATTTAAGGCATTAATCACTATGCTTATCATAAGCAATGCAAAATCAATGCATTGCGCAACTATGCTTATCATAAGCAATTTAATTCCAATGCATTGCTAATTTATTTCTATTGCATTGCACCACTATGCTTATCATAAGCAATGCAATCCCAATGCATTGCACATCTATTTTTATCATAAGCAATGCAATATAATGCATTAATCACTATGCTTATCATAAGCAATGCAATCTCAATGCATTGCGCAACTATGCTTATCATAAGCAATTAAATTCCTATGCATTGCTTATTTATTTCTATTGAATTGCACTACTATGCTTATCACATAAGCAATTTAATTCCAATTATTGCTAATTTATTTCTATTGAATTGCACCACTATGCTTATCATATCCCATGGGATATGATGCACAACATGCTTATTATAAGCAATTTAATTCAATTGCATTGCACAATGATACTTATCTTAAGCAATGCAATGTAATGCATTAATCATGTAATTCTATTGCAATGCACAGCATTGCTTATCATAAGCAATGTAATCCTAAAGCAATAACAACTATGCTTATCACAAGCAATGCATTCCCAATGCATTGCACAAGCATAAGCAATTCAATCCCAATGCACTGCACATCTATTCTTATCATTAGCCATGCAATTTAAGGCATTAATCACTATGCTTATCATAAGCAATGCAAAATCAATGCATTGCGCAACTATGCTCATCATAAGCAATTTGATTCCAATGCATTGCTAATTAGTTTCTATTGCATAGCACCACTACGCTTATCATAAGCAATGCAATCCCAATGCATTGCATTACTATGCTTATCATAAGCAACGCACAATCCCAATGCATTGCACATCTATTCTTATCATAAGCAATGCATTATAATGCATTAATCACTATGCATATCATAAGCAATGCATTATAATGCATTAATCACTATGCTTATCATAAGCAATGCAATCCCAATCCATTGCACAACTATGCATATCATAAACAATGCAATCCCAATGCATTGCACAACTGTGCTTATCGTAAGCAATGGAATACCAATGCATTGCATAATTATACCTATCATTAACAATGCAATGTAATGCATTTATCTCGATGCTTATCGTAAGCAATGCAAAATCAATGCATTGCGCAACGATGCTTATCGTAAGCAATGCAACATCAATGCATTGCGCAACGATGCTTATCGTAATTCCACGTAATTCCAATGCGTTGCTAATTTAGTTCTATTCCATTGCACCACTATGCTTATCATAAGTAATGCAATCCCAATGCAATGCAATTGTTAATGATTGCACATCTATTCTTATCATAAGCGAATGAATAAAATGCATTAACCACTATGCTTATAATAAGCAATGCAATCCGAATGCATTGCACAACTATGGTTATCATAAACAATACAATCCCAGTGCATTGCACAACTGTCCTTAACATAAGCAATGCTATCCCAATACATTGCACAACCATGCTTATCACAAGCCCTATGCATTGCACAAATATGTTTTATGCAATAGAAATAAATTAGCAATGTATTGGAATTAAATTGCTTATGATAAGCTTAGTTGTGTAATGCAATGGGATTGCATTGCTTATGATAAAGTTGTGCAATGCAATAAAATTAAATGATTAATACATTATATTGCATTTAACAACTTAATAAAATTGCATTGCTTATGATAAGCATAGTTGTGCAATGTATTGGGATTGCATTGGGATTGCATTGCTTATGATAATATTAAGTGGTGCAATGCACTTGGATTCAGCATTACTTATGATAAGAATAGTTATGCAATGCAATAGAATTAAATGATGAATACATTTATATTGCATTGCTTATGATAAGCATGGTTGTGCAATACATTAGGATGGCATTGCTTATGATAAGCATAATTATGCAATGCAATCGCATTGAAATTGCTTATGATAAGCACAGTTGGGATTGCATTGTTTATGATAACCATAGTTGTGCAATGCATTGGGATTGCATTGCTTTTGATTAACATAGTGATTAATGCATTATTTTTAGAATCGTTGTGCAATGCATTGGGATTGTATTGCTTGTGCTATGCAATAGAATTAAATGATTAATGCATTGTATAGCATTCCTTATGGTAAGCATAGTTGTGCAATGCAATCCATTGCATTGCTAACGATAAGCGGAAGTTGTGCAATGCAAAAGAAATAAATTAGCAATGCATTGGAATTAACATGCTCACGATAATAATCGTAATTCAGTGCATTGGGATTGCATTGCTTATGATAAGCAAGTTGTGCTTTGCATTGCGATTGCATTGCTTATGTATTGGCTTATCGTAAGGAATTCTAAATAATGCATTAATCATTTAATTCTATTGCGTTGCACATGCAATGCAATCCCAATGCATTGCACAACTATGCTAATCATGAGCTATGCAGTCCCTATGCATTGCACAACTATTCTTATCATAAGCAATGCAATATAATACATTAACATTTAATTCTATTGCATTGCACAACTATTCTTATTATAAGCAATGCAATCCAAGTGCATTGCACCACTATTAATATAAGCAATGCATCCCAATACATTGTACAACTATGCTTACCATAAGCAATGCAATCCCAATAAGTTGTGCAATGCAATATAATGCATTAATCATTTAATTCTATTGCATTGCACAACTATGCTTATTATAAGCAATGCAATCCCATTGCATTAGACAATCTATGCAATCCCTATGCATTGCACAAATATGTTTAAGCAATGCAATCCCAATACATTGCAGAACTATGCTTATCATAAGTAATGAAATCCCATTGCAACGCACAACTTGCTTATCATAAGCAATGCAATCCCAATGCACTGCATTACTATTCTTATCGTGAGCATGTTGATTCCAATGCATTGCTAATTTATTTTTTTTGCATTGCACAACTTTGCTTATCGTTAGCAATGCAATGGGATTGCATTGCACAACTATGCTTATCATAAGGAATGCTATACAATGCATTAATTATTTAATTCTATTGCATAGCACAAGCAATGCAATCCCAATGCATTGCACAACCATGCTTATCATAAGCAATACAATCCAAATGCATTGTACAACTATTCTAAATATAATGCATTAATCACTATGTTAATCAAAAGCAATGAATCTCAATGCATTGCACAACTATGGTTATCATAAACAATGCCTATGCATGCATAATTATGCTTATCATAAGCAATGCTGTATTGCACAACCATGCTTATCATAAGCAATGCAATTGATAAATGCATTAATCATTTAATTCTATTCCATTGCATAACCATAAGCAATGCTGAATCCAAGTGCATTGCACCACTATTATCATAAGAAGTGCAATCCCAATGCAATCCCAATACATTGCACAACTATGCTTATCGTAAGCAATGCAATTTTATTAAGTTGTTCATTGCAATATAATGTATTATTCATTTAATTCTATTGCATTGCACAACTATGCTTATCATAAGCAATGCAATCCCATTGCATTACACAACTAAGCTTATCATAAGCAATTTAATTCCAATTTATTGCTAATTTATTTCTATTGCTTTAAACATATTTGTGCAATGATAAGCTAGTTGTGCAATGCATTGGGATTGCATTGCTTTTGATAAGCATAGTTGTGCAATGCAATAGAATTAAATGATAAATGCATTCTATTGCATTGCTAATGATAAGCATGGTTGTGCAATGCAATAGATGTATATATTGATGTATTATATTGCATTGCTTATGATAAGCATAATTGTGCAATGTATATGGATTGCATTGATTATGACAATCATACTGATTAGTGCATTATACTATTGCATTGCTTATGATAAGAATAATGTGCAATGTATTGGGATTGCAATGCTTTATGATAAGGATAGTGGTGCAATGCATTGGGATTGAATTGCTTATGATAAGCGTAGTTGTGCAATTCATTGGGATTGCATTCCTTATGATAAGCATTGTTGTGCAATGCAATAGAATTAATTGATAAATGCATTATTTTGCATTGCTTATGAAAAGCATTGTGGTGCAATGCATTGGGATTGCATTGCTTATGATAAGCATAGTCGTGCAATGAAATAGAATAAAATGATAAATGCATTATATTGCACTGCTTGTGATAAGCATGGTTGTGCAATGTATTGGAATAGCATTGCTTATGTTAAGCACAGTTGTGCAATGCATTCGGATTGCATTGCTTATTATTAGCATAGTGATTAATGCATTTTATTCATTCGCGTATGATAAGAATAGATGTGCAATGCATTGGGATTGCATTGCTTATGATAAGCATAGTGGTGCAATACAATAGAAATGAATTAGCAATGCATTGGAATTACGATAAGCATCGTTGTGCAATGCATTGATTTTGCATTGCATATGATAAGCATCGAGATAAATGCATTACATTGCATTGCTAATGATAAGCATAATTATGCAATGCATTGGTATTTTATTGCTTATGATAAGCACAGTTGTGCAATGCATTGGGATTGCATTGATTATGATATGCATAGTTGTGCAATGGATTGGGATTGCATTGCTTATGATAAGCATAGTGATTAATGCATTATAATGCATTGCTTATGATAAGAATAGATGTGCAATGCATTGGGATTGCATTGCTTATGATAAGCATAGTAATGCAATGTATTGGGATTGCATTGCTTATTAAGGATAAGCATAGTAATGCAATGCATTGGGATTGCATTGCTTATGATAAGCATAGTGGTGCAATGCAATAGAAATAAATTAACAATGCATTGAAATTAAATTGCTTATGTTTAGCATAGTTTCGCAATGCATTGAGATTCCATTGATTATAATAAGCATAGTGATTAATGCCTTAAATTGCATGGCTCATGATAAGAATAGATGTGCAGTGCATTGGGATTGAATTGCTTATGTTTGTGCAATGCATTGGGATTGCATTGCTTGTGATAAGCATAGTTGTTATTGCTTTAGGATTGCATTGCTTATGATAAGCAATGCTGTGCATTGCAATAGAATTACATGATTAATTCATTACATTGCATTGCTTAAGATAAGTATCGTTGTGCAATGCAATTAAATTAAATTGCTTATCATAAGCATGTTGTGCAACATATCCCATGGGATTGCATTGCTTATGATAAGCATAGTGGTGCAATGCATTGGGATTGCATTGCTTATGATAAGCATAGTGGTGCAATTCAATAGAAATAAATTAGCAATGCATTGGAATTAAATTGCTAATGCATTGGAATTTAATTGCTTATGATAAGCATAGTTGCGCAATGCATTGATTTTGCATTGCTTACCAATATTGAAATTGGAAAAACCTCAAACTAGGTAATCGCTGGCAAATTAAAAAAAAATTAATCGCCAAAATCGATTGTATGTTTCTAATAACCGGTTTGCAAGTTGCTATAAATCTGAAAAATCGATTAGACTTTTTTTCATAGTCGAAATAATCGATTTTAATTTTTTAAAAAGGTTACACACCCTAGTACATGATAAGCATACTGATTAATGCATCATATTGCATTAGGCGCTTATGCTAATAGATGTGCAATGCATTGCTTATGATAAGCAGATATGTGCAATGCATTGGGATTGCATAGCTTATGATAATCATGTTTGTGCAATGCATTGGGATTGCATTGCTTATGATAAGCATAGTTGTTTAATGCAATAGAAAAAATTAGCAATGCATTGGAGTTAAATTGCTTATGATAAGCATAGTTGTGCAATGCATTGGAATTGCATTATGATAAGCATGTTGTGCAATGCAATAGAAGTATATGATTTTTGTATTATATTGCATTGCTTATGATAAGCATAGTTGTGCAATGCAATATAATATATTGATAAGAATAGATGTGCAGTGCATTGGGATTGAATTGCTTATGTTTGTGCAATGCATTGGGAATGCATTGCTTGTGATAAGCATAGTTGTTATTGCTTTAGGATTGCATTGCTTATGATAAGCAATGCTGTGCATTGCAATAGAATTACATGATTAATGCATTACATTGCATTGCTTAAGATAAGTATCATTGTGCAATGCAATTGAATTAAATTGTTTATCATAAGCATGTTGTGCATCATATCCCATGGGATTGCATTGCTTATGATAAGCATAGTGGTGCAATTCAATAGAAATAAATTAGCAATGCATTGGAGTTAAATTGCTTATGATAAGCATAGTTGTGCAATGCATTGGGATTGCATTATGATAAGCATGTTGTGCAATGCAATAGAAGTATATGATTGATGTATTATATTGCATTGCTTATGATAAGCATAGTTGTGCAATGCAATATAATATATTGCGTTGTGCAATGCAGTATAATATATTGCATTGTGCAATGCAATATAATATATTGCATTGTGCAATGCAATATAATATATTGCATTGTGCAATGCAATATAATATATTGCATTGCTGATGATAAGAATAGTTGTGCAATGTATATGGATTGTATTGCTTATGATAAGCATAGTTGTGCTACTATTGTTGATAAGCGTACTTGTGCAATGCTTTGGGATTGCATTGCTTATAAACTTAATTGTGCAATGCATTAGAAATAAATTAGCAATGCATTGAAATTAAATTGTTTATGATAAGCAGAGTTGTTCAATGCATTGGGAATGCATTGCTTTTGAAAAACATATTTGTGCAATGCATTAGGATTGCATTGCTTGAGATAAGCATTGTTGTGCAATGCATTGGGATTGCATTGCTTATGATAATCATGTTTGTGCAATGCATTGGGATTGCATTGCTTACGATAAGCATAGTTGTGCAATGCAATAGAATGTAAGCATTATAAATGCATAATATTGCATTGCTTGATAAGAATGGTTGTGCAATGCATTGGGATTATGATAAGCAAAGTTGTGTAATGCATTGGGATTGCATTGTTTATGATTGCAATTTTTGATGACACTTAATAAAATGTATTTTTGATCGAGAGGTTTTTCTGTTATTGATCGTTGTGATTAAACAATGTCCATTTTATTTATATTAGTTTATTTGTAAATAATAATATTACAGATAAGTATACATCATCAGACATTCAAAACGAAATACTTAAACTTATGTACTACTGATAATCTGTGGTATTCAAACTCGCTTTGACCAGCCTGGATATCAGGTTTATTATAAGCTAGAAAATCTTCTATTGAAAGCAGCAAATAAAGAAAATTTCGAAGAATTGCAGATCTAAACATACATCAATTGAGACTGTACTGTCCTAAAATCTGCCCAATCCAATGGAAGAAATGCTCTACATTGTGTTGTGAAATATCTAAAGGACCTTACACCCATCCAAAGAGTGCTTGTTCACAAAAGTTTGCACATTAGCATAGCTGGTTTTAGTCCTGCCTGAACATGCTACAAGCGAGCGTTCTTTCGGCACGCTGCGAAGAATTAAAAGCTATTTGCGAAGTACTATGACGAAAGTGCGATTGCAATGCTATTTCAATAATGACCGAGCAATGACCGAAAGCCTCAATTTATAGCAATGACCGAAAGCTTCAATTTATAGTAATGACCGAAAGCCTCAATTTGATCGATTTTGGTAACAATTTTTTTTTTTTTTTTTTTTTTAATTAATTATTTCATATTTTAATATTGATTATTCATAATGGCGGCTACACTTTTTCGTGTCCGTTGTAATAACTATTACAACCATGCAGAGGAGCCCTGTAGACATCACTATTGTTCTTCCCCTTTGATTACAGTTTGATTGTGCAATGTACAAACGTGCGCGTATATGGCGTCTCAAATACTAAGTGTAATACCAATAGGCGATTCACGGGTCTGGGCACTAGGCTCAATTATGGCGGGATTTTCCAAAGAACCGGATAAAGTATGGGTCAGTGGGGAGAAAAAGTACGGAACCCCTTATGACCAACATCGGAAGCCTCTTGTGAGTATAAAGTGTGCCGTGCAAAAAGCACTAGTACTCAACAGTTACATGCAACAAACGCCAGGCCTGTGCACTTAGTTACGAGTTCTTGCCGCATTCTCAGTGTGTAGATTTAACTACTTTAGCACAAATGATACGTCGCCACATACCTGGCGTTATTATGTGTTCAGGCTTTGTGTGTGTGTGTGTGTGTGTGTGTGTGTGTGTGTGTGTGTGTGTGTGTGTGTGTGTGTGTGTGTGTGTGTGTGTGTGTGTGTGTGTGTGTGTGTGTGTGTGTGTGTGTGTGTGTGTGTGTGTGTGTGTGTGTGTGTGTGTGTGTGTGTGTGTGTGTGTGTGTGTGTGTGTGTGTGTGTGTGTGTGTGTGTGAGAGAGAGAGGCGGGTGAGTGTTTGTGTGTGCGCGCCGCGTGTGTATATGTGCGCGCGTGATACAGAAGGTAGCGTAAATGTGTTCAGCTTTTGGTTTTCACTCATCGGCGTTCACTCCGTTCTGAGGTCGTGTACATTGCGCACTGGCCATTGGTCCATGTATTATTAACGTCTGGACGTTTGGGACATGTGCCCACAATCTCTGTGTAATGAGAGGGGGATTTTGGTATTTAATAGTGTGATGGTGCGTTGTTCATTATTGGATTGTGTGATTGATTCTTCTGCTTAGTGATTATGGTACACTACATGTATTCACATAGCATGGAAAGCCTATAGATGATGGGGTTATTGTTCACTTAATGTTTGAGTGTTTATGTGATCAACACTATTCTAATGAAATGTCCAAAGTATGTTTTTAAAAACATATTAGTTGTGTCATGTTGAAAATTAGTAATGGTTGTCAATCCAGGATTTCTGCCAATCTGCGTTTCGCCATCAGAGGTTCAGGAAGGCATCTCATATTGTGCAGGAACATCCCCTAATGCAGCCCACTGAAAATAAGACATTTGGACTTACCACTACAGACCAATATTCAGTGTTTGAAAATAGAAGTGCTTCGTCATTTGAATCGTCTTTGTCAGCTTGTGATAAAGGAGAAGCGCCACAAAACAGTGATAAAACAGATGAATTTTCAATGATACTTGGTGATGAAATTTGTCAGACCTTAGACAGTAATAATGCCATATGCAAGCCCTCTGGCAAGTCATTGTTTCGTCAAAATTGTGCAGTAACAGGTATGCAGTGGACTGATAAGTGTCTTGGTTTGACTGACAAACGGGCTGTATTGTCAAATGTTGATTCACATACTGCTGATGAGGTCAGAACCACTGAAGTGTCTTCTGTTTCACATTGTGCACCACTTTGTAACCTACCTCCAAATCGGCAAGTTGCTAATTGTGCAGGCCAGTGGAATTCTGCCTTTCTGGAGCAAAACAACTCTGATAGCAAACGTGTTCATATGGAACGGGATACACCTGCATCATCCATCTCTCAAGATGTGAAACAGTTGAATGAAGTTACAGTGTTTGTGAAGCATGTAAATAGTACAATTGCAGCTGCTGGTCATGACCTAACAGGTAATGATCTTGCCATATAGATGCTATGAATGCTTGCTCACATATTTGTATTTTGTAGTCACCAGAACTGAGCACCCTGTAATCTCACTCGACTCATGCAGTGCAAATCTGCAACAAACAGAACCACCAGCAGGTACTTCGAAAGCACTAAAGGAGTCTAAAACCGTAAAGCTATATTGTTCTATAAAGGTTTAAGTAATATGAAGAGGAATGATTGTTAACCAAAGCCTGAATTAAATTAAGGGCTTCTTGACTCATTGCCATTCTCTGGAGTATTATACGTCAATCCAGATCAAAAGCATAATTTGTGGTTAGAGAAATGCTTGCATGTATCTCAGTAGTGTCACTCATTAGACATAAATTGCTGCTTTGTTGTGTAATAATTGATGCCTTTCTCAAAGCAATTTTTATGTCAAAAACTAATTACACTAAAGTGATGTACATGTAAGATTATAGTGATGATTTCATCGTCAATTTGTGGGTAATATCATTGATTGTGGGATTGTTAAGTATGTAAGATTTGTCTGACTTTTCCGTTGATTTGCAAGTGAAGGCTAAGGTTTAAATTGAACATATTATCTTAATATGATTATCAATCTAAATGAGTTAATGAGTATAGTATGTCAGATATGCAAATATGAATTGTGTTACTAATATTCAATAAACTTTAATAAATGTTAATGTAAAACTGTATTGCATTATCCTTCAGGCGTAATTTACTAGGTATATGTTGTTATAGAAATAGTCAATTGCGACATCTCCTTAGATGTGAAATTTGCAGTGTCATATATTTGTGTGTATGTGTGTGTTGTGTGTGTGTGATCTATTCAGAATCAGGTGTTCGATTTTCACAACCAAAAATCCCTGCTCCTCAAGTTAAGGTCAGATCTGTTTTTATCGGAAGAAATCTAAACATTATGCAGCTGCATGTGTAACATTGCACATACATTTAGATATGTGATTTTATTTTTAAGAACCTTCAAATAATCGTGTCCTCTCTAATAGCGATTGAAACTTTTCACTAAGGCTGAGTTGAAAGAAAAGGCAGGTGAGTGCAACTACTTTTGGGATTTACTGTACCTATTTGATAATTGCATACCATCTGATGAACATTTCAGAAGGTACTTGTGCATGACTATGACTAAACCACCATCTAATTTGAATAAATATGTATGCATGTACTATTTCTTCAACATACAAATATATTGCAAACACAGAGCCAGTGTATGCATAATTATGTATATAATGTATATGGGTTAGTTGCCACGAAAAGGGACCTTACGTATACTGTATTTTCTACATTTCTTCCAATACACTCTTGCGTTGAAATGGATGGCTAAATTAACATTTCAGTGTCCATGGTGACAGATAGTCCAATTCTTCATGCATATGAGTCACTGTGTACAGGACATTTTCAGACATCTAGAATATAATAAACATTGAAATCTTAAATAAACAAGTATGTTCCTTACGCTGCTTGGATCACATATCACCCCCAGAATTTTAGTATTAGGATTCCAGCTATAACATCGGTTGTTTTCAATTGCATGAAGCCCATAATTGTCCACCATATTAATCTCAGCTGTGGAAATACTGTTTGTGGTTGATTAGCAACTACCTTGGGCACTAGTTCTACTGCATTCTTTAATGAACGAACGTACAGCATTCGTTCCCGCGTGGTTCCTGCAAATAGTAGTTTTAAAATGTTTGCATGATTGCTGCCACTTTTAATGCAAATGCATAATGAATACCTCAACAATCCTGACCAACTATTTAACTTTATTATAAATTTTTATTCACCGGATTTTAGAAGCACTGTATCACACGATTCCATATATTTCAAAGCATTAGTAATGTAATTGCACTCCATCCTAATTTAATGCAAACTACAAATTGCAATAAAACAGTACATTTACATTAACATTGAAACTAACAGGATGGTCAGAAATAACGGCAGACATCGCGTAGTTAATGACTGGACGGCGATCTCGCTTGGACAACCGTTCAATGTTATTTCATTTGCCGGATAAATTATTGCGTTACCAAAGTATCGGTGGCATAGTGAATGTGGCAAAATATTGATTGACATTACACCTCTGATGAGTATAGTGCTTCCGTTACAAGCTTCGTGTGTATTGGTTATGTGACAGCATGAGGAAAGCGAAGCGTAAATTTCGCGGCACGTTCCTAAAGTGGTAAAAGCAGGGATGCTACTGGGGTGAAAAAATTGACCTGACAATATGTCCTGACATAGTTTTTAATGGTTGGACATCGTTATTATTTGATAGGACATGCATCATTAATGCACAAGTACCATACCAAAATGTTTGAAACACCAAATTGCATTCCTTGCATGTCTATTAAGCTGCAGGAGTGCCAAGTCATCCAGATTAAAAGGTAAAAGCAGGTAGAGATCATCATCCAAAGCATCTTTTTTGTTGTTGGGCTATGAACTTGAACTATGAACTTTACAATAATTGATAATCAGTATAGGTCACCCCATGCCTATTAGAGCACGAATTTGGTTTTATGATCCCACCATGGTGAGCAGTCAACAAAAGTATTGTATTCAACTCACTGAATCACCAGGTTGTGGGAAATCAATCCTGCCTCAAGAGAGTGTCTAACGGCAAGCCATGTATGCAAGTAGTACTATTCTCCTTATATGTCAGCTCTCCATTGAAAATATATCAATGAGCCAATCTCACTCCTCATATGCAGCTTTCACCCATGGATTGTCCATTTATTATCTAATCTCTATTGCATCAAAAAGACTATCCCCATAGGTCATTTCTCCCCAATCTCACAAAACACATTTCACTGCTCACTCAGATAGATCCTTGCCTACACAACTAGGGGGCTTGAAAAAGTTAATCATTTTTAGTATCTGGAGCAATTGATGTCATTGACGTCATTTCCATTTGATGTCATATATTCTCAGTCCACAGCTAAACATCATATACATGTATGTCAAGATCAAAAACTGTCTCAGTCATGTAGTTTGATAATGTACGTACCAAGCTACCACCAGCTACTGTATGAATGTTGCAAGCAAAGCTGACCTCCACTAGTGTCATGTTTGCTGCCAATTCGAATAATAAGGGAGTATTTGAGGTGCTCTCAGCTTATGTTATGCTTGGCACCCTCAGTTGCTCCCTTCAAACTGTATTTGCGGCAATGCATTTTCTTCCTTAAACTGTTCATGGTGGCCATCCATCTATGAATACGACACAATTAGTTATGCCACAATGTTGGCACTGAGCCTTACCTACAACCTTCCTCAGGTGAGCTTCTGAAGTACAAAGCAACGAATGATGCAGTTGTTGCTCAGGTAGACTGTGGATGTGGTTGCTGAGAATTTTTCTGGTCACAATAGATGGAAGGCTTACCTTTATATCAATGTTTTTAATCCCTTTGCCAAGCACTATTTGACAGAGCCCCTGTTCCTACAAGGTTTCACCGCTTATGCTGCATTTGCTGCCTGACTGGTCGCAGAAACTCTGCGATCAATCTGACTTGCTCATCCTGGTTAATTTCGTGTTTTGTCATTCTTTGGTCGCATTTTTGGCTCCAACAGAGATACACTGTAGACAAGCATTTTATTCCTGGACACACATAATAAGCATGCATGACACTTCATTCATGTGTATATTTTATATTGAACATTGTATATTATATTTTCATGAGTACTAATTTTCATATATCTACACTATCTAGATCTCGTGAAGTCCACTGGTATTCAAACTGCTACTGTAAGATTTTGAAGCATTCATTGTTGTGTCTGTCCTGTGCTGCTTGCAGCACAAGTAAAAATAGGTGTGGTATTGGTTAGTATTATGCACATAGCTTTTGGAGCATTTGTATTAATTACTGCACATTACTTTGTTCATGACAACAGTAGTATTTGCAAGACTTGTGTATACAGCTCTGTACTATAGATGTCTATGTGGACAAAAATCAGAATTTGTTTCTGCATGATAATCAGTGAAATGACAACATAATTGTACTTTAATTTTGAAACGGCATTGTAAAAAAAATACTTGCTATTGAAAATTTGTTTCAGTACTTTTTATCCTGCTTATAAATGTTGAAATAAAGGTGCCTTTCTTTGTGTCAACGGGTTGATTGATAGTGCTTGTGATATACTAGTAACTATTTAAAGGTTCATCATGATGTTCTGATGCACTATTAATCAACCCCTTTAGTTACGCTATTGTCTCTAAGCTATAAATAAGCCACGCAAACTAGAAAATAATTCATTATGAGCTATTCAGCTTTTAGAACAGTATTGCTAGTTTTATCAAACAGTAAATGTGTACATATTTACTTCTCTGAGTTATTGCAAGGAAGTTGTATTACAGTAAGCATGTTTAAGGTACATTTTCTTGTCAAAACTATGTGAATTACTCTTATCATCAATGAAACATTTTCAGCCAAGACTATCAACTGAAGAGGAATTCAACTGTTCCATTATAGCTTTGCCATCTAAGAAGATATTCATTGGACGACTGTTCACTCAAGCTACAGATGTAATGGTATTTTGACTAGTAACACATGTTCAGCATATATGTATATGCATGGAATCCATATCCATGTACATGTATGTCAGTCAAAGACAGATATAGAACTCAATTCAGTGCTAGATGTATCTAACAGCCTTGAATATTTATTTTTCAGGTTGGTCCAATTGCATTAACAGCAACCTTATCTGCAGCCAATTACACCCATAACTTGAAGATAGAAATCAAAGATATTAGAGAATGGCAGGTAATTACAATGCTAGATTAGAAAGATTCAATTGTGGAATGTCAAAAAGCATAATTCAAGTATCTCGATTATCGCGACACAATGTTAAGCTGACCCATATTAATTATCTCTTCATCAAATACACATACATGTATTTCAGTTTCAAAAACACACAATCCTGCTGTTGTGTTTAACAGGTCTGTAATAAAATAACTACTGTTTGTAGCAGTATGGTTCTTGCTTATTTACTAGTGCATTTATGAATTGCTTTATATTGCAACTACATGTATTTACTGTGTGTGCAAAATTAGACTAACAAGAAGATGATGCATTTTTTATTTCTTTCCCTGGAGGTTTAATTGTACATAGTACCTACATCATTAACCCCCTTGATTCTTTTTATTTTTGGTTGCACGATTTAGGGTTATTTCAACAGTGAACCTTTTGTGATGGCATTGACTGTTGTTCCCGGAATCTGTCAGAAACTTGTGAGCCATCTTTCTGTTAAATTGCATCTAAATGGTCGCAAGTTCTACAACACTGGAAGTGCCTGTAAGGTTTTTTCGTGTTCCTACAGTGTACTTGCATAATGTTCAAGCACACCTTTTTTAAAAATGTTAGAACCTTTTATGTATGAAGGGAGTTGCTGATAAATTTGGTTTGAAAGTAACATAATTATATAGTAAAACAACCAGCTGATTCCAGCTAAAGCTGAAAGTGATTTACTGTACATATCAGGTATTTAATGTCTAAACAAATGACATTAACAGCAGTAGGATATGCGACACAGTTCAATTGTTTTAAAGAACTCTAAATATTTATATAGTTTTTTGAAGTCACATTTGCTACATCTATATGGCCAATGCATTAAAAACAAATCATGAAAATAAGCCCCTTATATGTACGTGTACAATTGAAGTGGGGCACATCAGTTTTAGCTAGAATCAGGTTTTTGTTTAATGACAGTCGATGTTTATTTGTTTGTTGCCATTCACAATATCCATTCATCATTGATAGGGTATCTCACATTTCATAACCACTTTAAATAATGTTATGACTTGAGTTTATTACTTCAGTTTTGTTCACTAAGAATCACAGCTCGAGTGAATTAAGCAAGCATCATGCGTAATAATGGTTGAAATCCTTATACCAACAAGTGTATTTTAAGTTTAATTACTACAGTTGCTTAAATTCATTATTATACCGGGTGTCCACGAAAGAACGCAATCTATCAAATGTTATTCCCGTTCAAAAGCATTGCGTTCTTTCGTGGACACCCGGTATAATCCCTAGAGTCACCTTTGATAGTGCAATATAATGTGAAATGGCAGCAAGAAACCATTCCAGCACATATTGCGAAGGTTGAATTGAGTAATCTGAATGTGATCTTAATACTTTTGGGAGGACATGGGGTCACAAAAAACTCAACCCCACAGACCCTGGTGTTCTAGCAAGAGAGTCAGCGAACGACCCAGTGATTTCAAATGTGATTCGTTGTACCAGAGAAGGATGGCCTGAGAGAATCCCAGAGATTCAAACAAAGGGTTATTCTATGGAAAACTTCAAAAAGACTTCCATGTCACTCTCTGTACTGGGCTTCCAAAGTTATCATTATTTTGTAGTTTAGTTTTAGATTAATAGCATCAGAATGTTCTTGTTGATTAAAAAAATTATTTATGTAATATGTATATTACATCTTAATGGGGTGATATATTGGATGCTTTTTGGGCAGAAGACCTTTCCGTTTAACTTCAGAATTTTAGAATGGGAGTCTTCCTTACTCTTGGGAGATTGAATATTAAGATTGTAAGGATCTCACATCTTCATTTGGTTTTTTTTTTGGTTTTTTGGGGGGTTTTTTTTTTTTGAACTAATTACATTACATTACATTAGGCATATCACAAAGTCTGTGTTTAGTGTAAAGGCAATTTATCTACAACTGTTAAGTGATGTGACTTTACTTACATTCTACATCATGTAACTAGCCACTGAGCTTGATTTTTCACTCATATAATCTGTGCAGACCAAACACACAAATACATGACACAAAGAGGTTGTGGGATTACAAATAATACACGTGATTGTTCTATAGAAGGACCCAGTCCACATTATTGTAACACCCCATCCAACGTAGTTGCCATAACTGTGAGACACCTGTAATATTATGTAAGCAATGCAATGGTAACGCAATAATTATTTTTTATTTTCTCTCAATGCAGCCACAATTGAAAAATATATCATTATTCAGCTGATGGCACCACTTAACGAAAGACATGTTGCAACTCTTTGTGATGTAAGTGCATGTACATGTGCAACAGTAATTTTCTATATAGTAACTCACAACTTTGGCCAGACTTTTAATTTCCTGATTTGGCAAAATATTGTGGAGGATGAGTTAATAAATGCAAGTTAAGTTTAGTACACTTCAACACCTGTCACCACAGTTTCCAAGATTAAGTGTAGCTGAAAACAAATAATTCTGAAGGGAGGAAGGACCTTTTGTATTTATTAACATAACAGCATCCAGGAGTTACTTTACTACTATTGATGATACCAGAGGGCTTTGATTTAGTTTATTGACGTCAAAACATAACCTGTGGTCTGCATTTTATGGATGATAAATTAATTCATATTTTGTGTATTGTTTTCAATGATTTATTTTGTAGATCATCAAACAACAAAATGGTTCTCGAGAAGTTGAAATCAACTTCAATGCACCGTATGTTCCAGAGGGGGGAGGGGGGGGGGGAAGTGCTGTATGTAAGAAGATAAATCAATATACATGTCGACTGATAGTAAAATGCCAGACTGTGCATTGTTTTTTTTCATGCCATGATAGATCTTATAAGGCTGTCTGATGCATACTTGGATTCCTGTGTGCTGTATTGTAGAAGGGTATGGTTATTAAAATTCATCGTAACATGCACACAGGAGGTATGGTTTTTAAAAATCATCATAACATGCACACAAATAAGCTCATTCAAATTGTAGTTTTTTTTTTTTCTCAAGGTAAAGTGTATGATTCCAAACACCATTACTGCAAAAATTATTTATTTCTCGTTTTGTTTTGTACCAGAGCAACAAGCATGCATGAACTTCTGCATGATGTAATTGCGAATCAGTTGGAGCCAATGAACTCACTTGAGGAGAAGATTGTAACAAGTAAACCCATCACGTCATTCTGCACTCTTTCTTTGAATATAAGCATGTGTGAATGTTCAGGTGACGTAGTTACAAAGCGGCCAGAACTTGAGAAGAAAAAAAAGGATGATACAAGTAAGTTTGCTACACGTTTGCTATCTTTTAAATATAAATGGACGTTTTATTTAATGTAGAAAATATACAATATGTTTTAAAGTAATAATGTAAATTAACACTTAAGCATTGCAATTAATCTCCATGTAAATTGCTTTAGCCTGATACAAACAGCATTACCATCACTATGTGTCGCAGAGCTACAGCCTTGCAAAGAGATGCTGTCCCAACTCAAAATTTGTAAAATCCACAACTTTGACTTATTATTCATAAACCAAAGTGATTCTGAAAGTGAAATTGTACATAAAATATAGTTACCATGGGATCTATTAAATGTGTGTATTTGAAAGAAATGTGAAGGGGTGGTGGCGAATGTTGTGCTGGTTTTATATGGAATTGCTCATTTTGTGTCAATCCACAACCATTCAACGGGCAAATGGACAGCACTTCTCAGATTTCGGTGCAACTTGATATAATAACTCGAGTATAGGGTGGTCGCATAATCTTGAATTAATGGTTAGAATTTTTTCATCAAGCTGAAATGTAAAATAGGATATTCATCGACTGAATAGAAAAGCCATCTCATTTTGTGCTGCATCTCATAATGATGTAAATTCATCAATCAATTTTATAATAACACTAATACAGACATAAACACAAAAACTTAATAAGAATTCATCTACTGACCATCATTACTTGCTGCACACTGCTAGCAAAGCTCTAAAGGTCGGCATACACAGGGCGACTTCCTGCCGACTTGTTGCATGCAACTCGAATGAATATGGGTAAAAGTTCGGTAATTGTTTAGTTTACTGATGGTTTGCAGAACATTTGTCCATATTCATTTGAGTTGCATGCGACAAATCGGCAGGAAGTCGCCCCGTGTATGCTGGCCTTAAGGCATTGAATTATGCTGAGTTTACCATATAATCAGGTGATAGCCTGGGATTTGGAACAGCGCAGCTGAGAAACTAAAAGTGATCCAAGTTGGGATAGTGTTGGTTTGGCCAACACCCATAATGTCGACTGCAAGGGGCTACAGACCATATCTAGCTCTATTGCACTTGGGGTCATTTGCAATATGTTTTATTTGTTCTGCTGCATAAGCTGCAGACCCATTTGCTTCAGAAAGAATTTCAACAATGAGCGACAATGCAATAGTTAAGGTCAAGTGCAGCTGGCTTGCCTAATGATCACAGGACATTGATCAGCTGGTTGTGTCCTGCTTTTCTCTGATCTCTATGCACTTCTCATTTCTACCTGACAGGTAGCATGTGTGAGGTGACAGTACTCTCAATCTGTTGTGGCATGTAACCACGTCACCACCATGTTTGCATGTCAGGGAGTGATGGTCAAGTGATTCAGTGAATGTTTAGGGCAATACACGCATGTTGATCCTTCAGCAACCACCATTTTAAAACGCATGTCAATCCTTCAGCAACCACCATTTCAAAGTAACTTGAAATCCATTGGGCTCAAGGTGGGATTGCAATCCTGGTAAGGGATTACTGATAACCAAGCTGAAGCATGGGGTGATGATACAGGTCTTAAGTAAAGGAGCTTTATCAGGAATGGAGATTATAAGTTCCATGAACTGTTTCAAAGTAGTAATTTTTTTAAATTATAATATCTTAATCATTAGCTGCATTTACTAAACAATTTTCCTTGATTGTGGGATGCCCTATACATTGTGTGCACCTCATCCATCTGTTCCATATGTACACACATACATGTACATACTATGTCCTGTAAACATTAGTTTATTAGGATACACCTTGTTTTACTTCAAGCCTTATTCCATTGTAGCATCTGTGAGCCCACATATTGTTACTCGCAAGACACGATCAGCACAGAAACAATCATCAATACTGGACCTGTCATCAATGTGTCAGTCAGTGCATGAACCATTGTGTGCGGATGAACATAAAATGTAAGCATCCATTCAGTTGATAACCTACTACATGTAAATATGCATGTGTATTTTATAGCATCTCATTAGGACCTGTTAAAATGCAATGTGTCATTGTTATGCAACAAAATACATTTCATTTATGTGCTGTGGATCAGTAAACACCAATATGTGAAACTGTCACACTTTTCTGTATAGTGTAGGAGGAATTTGTTTACTGTAAGAATTGGAGTAAATTGTAACGTAATGCACAGCCAAATATTAAAGTAGCGTTTATGCTAAGTGCTTAGGAAGATTGCAAACTGTTATTAAAATCATTTTGTTATGTACTAGATATACAGCACTATTATTATATTATCCTTACAATAACAAATTTAGGGGAATCAATTGTGATTGCAATAATTTCTTTCAATAAAGAACAACGGTTCTCTTTCACTTTACTCCCAACACAAATGGTAATACTTTTCTTTACCGAATAAAAATGATTAACATTTGCCAGTTTTGAAGCCCTATTTGTCACATTTAACATTTAAGATCATCAAAACATGATTTGATTGACATTCACATTTAATGTTGTTCCATAAGTTATAACATTAATATGATATTAATGTTATAACTCTAACAGTGAATTACAATTTCTAGATGCAATGTTGTCACACTCGAGGATTCCACTTACAAACCTTTGTCTGGGCTTTAATATTCCTTGCTAATCCTGATTACATGTATAATTATACAGAAGTTTAATTGGGGCAATAAGCAGATTGAAGAGGCAGCAGGATAGAAACTGTGATCCATGGACCAGACTTACAGGGGATGGAACTGTGAATACTGTCACACCTCAGTTGGTCAATCCTTTAGATTTGCATATATTCACAAAATGGATGTATTTTGGTATAAAAAGATTTGCTGTGATTCACTTGTTGGCAAATAGGTTGTTACCTTTTGTTCTTCACTGAGGTTTATTTTAGCAAAACACACATTGTTGCTTTTCAGTTGTGTGTACTGTACCAAACTGTTCTTAAATATTACTTCATGAAAGGGTGCCACGAATGCATTCAGTTATGAATGCAAATAAATTACCCGCTTGTGTTTTCATCCGCACCTGATGGGGTTCGATTAACTTTGTTTATGCTGTTTATACAACCCTAGTCTGATGAGATGTATGTATGTGGATGAGTAGAATGCATGCTTGTGGGTTCGTAACACCATTATTGGTCACGATCAAGATCGAATCATGACAATAATACTGTGCCTTAAAGTTTAATGAATAATTGGATCCAGTTGAATTAAAAACTGCTTGGCAAAATATTAGAGATCGAGATCATGAACAGTGTGATATATCATATGCTAGTTCTCTAATGCCATATTTTTCACTACCATACAGTACATGGCATGTATAGTGTATCAAACTGCATAACACACACTAAAGCACATAAAATATGAACCCAAATTTCAAATTTTGTGTGTCGTTATTGATCAATTTCAATGGATATATTTGTGTGTTAAAATTGCCATATATTATTATGCATCCAATATATTAAAGTAATCAACTTAATTTTATATGTAGTATTCCTTCTCATTTTTTGTAGGCTACTTATCTATAAACCATCTGGTAGCAAGGTCCATTTTGAAATCACAGGTGGTGACCTCAACTGTTTACATCCTCAGGAGTACTTGAATGACAAAATCATTAATTTCTATCTGATGTAAGAGACTTTGGTGCTTTAACATACTTTTATGTAATTCTCTTTTGCTCTATTTTGCATTAGGTACTTGCTGTGTGATAAATTTGTCAATATTAAAGAGAGGATACATATATTCAGTTCTTTCTTTCTTGGGAAATTGATGGAGTCACCAAAGGATAGAAAACTGTATGCACCCTACTTCTTACAGGCGCATTTTTAGCTGCAATTTTTATCACATAGTTCCTTTGAAAACATCCATGATAGAGTGAAATCCTGGACACGTCATGTTGACATATTTTCAAAGGAGTATATAGTTATGCCTGTATGTTTGCGGTGAGTTTTATAATATTGGAGAAAATGCACAGATGCTCTACAATCCTCTTGTATTTTTTTCTATGTAAAATGCCAGTATACATGTTCTAAGAAATAAGGATGTATTTTATTTACATGTACATGTGTACAGTATTATGGTATAGGGCTTGCATTTATATTAAAAGTTCTTCGTTCACTGAAAGAAAGTGTGCATCTGTTCACTGAATTGACATTCAGATCCAATACTTTTAGTAAGTACATGTATATGCTAATGGATTGAAAATGAAATGTATTCTACACTATCAGCGTACATTACTACAATTGTTACACCTATCGCAATCATAAATCACAGTTTAGCTTTATAAATAGTTTTGCTTGCATTAGCAAATAATAAACTATTCATTAAGTTGTTGGACTATTTGCCTTGTTACAGAACATATATCAGCTGACTAACTAATTTTATTACTTTGTTATGTTTGTAGTGCAGCTCTTCTATCTCGTCAACTGATTTGTTTTTAAATTGACTTTAATGATGGTACATTAACCAATATGCACGAATAACTCTGGGCCCCTTTTCAAAAGTAAGTTTGTATTCAAGTAGTGCAAATTACTGCAGTTTAAATTGCAAGTAAAATTACTGCAATTTAAATCAACCCTGTGGTATAGACATTACACAGTTCTAATGAGGACATGTGACAACTTACGTTGATTACTTAATTGCAAGTCTTGTGAAAGTAAAACTTATAAGTTGTCTTAAATTTCTCACTAGATCACATTGGTTTGTTGCGATTGTTTGCTTCCCTGAAAAGTTTGATCCCATTAATAAACCATCAAGGCAACTTTCCAAATCATCACAACAACAATCAGACAATGCATCAGACAAGTTGGAGATTGACAGTGGAGAATCAGTAGGTGATGGTGCGCTTGTGGTTTTTTCCACTCCAAATCAATTGGTGAGCACAGAATTTTACTGGATTGCAGTTGTTATTTCTTTGTTTTCAGATATCAAGCCCAGCATCATCATTTACAAGGTAATTTTGTTGTGCAGTATATGTTCAACATTCACCATGGTTCGTTCATTACATTATAGTTACCATTTTAGGGATCGCTAAAATGTACAGTATTTTGGCACATCCAACATCTTTGTGTTTGAATACAATGACCATCATTAAACTTTATATTTGACTTTAGTTATTTTTCAGTTCAATGTTGGTTTTTCTTTACTCATAAAAGTGTGACCAAGACAAATATATATGTGGATTTTATTATAAGGCAGCTCATCCGTACTGTACATGTGGTACTTTCCTTGTGTAAATGTAACAATGTCTTCTTCAGACCATGCATTGTTGTACTTGATTCACTGGGAATTCGGAGAACTGCAGTGTTGCAAAGGATTCGAAGGTGCATATGGACAATGAGTGTGATTTGTAGGTACAGTATATTTTGCAGTTACTTGACTATGGAGTGGAAAGTAAAGAGGTCCACAGAAAAGAATTTTTCCTCCATTCCACCGTCATATCCTTGTGTAAGCCATGTACATACATCTACTTGTTAAGAATCCAACAAGTATTGTCATGTCAGGTTCCTCTTCAAACCAACAACTTGGACTGCGGAATATATGTTCTACAATATGTAGAAGGATTTCTTAAGGTACATTGACTATGTTTGTAATCATTGAATGGTTTAAAATATCCAGTTCTTATTTTCTAGAGTGTCACCAGCAATAGTTCCATGCCTCAATCACCAGAAGAGTGGGCTTCAGATGAGGACCTATCTGAAAAGCGTCAGAATATAAGAACTCTGATAGAAACACTCAGTAAAAGGGGGTCATTTGACGAAGCTGCTTAGCACAAGACAGACTTATCAACATAAGAGTTTACCTCAATTCATATCACATTAAAGTTTTATATTTAATACATGTATATACACTGTTCATTCCATAAATGCTTGTGTCACATTCATATCACATTTCAGAGATACAAAACACTTACTTTATTATAATTGAATTTAACCACTCCAGTCCTGTCAAGTTTTGTCCTATATTTAGCCAATCCAAACGTAAAAACCAAGCATTTCCTATTCGAGCTTGTTCAATCTTGTTTGCCACTGTTCTGTTCTCTTTTATTGCTAAAGCATGCCACACGTAATAACTATCACGATACACAGTGTTACAGGTGTGTCTACAAATCACATCAAATGACAACAGTACAACATTCAACCGATGTCTTCCTGTCCCATATATATCATAGTGAATGTCGTCAATATTCTCTTTTGGACTTAGATTTGTCCATTTCACATCTAATTCATCTAAAACAAGATTGATATTGCCCTGGTCATCAGTTGTAGGGTACTTAAGAGAACTCATAGATTCCCAGAAGTATTCTGCACAGGTAAAAGAAAAGTAAGACATTCTATGCAGGTATAATTGCAACCGTACAGAGTACACAAATAAGATGTTAACAAATATTACAATGATATTGCATTAGTACTAAGAACCGTGACGTGCTATATAATGAAATTAAACTTGTATCATAATCATATAATAAATGTTCTATCTTATTGATCTCATGCATACAGACACCCTGCAAAGAATGTAACATTGGGCAATGAGACACATCAATGTATACAAGCCTAGCAATATAAATATTTTAAGTGACATTGTGAACACACATGCACAGATGTCCACATAATAATGTTCCACAAATAGCAGGATGAACTGCAATCCAATTAGTAATAAATCTGTTAACAATTTTAGCAACACTTCCTTACGCTATTGTTGCAAATTAATCGATAAACAAACACACTTAGCAGCATACTCTGCACACAACATAAATCAAAAACCAATTGCAATATGTTATTCTGGTATTTTTCATGAGTAAAAAAAATCCAATATCTTCTTAAAAAATAAATTTATGGTATATGGTTTTGTATTAACTGCATACATTGTACTGGTAGGTCTATCTTTATATTCAGAACAGTAATACATATTTTTTTGTCTCTAATTATCCACGTTTGGAATCAATTTACCCATTCTGGTGGTGCTCCTTAGCAGTAGAACTCCCGTGTTCAGGGTAACACCCCATTTGTTAAACAGTTGTGATGGCCCTTTTCCAAATGTCCCAATCATATCTGCAGCCTTGTATTTTTCAAACAGTGGATCAGGATTCTTTAATACTATAGCGTCACAATCGTAATTCACCACATCAAATCCATAATGATTGATAAGTCTAAGAACTGTTAATCTCACAATGTGCACTTGTGAGAACACTCTGTCAATCTTTGCATCTATTACCATTTCAGGACTCACATAAAGCGATTGGATCTTTCGCTCTCTAAGGAAGTTGTAAAGTACTTCATCTAAAGATAGCACTACAATATTTTCTAAAGGGGGATTTGCCACCAACATTGCAGCTGCTATCCAGTTCAACAGCACATCCTGATGTTCCGCACTCGAAGTTACCATGGAAATTTGGTTTCCAGAAATATTTCTTAAAATTGATCTAAGTTCCGCAGTCCATGGGGAGTGCAACAAAACAGCGTCCGTTTTGGAGTAATGTGGTTGTGGAAAGTGTAACGATTTTTTGGCCGACACTCGAGAACTAGTCCAACGGGAGTTGCCTTGAAGCTCTTTTTTACGTTCTAGAAATTGTTCCCATGCAGGTGAAAGGGTAACGCCGAGTTTTCCATCCATCTTCGTGCGTCTGTTATTTAGGAACTTGTTTCCGTTATTTTGTTCATCCCATTGCAAAGGTGCCACAATTTGCAGAGTACTTGATATCCGATTATTGTAAACAAACGCACAAATCATTCCAACGACAACCAAAAGCCCCATAAGAAGATATTTTTTAAGCTTCATCATTATAGAGCCACGAGTCACGCAAGCCCTTCGCAGTCACATGAGTGCTATTTATAAATTAAACTCTGACGCGACGCCGGGTACGTACGTACATGTACATATTACGACGTAATATGCATGTACTGCATGGTTTAACTTTTGATCAGTTGGCATGAAGTATATCACATGTTGTAATTATTATCATACATGTATATGCACCTTCTCTTCGTAACTGTTATTAGCATGCCCAAGTAGGGCTGGGAAGATGTCGCAAAATCAAGTATACTGCAAGAAACGTTTATATTAAACGATGACCAACACCCGTATCCATGGTTAATTTAAAAAGTGCTTTAGAATTGTTCAATCTCATCAGTGGTAGGAAGCGTCCCATAGCGGTATGTAGTGCATGAGCGCAGTCTTGATAAGACTGAGGATATTGGTTCAATCCCAATCTTACCGATCCCCACCGTGCTAAGATTAAGAAAAACTAAGTGTCTGGAATGCCGTCTTCTCCCGTTTTCTCCGCCGAGCGAGAAGGGGCGTGACCTACTATCTGTGCGAATTCATCATTATCGACAAATTATGCGCGCACCGTAACAGTGTGCCCCGCCTCCTTGGTAGTAGTAATGGCATAGATGGCATCAAAGCAGCAGAGGTTCCTATGGAGAAAGAGGACTTTTTAAGACACGGTATCAATGTATCACTAGGAGAGTCTTTTTCTCTTGGACCTGTGAAACAGGTCGGAAGGAGCTCAAGTTCTGCAACTATGGCTTCTACCATTGAGTACGTTTCAAAACTTCCTCCAGCTGTGGCTAACGTGCCAAAGGAGCACATTCGGGACTATACTCATGGAAAAACTGTAAACAGCTACCTAATTGGTAATTTACTCGGAGAAGGATCATTCGCAAAAGTTAAAGAAGCCTTACACACTTTAGTTGGCGAGAAGGTGAGGAGCGGCTCGATCTGTTGACTTTGCATGCAATGTCCAATAATTACAGGTTGCTGTTAAGGTCATTGACAAGCGCAAAGCTGCACAAGACCCCTATGTTTCTAGGAACTTCAAGCGTGAGGCTAAGCTTTTGCAGATGGTTCACCATCCTAACATCATACAGCTATACGAAGTAATTGAAACGGATAACAGCTATTACTTAGTGACAGAACTGTGTTCAGGTAAACGCTCTAGCACGCCTGCCAATATTTCAAAATTTTGTATTGCATAGGTGGTGAGTTGATGAAACATATATACAGAAAAGGTCACTTAAGTGAAGACGAAACGAGAAAATACATAAGACAAATAATCTCTGCTGTTGACCATCTTCATAAGTCAGGGATAATTCACAGGTAGGAATCGATGGCGACCCCTCTCATAGTTGCATGTATGCACTACAACAGGTCAACAAACCCTAGCAATAATGAATAATACAACAGTAAACATTTATTGGTACAACTGATTCATAGGTATGGGGTGATCATTGGTATGAAGAATTCACATCCTTTGCAGGGACCTAAAGGTGGAAAACTTGTTACTAGATGGCAACATGGACATAAAACTCATAGGTGGGTGATTGCAGACAAAAGCAGCAGCCACATCAAATGTCTTACTTTATGCTGCAGATTTTGGATTAAGCAATGAAGAATTTGTTCAGGTTGAGGATGGGAAAGTCCTTCATTGCAGCACACAGTGTGGCTCACCAGCATATGCTGCACCAGAACTATTGGGTCACAAATCATATGGGTTTGAAGTGGATATTTGGAGCATGTGAGTTCAATTACTTCTAGTCTTCTACATTAACAATCACATTCTGCAGCGGTGTCAACATGTATGCAATGTTGACAGGATGTCTGCCATATACAGTTGAACCATTTAACATTACAGCTTTGCATGCAAAGATACTAGAAAACAAGATGAACCCAATACCTGAAACCCTGTCACCTGGTAAGGTATTATATATATGTGAAAGCAATATTACAGACAGGTGCATCAAAGTTGTAATTGTCTGATTATATTACACAGCCTGTGGAAATCTTCTCCACCGACTTCTCACACCAAATCCAGAAAACAGGATTACAATGACACTGCTCTTTCAAGATCCATGGCTCAATGAGGGACACAAACTTCCTTTTACTCCTGCACCTTTCCCTAATGTGCTCACTGCAAATGATATAAATGAAGACATAACTGAGCATATGGTTTACGTACTCAAAGTTAAAGAATCACAAATGGAAGTGACACAGGAACTGTTGTCCCACCGATCAACATCAACAACTGCTATGTATTTCCTCCTGAGTGCTCGGTTGAAGCGTTATAATAAAGACTCAAGTGGTAGCAGAATTAAAAAGCAACACAAAAAGGTGGCAAAGCCAGGGGAAGAGATTTCAACAGCATCCCTACAAGCAGTAAGAGCTGCATCTCATTATGATTATTTCCTCTTAAATTGTATTTAATGTGCATCATTGTGTTGTGTGGAGCTTAGTTAATCAACACTGTGTAGAAAATAGATTTCCTCAATTATCCTCTAAACTGGTACCCAGTTCCCGATGAATGGCTGAATTAAGAAGCAGTTGCTGACAAAAAAATTTTATTTAATAAGTATATTCAACTTAGTGTTTTCAACGTTGTTAAATCCAGCTAATTATAATAAATGCCACCAATCCCTTGCAGTCACTGAACACTAAACTGGAAAACAATGATGAACGGAATACCATTATTAGTGCCAGACGCCACACACTTCCCCCAAGTGAATTAGATGGTGCATTATCTCCATTTAGACATGTGGGAAGCACAAAAGCAGGTACAAAGCAGTATAATCACAGTGTGCATGATATATATATAGTGCCAATGCCAAACTCATGCACAATACTGACTACCTATTGCACACAGGTAATAGTGGTGCAAGTAAAATTCGATCTGCTCCGAGACGTGGATGGGATTCAAAACAGGAAATCCAGCTTGCTCCAGTTCGACCACCGATATCTCTAAAGAGAAACAGTGTACAAGTCCATCCTTTCACAGACACAGCACCAGATGAACTAAAAGCAATAGTTCCAGAAAAGAATTCAGCATGGAGTCACATTTCACCTCCAGTTGCAGTACATCCACACCAATATTCTCGCAGTGGGTCTAAAAACTCAATGACAGAACAAAAATCTGAATCACATCACAGTAGAGACTCAAGCGATGATTTGACATTTTATCAAGTTGGTGTAAATGCTTCCCCAGTAAAGCATATTGCCTCTTATGACTCATCACAGGACCTTCCACTACCACCAATATCACGGCAAACCTCCAATGAAGCAAAAAGGCAACTGAAAATGATTCGCAAAGGAACAATCGATATTTCAAGTGAAATGTCAGTAGATGAGATCCTGATAGAAATTTTACGTGTCACAGTTAATTTAAAAATTCGATCTACTGAACAATCGGCACCTAATACAGTGAAGTGTACATTCAAAGATATCACCTTTACTGTCACTGTCATCAAGGAGACAAGAAATGTGTGCAAACTAAGCTTCCAGTGGCTATCAGGAGGGGACCATACCTCTTACATGGGAGTATGTGATGACATGCTTAGTAAACTGCACCTATAATGAAGTATATATGTTCATTCAAATGTATTACATTATGTTTGTACTCTGTGACATGTTCATTTACACATCTAGTAAAATGCAAAGTGATCATATTCCTTTGTCCTTCTGTAACCTAGCAGAATATGTTCTGGACACAGTATTCCAGGATTCCATGTACCTCTCCATGCACATACCAAGACATTTCTGTAAGAAAACAAAAATGAATAAGTTAGTAAATTTACTAACAAAACATCCAATGGAAGGAACACGAAATATGGCCTGATTATACCTTTGCAATTGCCCAGTGCATTTGTGATGTTCACACAATAGCACACACACACACACTTGAAAGACACACACTGAGAAACAGAGATGTTTCACCTCCTGGGGCACTGTTGATTGTGTCCTCATACACGAGATGCATACAAGGTTGCAGGTTACTTTGCCTCCTCCTTTCCCATAAGCTTCATGGTTGGATGCAAATAGACAGTCTCACAGATATTGAGCTTCTATTGTCAGAGTTTTCATTCACCACCTTTTAACGCGCATTCCCAAATGTCTCTTATAAGATGTTTGGATTAAAAATCCACCAAATCGGTAATACTGCTTGTAATATTTGAAGAAAAGAAAAAAACTACTAAGACACATTTGCTCATGAATTAGGAATGTATGAAAAAATTTTTTCCAGGGGCTTTTTTGGATTTTCATTTTTCTAATAATAATGTGCTAATAAAACATAAACAATTTCTACATTTAGTGTATAGTCCTGACTTGCAAATTTATTACATGTAGGCACAGCATGTAATGACCAGCAATGCAATTAAAATGCTACAGAAATAATATTTTCAAAATGCATGAGTAAGATAGTTTGTATTTGTGTGTGAAATATGAACAAAAAGTGAATGTAGTAGTAACATACCAACTGTATGTGTCCAATTACAGGATGACACTTATAACAGCTTTTAACATAACATACCACAATTACTTACAGTTTCTTTGGTATCCAATTCGGCACTTGGGTAACTGATGCATTTTCTAAAACACTTATCTGCCATTTTCTAGATAAATCAATTAAGAAAGAAAGGTTGAAGAAAAATGACAACTATAAACATAAGAATGAAGACCAAGCAAAACAACACTACTGAACCCAAATCATATCAATGAAAATGTGGGTGACTCCATCAATACTGTGAGATCAATATGAAGTATTGAACAGAAATCCTTTTAATGTGTTGAAGAAGTAAAAAAGAATAGCCGCTAGCAGAGTTGTGTGTCTGTCCAGAATTACTGCACTGTGCAAGATGATTACGAATGAGTGTAACACTTTTCAATGGTTCGAATACATACTAGAAATTTCATTCAAAATTTTTAGTACACAAATATATCACACCACAATACAATTAACAACTTGCAGCAAATGTTGATTGAACAGTAATGAAAATGATATACTATACATTATGAAATTCAATCCAATTTATAGAATTTATAACAACAATTAACATTTTAAACTCGTGATTGAGGTTAGTGGATTGAATTAAACCCATTTGTGCCTATACATTTTATGCAATATTCAATCACAATTTCAACTGATTTTAAAATAATTCAATATTCAATCACAATTTCAATTGATTTTAAATGGCCTTGACCATATACAGTTCCTAGTTTTCTTTACAACAACTAATCCTTACATTGCAGTTATTAAATGTAATAACTAACAACGGTTTTAAGTCAGTCTTAACAACATAACGAATGCTAAATTTTTATTATGGGTATCCTTTTTGCACCAATCAGTATGGTACATTTGGTGCTTTGGTAAGAACTGTTGGGGATTGGTTCGATTTTGAGGTGACTCACGGTTCGCAATATTTAGTTAGACTTGATGGTTCCATTTTATAAGGTAGTATGATTTTGTTTCAGCATAAAAAAACTAATCAAAAGGCAAAAATTGAATCCATTTTTAAATTTCTCTGTACATCATAATAAAACTGTGGCTATGTTTCATGATTTTTGAGCCTGTACTGATGCCGTTAAGTGTTGCAAATAACTAGATTTCTGATAAACTCAAATATAATCTAAAATAGCCACAGTTTTATGACGATATATGGAGAAGTAATTTTTGAGCTTATCAGCTATCTAATTATATGATCTCAGTTGTTCTACATTTAGAACACCTATGGCATAAGATCATGAAACATAGCCCTGGGTTTACTGTGATAAACATAGAATTCCAAAACATGTGGTGGGGTATAAAAGGGTAATTTTAACCTCAAGTCAAACTAAATTCGAAATCTTGCGACACCTAATAAATTCGTGGATTGCGACCAATTTCTCCAACTGTTGATTACTAAGTAATCAAACTTACCACACAAATGTCTAGGCTACCCATATAATATATTTGAACTCTTAATTACATTCCTTACAGGAGCTACGTTATAAACTCTGGTGTCAAGCTATAACCATTGTCTGCTTACATTTGATGACTACTATGTAATAATTAATTGTTGTAAATATATGATGGCTGTGAAAATCCAAACTCCATCAATATAGCATAAACAGTTGAAACGTTACAAATGAAATGGCAAAAACATTTTCTACACTGTAACTGTTAGCCTTTTAAAAGTACACTGTACTGTTAGCCCCATTTAGCTCTAGAGTACCAAATGTATCTAACCAGCAGAGAGTTATATATATTTCCTTGTTAACTGACACAACTGAAACTGCAAGTTTGTTATAGATCAGAAGTGACAACCAGCAAATTGGACTGCGTATGCGATATCACACAACAGTTTTATTATTCACGTGATATAACCGTCACTGTCAAGACAAATCATTCAAACTACACTTAAACAACACTTTTCCCAGCAAACAAATCTTGGCCTAGAAGGCAAGATTTTGGCGGCCATAACCTTCGATACTAATAAAACTGAAACCAAGACACCTACGTAATAGAGATTGATACATAAGTGATATGCACATTTTAGCTATGGGTGATATTAATTTCATCACCACGTGCATTTCTGTCTATTAGTTATGTCTAAAAAACAAGAAAAAGCACATTTTGAATAAAACCCCATCTATCTCAGGGAAGGAGGTGGGTTTGGAGATGACATTTATACCACCGATAGCTAAAATGGACATCTTGATCATATAAATTTCAATCATACAGATGTTTTGGTTTCAGTTGTATTCAGATCCAAGATTATGGCCGCCAAAATCTTACCTTCTTGGCCAAGATCTTTGCTGGGTTTGCTAGCCATATATTTTATAAGGCGCTTTTAGTCTTTTCCGTCCTTGGCAGTTGATAGCTCTGGGGTTTAGTTTAGTAATACAACTTTAAAAGAACATTAGACAATTACCTGCATGAGTTCCTGCGCTATGGCAACAGCAATTTGACTGCGTACTTGGTCCATTACTTGCTCTTTTTGTTGCATAGATGCATGACCGCCTCCAAAACTCGAGTAATCACCCATTACGCTACGTAAACATAACAGAAAGGAGTGGCAAATAATGCTTTATGCAAAATACTAACAATGCAGCTACTAGTAAGTCTAATGTGCGGATGCGTACATTTGAATCATCCATACATGGCAAGTTTATCATCAGCAAATTATACGCATACTTTTAGGCTTATTATTTGGCTGGGGGACAACAACGACAAACACGCAAATGCTGTTTGTGCGTGCAGCTGATAGTCAAACCTTTACCCTCTAGCTCTCTTGATTAGTATATAAAGCAAAATATTCTTTTTATTAAATTTCGGGCTCGCAGCACGTGAGAGAAATAACTTAAACTAAACACTACAAGTATGGATCCTCTTGGAGCACAGCCCAGCATAATTGAAGCCAAAGATCTTCCACGGTGGGATGCTGATCAGAGCAGTTTCATCTCTCCTTTACGGATACCAGCCGATAGCACAGCTAGCCCGTATAGCACCTCGCCCTTTCCTTTTCGTCGTGATCTAAACCAAAAGATTGCTTTTTGGCAAGTATTCCCACCCTCCCCTCCTCCCTTCCCCTTCCCGCAAAGAGCACTATCAATTTTATACCCTCACATAGGTCAATATTGTATGTGGAATGCGCGATGTGCATGCGCACAATGCTTGACATCGATGTTTATTCTTGCCGCCTACAGGACTGGAGATGTTACTACTTTGACAATAGAGTCCATCGTGAATCCGACCAATGAGACACTAACTGACAAGAATCCCATAAGCAACCGTGTTTTCGAAGTTGCTGGACCTGAGCTAAAAGACGAATGTCAGAATCAGATTGGAAGTAAGTAATTAATTCGCTTGAATAGCTTCCTGGAAAATATCTCAGGTTCCCGTTGATAAATCCTGTATTTGTTTACTGCTATTTGCAAATGCAGGATGAAATAACTGCAGTGTACGACCAGTCGTCCATCTGTAGCCACATTAAGATGCATTTTGAAATTATTCACAATGCAGGCAAACATTGTCTTTGGGTGTATCAATTTGCAAATAAGAGACCTTTCAAAACAGGTGTTCAGCTCTGCCTCATAACACTATGGTGGATGCTTGGGTGTAAGCTACATGTACTTATGGACTGCAGCAGGAATCCATACTAATTTCTTTGCTTGCATGCACTCTTGTCAGAAGTACAAGAGAATGCAGATATAGTAATTGCTGCACCTCTTTAAATGAACTATAAGGTGTTTCCATAACATCCATACTGCATTTGCAATTTAAATTGTTTGGACGTAGATATTGATTCAGCTGCATGTTTAGCTTGATATCTTTGATTTGCAGGCTGTCGTACAGGAGAGGCCAAAATCACAAGTGGTTATGGCTTGCCGGCAAGGTTAGGACAAATAAATGTATCCCATGCTTTTTTGCAAAATATATCCCTCACAATTGCATAGCATTTTATGCATGTGTGTGTATATAAGCTTACATGTGTGTTTTTTTGATAGCTGTATCATCATTGCCAAAGGGTCAATGTATTCAATTCAGCCAAATATTTACTTTTATGTCTCATGATTCTACATACTTTGAGTAACAAATTTTTACTGTGTTATAAATCCCAAAGTCTAACTAGCATTAACACCTACAAGATTTATATACATTGGAACAGTATGGTGCACACAATCACCTGGTGATACTTGCAGGACAAGAAAGTAAGAGCAGCACTTGCATTGAAATGTATGGGTAATTAAAAATTTTACTCCACATAGGATAGTCCAATCTTGACGTATAAGAATAATTTGATAGAGGATCGTTCCAGTTCACAATAATTTAAACTTGAAAAACTACCCACAGAGTTTGATTATGCTAGACACTGTCTATGAAATGTTACACAAAATGAGTCACTAGAAGTAATCACGAAACATATAACAACAAGCATTGTTTTCCCTTGCAGTCTTTAGTACAAAATCTTTACCAAGTTGGTGCACCATTTCTATATTACGAAATTTTTTGTTTTTTATTCATTTCTGTAGCCCTGGTGGTGCAGTGCAAATACCTCACACTGTTCTGAATCCATTTATCGTTCTTAATTGGTGTCGGATGATTTTCGAACGGCTTGTGCACAAATTATACAATATTGTTATTCTTGTTACAGATATGTAGATTTTGCAATTAAATGGTTTTTTGCACATGTTTCCTGTAGTTATTGGATGCCACGTGTGTCATTTAACCTCATTGACTCCTCAACATTAATATTAGACTCATTAATTGCAGGCAGTGTAACATGTTTCATTAGCTTTTTGGCCAATCTGCTGAGCATCAATATTACAATTTCATCTTGTGGAATCCTTTGTTTTTATTTTTATTTATAAAAGTGGTGAAGAACTATTATTAGCGCTATTAAGTACCATTTGGTCCACTATTCAATATGTGCTATTATGCATGTACACATAGGATTTCAAAGCCAGTTGAACAACTAGTGTTCTGCCCTTTACTAATTATGCCAAGAATGACAGTATGTGGCTGTAGATGCATGAGTCTTGTATATTTTTGTATCAAGGGACTGCATGAAGTATTTACCTATGAACCTGTAGTTTGATACAAACATTGAATTAGATTGTGCAATTAAAAATCATACTGGTATGAGTGCAAACATCTCTCTTGGTGGTATGTAGGTACGTCATTCATACTGTTGGACCTCGATATAATCTGAAATATAAGAGTGCAGCAGAAAGTGCTCTCTTCAATTGCTACCGGAGCATAATGCATAATATGAAGTAAGTCATTTGTCTTCACCACATCTAAACACATCTGTGTGTGGTGTGTATGTGCTTGCTTATTTTGTTTAAGTGTTCATATGTGTGAGTATGGTGCAAATACCACAAATTATAGTATTAATTTCTTCATTGTAGAAGCCGTCATCTGATGTCGGTTGCAATAAATACTTTCAATTCTTGCAGACGAGGATACCCTGCTGATGAGGGTGCTCATATCGCTTTACGTATGTTCATCAGTAAATGTTGCTATTCCTTAACACTATATATGCTTTTGTTAATCAAATGGTTAACACAAATGTTAACTGATGTAAAATACATGTGCATGTTAATTTATAGAACTTGTTCAGAACATTTGGGAGAGCAGATCACATGCCATTGGAGGAGACCCTGTTTCACAAATGGTAATATGATTTTACAGGAACAATCAGGCGTTTTTTGGAGCACTATCCTGACGATGTAGAGCTTGTCGTATTTTTGACAGAATCTAGTCAAGTAAGCACTTCAGTGTTGTGCCAGTGAACCACTATGTGTATAATTTATGCACATTACACATATATGTAGCTGTTAACTGTTGTTGTTACCAATTTGCTATGGCAGAACCTGGGTGTCATGTGTTTGCAATGGTTTATTTGTTACAGTACTGGGTCATTTCACATCAAGTCACTCATAAATTGGATACTGTGTTTTAGAAATAGCTCCAACGTCTTGAATTTGTTCACTATTAATATTTAATTGAGTAAACTTTCTAACTTTGCTAAGCTACAATAAGACCAAATCTTTCGATTTTGTCCATTTTGGCTTATAACTCTGAACCAAATGTTCTTAAGAGATGAAAAACATCATTTTCACGATCTCTAATCATTTCTTCATAAGACTGTGCTTTTGATGTTATCCGGGTGAAATAAGTAGCTAGATCCTGCGAAATCGCGCATAGAATGTGGCCGTTTTTCTTGCCAAATCATGCCTGGTTTCAAGTGCAGTAATGTTAAAGCACAAGTTGCTACCTGATGTGATGAACTGGAGCTACTTGCTGCCATAGCAACACAGCCACATGCACAGCTTTATTCATGGACCAGAACTGCGACACAAATGATCTTGTTGCATCCATTAACTACATCCTCTAGAAGACATTATTAGTCATACAAATTCGCACATTATTGTTGGTACCAAGTATTAGTTAACTTTTATTTTGAACTGTAAGTGCATCTTTTAAACCACATATGGTAATTTAATCTCTTGCAGTCATAGCCCATGCTGTTGCAATTTTTGTAGCACAGTGTGCATATTATAAAGAAGAACAAAGAGGGGAAGTTGAGAAACACAGTATCTGATTTTTGAGCAACTAACTGACCCCTCACAATTTTTGCTAAATGCCCTCAGGCAAGAGGGGAGAAGAATGCAAGCACTTTAATTATTGATGTGTCCTCAGAGAAAAAGTTGGATGTGTAATCAGGAATTTTACTCGTAGAGGTGTTTTGTTGGTGGGGCAGAGCTGCCAAGATAGCCAAGAGGCTGGATACAATCATGGTGCTCATCCTCTGAGGTGCTTTCCTCCCTTTGCAGTGGCTAGGCCTCGTATTAATGCAGCAAAATGCCAGAGCTCTAGCTTCAGATTGTTCATATAGCTTCTTCTACTCAATAATAAGTTATATTAGCTGTGCATGTGTATCATTGTTTAATAAGTATATTTGCAAATATCATACATGCACATAAATTTTAATTCCAGGATGTTTATTACAGTATATTGCCTCTCTACTTTCCACGAACAAAAGAAGAGGAAGAACTAGCCGTCAAACTGCTCCCTGCTGACATTGGTATGTGCACGAAGCGATCAGCATGAGGTGTCACTGTAGAGTATATACAGTGCACATCAGAATTCCACACAGAAGGAAAATTCAGAATTAGTTTTTTATTTCTTCGATATTAATACCTCATTCGCATAGAGAATTTTTAAATGAGAAATGCAAGAATTGAGCATTCGTGGTAATACTTAACTCTTCATAATCTAGTGCCAAAATACCACTATTTCAGCACGTATCATTATTAATGTATTTTTTACACAAATGCAACAATAACCAAACACAAGTCACAAAACAACATACAAACTCAAATGTGTTCCTGATGATGGCAGGAAAGTCGGCACAAAATAGCCCTCACATTTGCCCTAACTAAATGGAGATTGAGCCGGCCATACAGTTCAGACAGAACCATAGATTTGGGCCTGGATGAAGACGTGGCTAGGCGAGAGGCTAACATGGAAAACGCCTCCAAAGCGCTCCCCCATGCTCCGTATGATTCCACTACCATAGGGATACAGACCCATCCAAGATCACTACACTACGATTAATAACTCCACAACAAATTATTCAATTAATGATAGGAAGTCATTGAAGCAATGCTTTAAGTAATGTATCATATTAATGACATGAATGCTGTTGGAAGGTTTGAATGGTATGATTTTGTTTATTAATTATTTTAATCAACTTAATGAATTATTACTGCCAAAAAAACAGCAACCACCTCAGTGACATGACATTGTTTATGTAGTATAGGATAGCATGATAATTATAATTATAATTCTGGATTATAATTCTGGATTGTAAGACTGCATATTGATATTGCCTAGAAGGCAATAATAACTTCAAGAGCTACAGTATTCTATAGGTCTTAAAGATTCATCTTTAAGACCTTTAGAATACTGTAGCTCTTGAAGTTATTATTCTTCTTCTGCATGATTAATTGCACTCTCAATATAGCTAAGCTACCTTTGCCTCAAAAGAATAGATAAAACTGGATATACAAAGTAAGCTTTATCTCGCTATTTGTGTGCTCATATTGTACCAAAACAAAACGAAACAAAACAAAAAACAGACCATTTACTATGGCTTTGTACGATCACAGGATTTGAATTGTTTCAACAAATTGACTTTTTTTCCAAGTGGGAAGTATTCCTGTGTCATCTGTAATCCCTTCGTAATATCTCTGAATAAAACAGTTCTTCTGAAATATTATATTTTCTGAAAAGGGGAGGAAATTAGCTGATATATATTTATTACTCAAAAGCTGTGTCTTTTTTTGGGTTGTATACAGGTTATTTATATTTTTATCCTTAACACATCAAGGTGTACTTCATTTCCTTGTCTATGGGTTGGAAAAGTGGGACTCTGATTGTGATGTACTTTCAATTTTTCTTCTTCATAGGTGATGAGTTTGGTGAGCCAATTATTGCCGAGAGAATGATACGCATAGCAGACAATCCCATGTCAAAAGGTACCAATGGCTCTCATGCTGGATATTGCATTCACCACCTAGAGTCTCTGTTAATTACTGCTATTATTGTTCGTTTGGGCATGAGAATGACAAAGTAACATTAGGAATTTGAGAATTTGTTATTTTTATATTTTTTATTTAGTTACATACATAATATTTGAAATCGTTTCCGCGAAAAGGGACCTTCCAGTACTCGCAATAGAAATTAACACTTGCATTTACAGAGACTTGCAACTCCATGATGGATACTCCGATTCTCAGTGCGTAAGAAGCAGGACATTTCAGACTTCTAGAATATAAAAAAATTTGAAATCTTCATGCATTAGGTCCCTTTTGTGGAAACGATCCTAATAAACTTCGGGTTATATGTGAACATAACAAGTTCAGTTGCCATTTTATCAGCCATACAATGCACACACACAAACTACATAAACTATTTTAAAACACACACAATTCTAATAATAATATTATTATAATGAAAAAAATACGATTACAATGCTTAAGGTAGACGTGAGGAACGATGGTCTCCAGGCAAGCAGTCCTTGATGATTGTGCTGCATTTTCCCTGAGTTGCTACATGTACCTTGGGTGTCTTAGTGCCATGGCACTCTCTTGGCCAGATTGCTGTTTGCATTAGTCATCCAGAAGTTGGTATCCAGCCTGGACGCAGATGATGAGTGTGCAGAAATCCTTCTTCAAGCTTGATACCTTGATGATGGAGCCTTGGCGGGCACCTGCCCAGCTGTACTGCGTGCCTTGTATCTGGTTGAGGAGTTAGGCCCTGCACTGGGCCTACATGTGAACCTGGCCAAGTGTGAGCTATTCAGCAGGAGGGGCAACACATCATTTCCACCTGAAGTGAGGTTCGCTCTACTGTCCAACCTGGACATCCTTGTGGGGATTACCTACACAGTTCCAATTTTATCGCTGGGAAGTGTGCTAAGTCCACTGTCTGGTCTAGTGGATGTTGCTGCAGTTGATCTCCAGGTAGCAGTTACCCTGTTGCGCATGTGTTGTAGCTTCTGCAGCATTGATGGTCCACATAGCACAGGTCACCCCACCTAGCCTGGCCTCAGAACTCCGAGTTCTTTTGATAAAGATGTCAAGCAGTGCTTTGAATGTGCTCAGCCATCAATGTTACTGATGACACGTGGAGCCAAGCACAGCTTGGACCAAAATTTGGTAGTTGAGTCTTTGCTCTCTCTCTCTCTCTTCATGTTGCTGCTGCTTTCATTGCCTCCCTGTCATTCTCAGGTGTGGGCAGTGCTGATAACATCCACCTACAGCAGGCCGTGGCAGTGTTCAACACCCAGGTCTCCCTCTCCAATGCCATCTCGGTCAATTCTGTTCAGGACTCCCCCATTCCCCAGAAGGTCTTGTCAGGACTGATCCAAGCACAACATTTCAACATCTTGTTGTGTGGAGTCTTCCCTCCCCTGCCAACAGAGCTCACCTCCTGTCAGTGGCAGCTCCCCATACTTCCTCTTGATTATTGGTAGTCCCTTCCCCTGGTTTGGGCTTGCACCTGGAGTTGAATGAATACCAGATGGCCATTAGGTGGTGGCAGGGGTTGGATACTTCTGGTCGGTCCTTGTGCCCATTCTGTCCTGATACTGCTCTTGATCCTCTTGGTCACCATGCTGTGATGCAGGCATGGGCGAGATGTGGTCATACGCCATGATCGTCTAAGGGATGAGGTATTTGACCTCTGTCGTCATGCCTACCTCCTACAGTGTAAGTGTGAGTGTGGAGAGAGGCCATGGTCTCAACAGAGGCCTTGCCCACACCAGGCTCGCTGACAACTTTATCGCTGGTTAGGACAGAGGCAACCTGCAGCGTTAGACCTGACCATCACTTCACCACTGTGCTGTGCCATCTTGAGCAAATCGTGTCCCCAGGCTGGTGCGGCAACCCTTGCAGCTGAGGCATTTATGAGCACATAGTCATGGTATGGCTTCGTACTTAGCTTGCGCTGCGATAATTAGTGTTGACTACCAGTGTTTCCAATCCCCCTGTATATTATCTCTCATAACAGTAGACAAGGATGTAACTAGTATGCGCTCGAGACTAGCCGCCATTTTGGCTTGTGTTTTAACAAGTGTACATGTATCTCTGTAAACATGAATGCTGTTGCGTTCTTATTTTCAAAATCATGTAGGAGTACCATTTATTTCTTGAAGTGGTGAAAAGGGTGTTTACAGTTACTGACGGAGGAAAAACTAGTGCGCACGTTTAAAAATGAGCCATTATATTTTGATGGGAAGGGTACTTTATATAACTTGTCAGGTGTCATTTTCTCGTGACATATAAATAAATAATTGTTTTGAAATTATTACCACCGGCAGTGCATTTGTGAACTGATGATATGCACTGTAAGTGTAATTGAGGCCTGCACACACTTTGTACCTTTAGCTGATGAATCATTAGACACAGGTGTGAGCTCTGTGAGCAAAGAACCAGCTGTGGTTGAGAGGGAGAAGGAGGAGGAGGAGGAGGAGGAAAACATTAACCAGGTCAGATAGTGTTTTGCGCTTGTGCCTTTAGATGTTTTTGTTGAAAGGCCTTAGCCATGTCTAAATGAATATTTTTCTATACAATTTTGTATTATTATAGTAAAGCCAATTCACAATGTCGCGGCTCTTGGAAAATGAGTTCTCATATGTAACCAAGTTTGTATCTGAACAATACATTTCGCTTACTGTATACATAACTGATAATTTAATACAACTCAGTATCCTTTCGTATACATGTAAATGCAGACTTCATGTTGCCTAAGAGGTGGACATGTGTTGTCCTACTGTGAATGCACAACTAGGCACAGTTATCATTGGCGTGGTAGTGCCAACCTCAGTAAGATATTCATGTACTTGATCAATAAACAACAAAGATGGAATAAGATGGCTGTCACGCATAGAGCTGCTTGAAATGTTCCCTAGATACGTACTGTTTTTGTAATGGTTCAATAAAATGTCAGAGTATAGCGTTACACATTACTTGTCAAGGAAAAAAAAAAGACAAAAATGCATATATTTGTTCGCATATAGAATGGTAACTAAAATACATTCTTGCAGTTTATTATCATATGAGCCATACTAATGTTTCCTGAGTAAATAATGTTTACCAGGAAAAAAAGAAATGCATTTTTGCTTTGCAATAAACAAATATGTAGTATTTTTTTAAAACGAATTCTGAGACATAGGTGCCAAAACATGGTCTAATCTAAGAGCATGAAAGTAGGAACATATGTATTGCATGTAATTTCTTTCACATGAAAGTTCAAGGTCCAGCTAGGCATCCAAAGTGATCTTATATCTACATGTATTGAGTTTAGTGTGTGGAGATTACCATTAATATAAAGAGATGAAATTAAGTTAATGCAGTGCCATGTACACGTAGATATGGGATATCCTACTATTACTTTGTCAGTGCTGTATGTTGCTATAGCATGTCGTGTGACTCAAATTTACACTTAACACTGGTTCCTTGAAAATCGAGTACTTTTTTTACACCTATTTTGTCGTACTCAGATTTTGGAAAATTATATGTTTTTCAAAAATAGATATTTTCTGTACAGTTCACCTCTCTACACAATGTTTGATGCTCAGTTATAATTCAGGAGTGTAAGAGCATCCCAAAATAAAGTACACTTCTAGTGTGTATTCTTGGCTCAAAAAAGGTATATCTATTCTCATTTCGATCAAACAGATGGAGTTTGTACAAATTCTGGCATTTTGTGACTAATTTTTCAAAAGTTGAGTTCGACAGTAAAAGTACTCCATTTTCATGGAACTGGCGTTAAAGAATCTATGCAACTAATTAGTTTAATTAGAACACCAAACTGCTGTAAATGGGTGTTATATTTAGTATGTACATTAAAATCGATGAAATTAACAAATGCATTATAGTATTTTTATTACGATAGTTTGAATATGCAATCATATATTTGTAACTTCATCGACTTTAATGCAATCTGTTTATAGTTAGTCTATAATCTTGTTTAAGTTTATTTGCAGTTATTATCATGAAATCACATTGGTACTTTCAGATTGGTGCTCATCCTTTTGCAATGATGTCACCAGACCATGATGAGGAAAGGAAGGAGCAGGTTAGCAAAACAAGGCCATCTGATGAAGAACTAGCCAGAAGGTAATCCTGTACACAGATTGTATAAGAATATTGTTTTCTTTCTGTATGTCAGCAATACTGTAGTACAAACCAATTCAACCAGCAAATGGACAGCACCTTCTCAGATATTGGTGCAACTTCCCATTTGGTTGTCTTCATATGTGAAGATATTTGACCATTTATTACTTTAATAACCTTACTGGTTTAGGAGATCATTGCATTGGAAAAATATTAGGTCTTGTCTCCACTGTTGGATACGGACCAGTAACTGGACCCTTATTTTAGCATGGCAGTTTAGCACAAATATGTGAGTTAAGCAATGTATCGAGTGATAAAACCATACCAATCTACGTTAATGTACACCACGATATGGACCCGTGAATCATAGCACTCCATTTAGAGTCATTGGCTCACAAAATTTTTTTTGCCTGGCAAGTGATTTATAAATTTGTACGAGAGTGTTGACTCTATTGAATGTTCGCAACCTATTGAATTTTGCAACCTATGTTACTAGACAGATTTTCTGTGAGACGTTTCAAGGCACTGTTTTATTCATTTTTCTAACATGATGGAGCGTTGTCTCATTTATAAAGTCTATACTTAACTATATAGTAAGTAATGTAACATATATGATGGTCATCAGATGTTTTTTAAATCAGAAATCAAATCCATGCCATGAGTAGTCGTAGCAAGTTTTCTAGTCTTTGTGCTTTCTCTTTCTGGTTCTAATCTCATGTCTGCCCATGGCATTTAGAGGCACTTCTGTCTCTACACTATATAGCCATATACGTTCTGTACAGCTTATTGAAGTGTGGCTTGTGTGTGTGTGTGTGTGTGTGTGTGTGTGTGTGTGTGTGTGTGTGTGTGTGTATTTTTTCATTCACGTACAGTACATGTATGCAAAGCATGTGACTTCAATTTATTCATGTTTAAACTGTTGCACATAACTGCTTTGTGATTTTTTTTCTAGTGTTGAAATAAAAGTGGATCAAGATAGTTGGGAAGTAACATAATACGCATTTGGGTAAAATCATGTCAGGTCAATAAAAAAATGGTGACATCCAGGGTTTCATCGAGGGGGGGCATTTGCCCCCCCTTGCCATTATATTGCCCCCCCTTGGTATTTATGGAGTGATATTTAATGAATGCATTGTAACTACACAAGTGATGAATACAACGTTACTTATACAGCAATCCTTCTACCTTTTCTATTCCATATGTCAATTATTGCATCAAGATCATCCTCTGAAAGTATATCTAGAGACTCTATTGCTATTTTCATTAAATTAGACAGGCTTGAATCAATTAGACAGTTTCTTAGACGAGTTTTAATCAACTTCATTTGGGAAACGCTTCTTTCCACAGATGCAGTTGAGACTGGAAGAGTTAGGCTGATGGTAGCAAGTGTACTTAAATTTGGAAAAAAAACTTTGTTTTGCGTACCCCGCAATGTACAAATGTGCTTCGTAGTGCATACCTAGTTGGGCGTAGCCCAACCATAGCGTTTGGTGCCAAACAAACACGAAGGTCTGGCTACGCCCAACTAGGGCTAAGATAGATAGTTGTCATGATAGATACACCCGTAATTATAATCACAAGTATACTAATTGTCTATGTTTAGTGAATTCATTAAATCTATGGACAGGTATACAAAAGAATTCTAACATGTTTATGAGACACACAGTGGTGCTACCCAAGAATATTAAAACAGCATTAGAATCATCTGCATGTTGTTACACATATACATGTACATTTACAAGAGATAAGTAACATCTACTGTACTAATACCAGTCTGTAATTTGATTTGCCCTATAATCGCCCCCTCTAAAAAGTATAAACTCTACTTTTGCCCCCCCTTGAGGTTTTTTCTTGATGAAACCCTGACATCCTTTACAAACTTTGCCCACTGGATGAAGTCATTGTCTGATACATATTACTTTGATACTTCATCCAAAGATCAAACCACTTTTGAATTGTGTGGGTTCAAAGTTTTGACCCTTTATAACAACATTGGGGGTGGTTCTCTTTATAACTCAAGTTGACCTTCTTACAGTAAGAAATTGATAAATGCACTGAAAGATATGGTAACGCACAACGTCACATAATCATTGAACAATTAGTTATTAATTGAGGGTTTATTGCAAAAAAGAGTCATGTTTAAGTTTTAATTGCCAAAATGTATATTAAACGAAATTGCAATGAATTGTTCCTGTATGATTGTACGGTAACATTTGTGTTCGACTTCTAATCTGTTTCATACATACTACAATAAATATTCTCAAAACCAAGAAATTAATTTCATAGTTTGCATAGCTAACCCCACATAGACGAGTCTGGCTGTATAATCGAACATTGTGTGAGTATTACAAGCACTGAACGACAGCACACTAATACACACGATTGTCAAATGCATTCCCATTAGCACCTTGCGCATGACTTGTTTAAGTGGGCACATGTTGAAATGGCTAATTGCTGTCGCATTGCGCTAAACAACAGTTGTAACAATGAATCCAAAGAAAAGAACCTGCTGCACCTTAGAACAGGACTTCTGTATGCAACACACACAGAACATAAGTTGTATGTCTCTAATCAAAGGAAATGCTGTGATCCCTTCAGTAGTCATATGAAGCCAGTAAGGTATTATGCACCTATCAATGTCAAACCCACCCACCCCAGTACGAAGATATTAGGGTATTTGATGCAGAATATTCTTTTTAGAACCTGGAAATTTTGAATACATTCGGGTATTTGACGTGGGAATAAATACAATTCAAATTGCCAGCAGTGTCAGGCAGTTTGAACTACTACAAATTAGAATCCTTGATATCTCCCTGGGGGGGGGGGGAGTGTATCTACGCAACAATTAGAAGTCCAACATATATTAATTGTACAATCATCCAGGAACACATTTGTTGCAATCTTGTTTAATTCTTGGGCAATTAAAACATAAACATGATAACCTTCATTTGCAATAAGCCCTCAATTAATTACTAATTGTTCAATGATTATGCGAAATTGGGTAGTGGGTTACTAATATCCTAAAATGCATTTATTGGTTTCTACATTTATTTTGTTGTAGAGAGAAATGCCCTAATGCTTATACAAAGGGTCAAAACTATGAACCCACACAATTCAACAGTGGCTTGATCTTTGGACAATGATGTCCCCCTTTTTTATTGACCTGACATGATTTTACCGATTCCACATTCATCAGGACACCAAGAATACCGTCGATGTAGATATGGTTTTAATTTAAAACTTCATGTCCTGTTCAAACCAGCTGCGAGGAGATATGCATTGTTGAATAATTAATCACTTTACTGTAAGATCAACTTTGCAGTGTCTTATCTTGGTTTCCACATCAAAACGAAGATCTCAAGATGTAAATTCAAGATATGGTATGCATTTTGTTGGGCACAATATTGAACTTACATTTGGTTTAGATAACCCCTGAGAACATCGAATGGTTTCCTCAGCAATCAAAACTTTACCTTTTAAATGAACTCAAAATGGCTGCCTCACATAAAACCACTTGAGGTTCTCAGGGGTTATCTATAATCAACAATTTTATTTTGCACACACACGAAGTTTAATAATGTGTCCACTGTGGTTCAACCTTCTTATACAGTAATTGTGAAATCAGTTTTTATAAACCAATTTTTGCTTAACCCTTTTAGTTCCCAACAAAATACATACCATATCTTTGTGAGATCGTCATTTTGATGTCAAACATGCGACTGTACTTTAAGTGGAAACTAAGATATGACACAGCAAAGTTGAACTTATCAGTAAACTGATTAATTAATCAGCATCAGCAATGCATATCTCCTAAACCACTAAAGGTGAAACATTTTCTCATATGAAGAAAACCATATACATGTATGGGAAGTTACACCAAAATCTGAGAAGGTGCTGTCCATTTGCTGGTTGAAGTGATGTGGATTGACGCAACTGTAATTATCTGAAAAGGTTTATTCATGTTGTACAACATGTCTGTGTGAAACTGTGAGCCATTATATTAATTTCACATCGCACTTGTAATCTTATTGCATAAAACAACATATGCACACTGTATTGCTATAGATTTATTTATTGATGTTATTATATCACTAAAAATTACAGCAAATATCAACATTACTTGAGACGGTCATTGACAGAAAATTTTCTAGATTTCATGAAGTTAAAGGCATTCTACAAATCAGGTGAGTGCTGATACCATGACATATGATTGAAAGGTTGTATATTTCGTTTACCCTGCTTGCATTGAATTTAAGCTGGTGGTACTGAGCAGCTTAGCTTGCCAGTACGTGTGTTAATTATTTTTATTTTACTGTTCAACGCTATAATCATTAATTAATATTTAAACACATAAAGATAATGACAATTTTGATGCCTGAAATAGGAGCGATTGATATGGTAGTGCAGTTCCCGTAGATGTCTAACTGTCTGAGAAAGTTGGTTTCAGAAACTGTTTGAGAAAGCTGGCTGGTTTGGGACTTCAAACACAGTATGATGTAAAAGGAGTTAATAGACAATTCAACATCGCATGACATCACAATCAAGGATACGCAAAGCAGACCTAGAATTACTAATTAATGGTAGATGATAACATCCAGAGGAAACAATAATGGTTGGTGCCCAATAGGATCTTTGTGAGAATGGTATTGTACAGTTATGAATTTAATGGGAAGCATGTAGTCATTCATAAAATTGTTAATAAAAGGCATGAATAATGCGTCATCTCTTTCTCCGCCTCCGCCCCCCCCCCCCCCCCCCCCCCCCCTTCCCTTATTAGGATTCGACCACACAGGTAGACAAGTGGTAACCTTTATTGGCAAGTTGCTCCCTGTTTCTCAAGTGGATCTTGAAAAGGTGGCCTAGTAATTTGATCACAATGTGTGGTCCCCATTACCTGTCATGGTTGCATCTTGGTTATGAAATTATGTCATGTTATCAGTTTTATTATTCAACAGTATATGGAACGTTCTATACGAAAATGGGTCTTGTGGATTTTATTTTATAACATAAATTTTAATTCGATATATCTTCCGAAATATTAACGCTATCGGGTTCCTATTTTTAACACAACATACCACACCATTACTATATGTGAAAATCCATTTTGGTGTCTTACACATGCGGGGTAACGACGTTTCAAGGTCCGATACCCCGTAGGGTTCAAAACGGCCACATCTTCAGGTAGGAGTGTCCAAATCGGTTCAAAATAGGTACCTATGTAGAAGGGTCCTACCGCTATTGATTTGTTCTGTTCGTTAATTTTTGCTTTATCCGTTATGGAGATACAAGTGTGCAAAGAAATTGCATATTTCCCGGGCGTTACGCGCCATTAACGTATTACGACTGGCTTCGAGGACGTCCTCGTAATACGTTAATGGCGCGTAACGCCCGGGAAATATGCAATTTCTTTGCACACTTGTATCTCCATAACGGATAAAGCAAAAATTAACGACCAGAACAAATCAATAGCGGTAGAACCCTTCTACATAGGTACCTATTTTGAACCGATTTGGACACTCCTACCTGAAGATGTGGCCGTTTTGAACCCTACGGGGTATCGGACCTCGAAACGTCGGTACCCCGCATGTGTAAGACACCAAAATGGATTGACACATTTAGTAATGGTGTGGTATGTTGTGTTAAAAATAGGAACCCGATAGCGTTAATATTTCGGAAGATATATCGATCTAAATTGTATGTTATAAAATAAAATCCACAAGACCCATTTTCGTATAGAACGTTCCATATAGTCTTTTAACCTACTGCAACTAAATATTTGTAAATCTTACTAACTAGGCAAGTAATCCTAATATGTTATTGTGCTCATTTTGTGCACGTGTGTGTTTGTGTCTGCCGTTTCCATGAAAAGGGGACTAGTGCATATTATAAAAACGCCTTACATTTGAATCACTATAACTTCTGAATGGTAAACGCTGTCGACTTTATATTTTTCAACACTTCATAACACACCATTTCTATATGTGAATCTATATTTTGGTGTCTTACACAACCTCCTTGCCAATGTTACGAGACTCGACTACTCATGGGGTTCAAAACTGCCACATCTTCAGGTAGGTAGGAGTGTCCGATTCGTTTCAATTTTGGTGTGTACGTTGAGGGGTCCTGTCGTTATTGAGTTTTTCTGTTTTTTAATTTTTACATAATCCATTAAGGAGATACAGCTGTGCAAAGTTAAGGCACTTTCCTGCTCGATTCGCATCATTCATTGAATGCATCTGTAGAAACATATGCTTACATCTTCACCTTAGCAATGGACATGCACCGTACCTAGTACCCATAGACAGCTTAGTAATACTAGGCTGCTCGTGAGCATTAAACTTATGTGCTACACCTGTACCTAAACTCTACCTTGGGGCACATTCATGTGATATGTTTGAGCTGATGAATATTTAGTGTGGGCAAAAGGAGACCAAAGTTACTGCAAGTGGTACATATGCCACGTAGCTGTATGGGGGATGGGGCCCAGTATAACGAATGGTGAGCAGATGAGCAATATGTCAAACAGGAAAGCATTATTACACGTTTCTCCACTGACCAGAGAAAGATGATGTGAGGGTGTAGGAACTTAAAACAACATGTTATGGTAAATGCAGTTATTCTTTACAACATGTATACAGTGGTGTATGTATTGTGCAAGTGTACAATGTATGTGTACCTCTAGAAAACTATGAGGACACGATGTACGTACAAATGATCAATCCTATGGTAACTGAATGTAGCGAAACATACCTATGTACAGTCTCATGTGAGATGTATGTAGAAGCATGTATATGTACAGAGGACCAATCCTATGGGGACATGATGCAGTTCAAAAATCCAATCCTATTTGGAAACACGATGCATCAATTCTTTGAGCATATGCAGTGGGCCAATCCTATACATGTATGTAGCTATACATACCTATGTACATGTGAGGGCTCCATTTATATGGGAAACTCAGCCTGCACAAAGGGAGAGTTGTTATAAGGACTGCTTCTACAGGCAACAATGCAGAGGAAAATCTAAGGGAGTACCAGAAGCTCAGTACATAAACACCCTCAAACATGCAAACAGTTAAATGGAATAGAATGCACATACATGTGACAATGAGTGGTGTGAGAGTGTGTGTCATCATCATCAGACTAATTTATTGTCACATGTGTACTGTACGTCAGTGTTGTGCATAAGAATATGCCATACGATGGTGTATAGGCTTATGTATGCAACAATGCAAGTGTGTGCACAAGTGCGGGAGTGCATGTTCATGTACTATGCGTGAGCTGAGAAATAACAGACCGGAAGTCATTGCAAGTTGTAGCTGAGTGGGCGTGACAAGAATTTTAGAAAGGGCTACAGCAAATAGGAAAGCTTTATTACATGACTAGATGATGATGCATGTGCGTAGCAATTAGCCTTACTCATGCTGTGTTGAATTCTGCCACCCTGCGACGTGGGAGGCATAAGATTACTGCAACCATTCACTCAAATCTGTTGATTTTGTACAATTGTCTTGCCAAGCGAGAAGTCTTCTTTTAATTTTCGCTGCATGGGTGGGTAAACTGTTAAAAACGACTAGCTTAGTTTAAAGCAGAGAATGGGTGGAGATGGGCGGGAACAAAGAAAGTTATCGAATTTATTATATATTAGGAGAATGGAACCACGGGTTGTATACAATAATGGCACGAATCGAGCGGGAAATGTGCATTAACTTTGCACAGCTTTATCTCCGTAACAGATAAAGTAAAAATTAACGAAAAGAACAAATCAATCATGACAGGACCCCCTACGTACACACGAATTTGAAATGATTTGGAAGCTCCTACCTGAAGATGTGGCGATTTTGAACCCCTGAGGCTGTCGGGTCTTGTAATGTCGGCACGAAACTTGTACAAGACACCAAATCATAATTTTACATACAGAAAAAGTGTTGTATGAAGGGCTGAAAATAGGAAGTTGATAGCTTGTCCCTTTCGGAAGTTGCAGCGATTTAAATGGTAAAGCAAATTTTATGATATGCACTAGGTCCCTTTACATGGAAATGATCCCATTTCTCAATTTAACAGTACAGTGACCCGCAATGAAGGAAGATTGGATAAACATTCAGATGCCGCCTAGGTGATGCTTTGCCAATGGCATCCTGCCTACAAACCTTTACACCTTTTTTGATAAAACTTAGCCCTTATGTATAACCTCATCTGCTGGCATGTTGGTTTGATAGTCTATCTTATGTGACATTTCTGCATCATACGTTCATACATTGCACAATATTCTTTTCTGCTGCCTCTATACGAGTTTTCTCCTTGTTTCAGTAGAAGTGTGGCTTTTCAGCTACGCATCTTTGGCAAGGGGCTCTATCCCCTTTTACTAACACGATTCCAGCCTCAATTGGCTCATAGGGGTTCTGCACAGCCCTTATATCAACCCAAGTTAATGTAATGACTGAAAGTTAATTGCCAAGCTGGATTTATTTTAATATTTTTTTGTTAACTGCATAAATGTCTTGATATAACTGTAAATTGTTTGAACTGCAAAATAATCATCTGTTCTGTTATGTATTTATTCTTTTGAGGTTTGATGTCCATTAGATTAATATCTTAATTTTCCTTTATTGTGGGACACTGTTCTATAAAATTAGACATGCGGACACAGACACACGTGCACAAAATGAACATATGTATTTATAACTTAATAACTTTGTAGAGCTACTCATGCACCATAATCACATAATCAAAGATTATTTATACCATATTTAAAATTTGGGAGTACCCCTGTGAAACATATCCTGCTATTGAGTGGGGTTGTTTGTTTTTTTTTTTATAAAGTTGCTCACAAGGTACCTGGAGATTTGTGATAATCAATTTTACCGTTCACGTTTTAAAAGTTGTTATGTTTTTATGTCTTTAATATTTTGTAATGAGCTGTGATAGTTATTGTATGGACTTTCAAGGCACTCTCACACTCCTACATCACAATATGAAACATCGAATTTTGTTTACTATTTTATGCACTGATAACTATACAGAATATGAGATAAGATGTCCTTGCCTGCACACATGTGCAAGAGAGGCTGCAAGTACATTTGTATTTACGGTATCAACTAGCCTTCCTGAAGTGCATACACCCCTTCATTCTTCTTGCTTTTTCTTAGGCTACTTGTTATTTTATTCATACCATGGAGTCAGTGGTGAATAAGCCATACGTCCTGGTGTACTTTAACACTGACAACCCAAGTGAAAACCAACTTGACTCCAACTTTCTGAAACAACTCTATGCTATTGTTGATGACAGGTACGATACACACTGAGCTGTTGTAACTCAGGCGGTGGTATGGTTGGTTTTGAAGATACTGTTGGAAAAACTGGACGTTGTCTTTATTCGATAGGTTCACTGTATGGGTTGTGTTGTATTTTATTATTGACTGTTTGACTGTAGTTGCTGTTTGGTTTTAGCTTAGTTCTGTACTTCTGTTGTGAACATGTTTCACTACTGACCTCTGCCTTAAAGGTACAAGAAGAATCTGGTTGCTTTGTTTATAATTCATCCAAACTGGTGGTTCAAGGTTAGTCATTGCTTTTGATATGCTCTGCTGCTAATTCTGTGAGTGAACAATTTAATCGATTCACTTGTGCATAGCACTGGTGTTCAGGCATAAGCTGCATCAGGCAGGGTGTTCAATGCAATGTAGAATTTAATGGACATGTATAAGTCGTATATGTGACTTGACACTGAAATTGCTTTGGAGTGGTAATTAGAAGTCAATGACTAACATCGTGCTGTGAAATAGGTGCCAGTAACCTCTCCCTTCCTGATCAGGTCTCAGCCTGGTGGTTACTGACCTTCACAGCCTCAGATATCAAGGACAAAGTTTATTACCTTGATGGTATTGAATTTCTGTATGACAACATACCAGCTGAGTCACTGGATTTACCACCATTTGTGTATGAGTTTGATAAGCAGGTATGCCACCTGTTGCCTTATGCATGTGCAAAGTAAATGTCTGCTGGAATGTGCACTGAATGCCAGCATCCTGAGAATTGAAGAACACCGCAGTGTGACATTGTGCGAAAGTATTTAATGACAATTGGTTAATGACAATTGTTGTCTTTCAATTCGTTGCTAATATTTTAATCTTGCTGATAACTCGATAAATATAATTAAGAGCTGGTTAGTTGGAAACTAATTATTAAAATTAATCTCACTGTGCAAGACTAGTGACTGCTCAAGTGATGTATGTACACAGAGGTGCTTAGTAAGGTACTAGTGTGATTTCCTAATGAAAATCAGATTTGCATTAGCACGTCAGTATGATTGTCAAGAACAGGTGCTCAGTAAGGTACTAGTGTAAAAATTAATAAGCTATGTCGCTAGAGTATCAGCGACTGAGTTAGAGCTTGTTAGCCATACTGATTGTGTGTAGCTCAGGCCTACTGCCAAATTGCTCACTACAATAGGAAGGTGTCTGGCCAATATATGTGCCAGTATTATAACAAAGTAGATTTCCTCACTCATTGTGTGTGCCTACCATTCTTGTCTCTTTCAGCTCAATGGTGTGAATTACCATGTGCCCAAGCCTCGTGTTCGTAATGATGAAACGGGAGCACAAGATGGTGCAGGCCTCTAGAGAGCTTGAACTTCTGTTTGCTGAGTATAACAATGTGCTGTAATTTGTGTATGTTTGAGTTGGATTAATTGAGGTTTTTTTTTTTTTGTTTTTTTAATATCCTAAACAAGTATATGTGGAACGTTCTACGAGATTTTGACCCTTGTGGTTTTATGTTTATAACATAAAGCTCAAATTGCTATAAATTACACTGGTTAATGATATCGACTCCTTATTTTCAATACTTCGTACTACACAATTTCTCTACGTGAAAATGATTGCCCAAGCATAGTGAGGTCCGGATCCAATACCCCATCAGGTTCATATCTTTAGGTAGAAGTGTTCAAATAGCTTCAAATTCGATTAGGTGTCATGTCGCTATTGATTTTGTTCATTAATTTTTACTTTACCCGTTACAGATCGAGATACAGCTGTGCAAAGTTCGTGCATATTTCCCCCTCTGCATACCGTACCGTTCTCCCAATCCACAATAAATTTTTCTGTTTAATTTAAGTTATACAATGTAATTGAAAATTGTAAAATTATTAATCGTTATTACCATATGCTTTTCTTATGCTATGTGCCGCTTGAAGATAAATTGTGCACAGAACGTCTTCTGTCATCCATAATTGTCATCACTATCTGGAAAGACAGTGTGTTACCTTGTTTGCCTGCTTTTTAAACTTCATGATCTTTGAGGGGACATTAATCAATATCTCTTACTGCTTTAAATGATGCTGAATTTGAGCAATGCTACTATATATATTCACAGGGATAAAGAAAGGTGCCTTCGTGCTTGGGCACGTGAGGCAATGTGTGAACAGCATTATATGCACTTGAGGAACAGTACCTTTTCGCATGAACAATGAGAATGATAGACTTTGTTATTAGAACGTTAGGGTCATTGACCAGATAGACTAGTCCCTATTCAAGCATATAAACCGAAGGTACTACTACTTGTGCAGAATAAAATGACAAGTGTATAAGTGTATCAGTACTGCTGAGGAAGACGTGCAGACTACGAGCAGTGCAGTGGGTGTTTGGGGTGGTGGACACCTCATACAGGCTACATGCAGATGGTTGACACGAGGGATGCTGCCACACTACTACCCATCATAAAGAGCACACACTGCCCTGGCAACCATAATCCACTCGGATGAATGGGCTGGGCTGCATATAGCAAGATATCCCTCATGTACAGCATGACACGGTCAACCACACTGTTGAGTTCGTCAATCGAACCAATGGTGTGCACACCCAGAATACAGAGAGTTATTGGAACAGAGTTAAAAAGAAGTTCAAAACAATTAAGGGTGTGCACAGCCATTAGCTCCCCAGTTATCTGGATGAGTTCATGTGGCGAGAGAGGTATAAGTTAATGAAATTCAGCTCATTTAAAATTCACTGGGGCCATCCGTATAAGATTTTGTGGTTATAACAAATTGCTATAACTTACCAACGGTTAACGCTATCGACTTCCTATTTTCAACACTTCATAATAATAATTCACATATTTTGGGATCTTGCACTAGTTCCTTGCTGATGACTACGAGGCCCGATACCCCATGGGGGGGTCCAGTTGCTATTGGTTTGTTATGTTCGTTAATTTTTACTCTATCCGTTACGGAGATAGAGCTGTGCAAATCTGATGCACATTTCCCTCTTGATTTGTGCATATCCACCCATTCTCAGGCTTAGCCGTTCACGTACAACTGTTTTATCTACAACCAAGAAGCGTGTTTATGCGGGTAAATTGAATATATGTATTCGGGAAGATAGATGTTACCGGTGTGTATTCTGCATTTTCAAGCTAGAAAATATGGTGGCTAGAAACACACACATTTACCACAACTGAAACATTGTTTTACTGATACTGTAACAGTGTTTTGAGGCCTTGCATGTAACTCTTTCGGCGTTTCTAGTCTCGTACCCAGAGCTGTTTACGTCGTATACTCTACGTCAATTTGGCACGATCGTCTGGCGCTAAGTGAGAAGTCTTAGCTGCGTATGAACTTAATGGTAACATTCATGATCTTGTTTCTTAGATCCGAGTGAATGGTTGCAGTAATCTTGCGTCGCCGGCAGTATTCAAAAGTACGGCACGCGTAAGGCTATTTGCTACGCACTCGCATCATCCTCTAGTCGTCTAAGTTTGTGTAAGATTGAGTTATAACGAGAGAAGTCTAATTTAATGGTAATGGAAGCGCTAGAACGGATTCTTGGAGATGGATCGCTGATACAAAATACATGCTAAATCCAAAAATGTAATTGACTACATGTTTAGTTGCAGAGCTATGATTAAAAATTTTCAATTTTTTACTCTCTTTGTGATATAAGTGGCTATACGACAATTGACACTTGAGGCTGTTTAAGACGCTTAGTTGCAGTCTTATTCCAATCAATTCAAAACATGATACAATTTTTTCAGTCACAAATTATTAAAATTAAGCAGACAAGGTCCCTGGAGACATTTTTGGAAGTCACCTAGAGACTGCTGCACCTGAAAAGTTTTGCATTGTGGTGAGAATTCCTTAAATCAATGGTAAAGAGAGAAGCAGAGGACAGAAGAATTGTGCAAACACCAGAATATAAAAATTCTAATCGTCTTCAATGGTAAGATCGTCCAAGTCTTGAAACAAAGATTCATCTATATCAACTGCTGTTTGCTCTGACTCAATATTTTCATCTGTAATGTCAAGATCATCATCGGCTGAAGCAAGAAAAAAAGTAGCTGAGATCAGTTACAGTAAAACTATACCAACTTCACTTAGGTCTGAATAATGGCTCAATACGGATAAATTAATACATTAGTTAATTAAATTCAGTTACACTCCCACCTTTGGCCATGCAAACTCAAATATACTAATACATGTATTATGTGTGTTAGATTGTGGATTCTATACATTGTGGATTCTAAAACTGCTCAGATATTTGAATAAACAGTACTACATTAATTAGTGCAAAATATATATAAATCAACCCTACACACCACACAAATTAAGCAGGAATGCTACATATAAGAAATGACTTGCCATCATTAAGGAATCCTGCATCAGACAGTGCGAGAGATGCATCTTTTTCAAACATCTGACGCCCTATACAAATGTACAACAATGAATGTAGACTTTTTTATGAGAAGAGACAAGGGACCTGTTAGTTTTATGACATTTTGATCTTCCAAAACTCTGACAGAAGAAAGAAGTGCGATTTCTTCTTCAAATGTTTTTCTCCAAGCTAGAAATGACTCCATAGTGACTATTGTTCCATGATATACAGCCTATTGTAATAAACAAGTAACTCAAGTACTTGCTAACAGTATACAAACAACTAATGTTCAAAACTGGGTGTAATGTAGAAACACTATTCACAACGTTGGTTTCTAGATAATGCACATGTAAATCATAGCACGAAATTGTATGCAAAGTATATTATGCCACCAAAACATTTCAATGGCCAACCTCTTCTCTTTTCTTTTTTTGCTCTTCCATTTCTCTCTTCTCCTTCTCCAAAGACTCACATGCTATTTTCTCATAGTCCAATAGTTTCTCTTGTACAGCTGAGATAAGTGTAAATATCATCACCATAGAAACATTCTCTGCTGCCTGCAAAATGTTTGTGTGCCAAATGTTAATATAGCAGAAACTGAATTCACACAATTTCTATAATAGAATGACAAATGCACACACCCTTACCAGCTGGTTTAGTAATGCTTCCATTTCTTCAACCTGTTCATCAGCAAGGCCTCTTTGCGAGGATATTGTAATTTGAGGAACTGCATCAGGATATGTCTCAGGAAGCACAAACTGGACTTTCAGAAATGCTACATGATGAAAGAATCATGCATTGCTTCTTCCTTGCAATTTGAAACAATACCAGGACACAGGCCCCCCCCCCCCCCCCCCCCCCCGCCCAAAAAGCTAATATTGCCTGTACTGATTTTTCTTTGGCTAAAGAGGCAAAGAGAAATTGGAGTATCTTCACGAGCCCAATGTATATGTACACTGTATGGAGATCCTTCCTTAAATCAGTAAAATCATTTTCCGCAATTCTACTGCAGTATGATGGCACAAGCTTGTGATAATTATTATCAAGGCGCATCGGTTTTTCATAATTCTGACTCCTGCAGGCTTACCTATACAGTGCAATATATGCAAGCAAAAGAAAAGTGGACCATTAATTTACTAATTTCACAGAATACATCTGAGAACATAACTCTGGTGAAAATATGTGTAGTGGCAGTTGAAAGCATTACAAATAATTAAACATACGCTAACCATTCAGATTTGCACTTGAAATTGTCACTTCAAAGCAGTATGGATTATCAGACAGTTCTGAAACATGATTTATTAACATCAAAGTTAATATCTAACACAATACACTACAAACAAAACTATTAGATCCCCTCACACACACACACACACACACACACACACACACAATATCATTAGAGATCACAGGATAGATTGAAGTTTCATGAAAAAAAAGCTGTGATCCCAAAACATCACTGAGATGCACAATGTTAGAGAACAACACTTGCCCAGCATAAGCTGGTATAAACTTAAAGCCTGGCACATGCCACAATAGAACACAGAGCATTGAAACAGTTTGCAATGTTTGTATTAATCCCAGACTGTTTGAATATGAGTGGAGGGTAGAGGGGCAATCAGACTTCGGATGCGGATCACACGGCAAAATAGTCAGTTTGAAATGATCAACAGTGACACAAAGACAGTGTGTTTTAATTCGTAACTAGGCATGAAATATAAAATACCTGTCACCTTCAATCAGTATGTGACAAAGTATGTGACAATCAATAAATGTTATAATGAGTAACAAGCATTATTACTAATCCTAAGTACATAAGCATTTGTGGTATGCGAAGGTGGCAGGGCCATTTAATTTTTATATTTTTTGAGTCTAAACCCCCCCCCCCCCCCCACACACACACACACACATATGTACCTTTGTTCTAAATATTTACAGCATGAATACGTACCTGATCGTATATATAGCTATGCACATCCAAGCAAGTAGCTGAACATTGAACACCAGCTACGAACTTATTTCATTTTATCACAGAAATCATTTCATTGCCCATATCGAATGCCGACGACAGTTCTATCACAGATTATACATACTGATCTCTGGATGTACTTAGTGATGCCATAGATACTGTATCTATGGTCATGCATCGTTATTTGGTTCTGTAAGTATGCTTTAAAATGATTGGTTGCAGCTAATTTTAACAACCTACCGCACAATTCTTCAGTTGTATATATACATCGAAGAGTTTCTAGTTCCGATTTCTGTTCCTCTTTATAGTCTGCGAACAGTTTAACCATGGTGTCAGTGCTATCATACAGATTGACTCACCAGTCATTATTAGTACACGAATCGATGGAAATTATTTACAAATCGAATGCATAATTGGATGAGATGGTAAAATACGGCACTTGCATTTTTGTAATTTGTCCGTTTTTTTTGCCTCGCATTTTATTATTATTATTATTTTACTTTGCCCTCTTAACAATATATGTGTCCTTTTATACCCGGTGTCCAATGGGCATTCGGACCAGAGAGACTTTCGACTAAATGTGACGTCAAAGCTTATTTTCCTGTAGCTGAAATTTTCAATCATTGTAATAGATTGTGCAGTGCTCTGTTTCTGTTGATGTTGGCATAGCTCAGAAAACCTAGAAGGAATTCGGTGGACCCTTCTGTCACGAACTTTAATTCATAGGTTGAATGTTGATAAATAAGTGTAAACCCGTGCAGGACGTCTGCAGTGCATGCACAGACAGTACTTGTTGACTATATTTACAAATATATATCACACATGTATCCAGACAGCGAAGCCTGTGCGTTGGCTTTCACAAGAATGAGATTTAGTCATGCTTTTGATTTATGTACTTAGTTAACAGCTTTATCTATACTTTAGTAGATCCATTATGATGGTAGGAATGAATACAGTAATCTCATATTGCAGGCATTTTAACAGCTATCACTAAGGAATGAACTCGACAAGTTGAAAATGATCTTGCTGTCCCTAGATAGCTGCACCAAGTCGATTACTTATTCTGATTGGTTCATAACCTAACTCAAGAGATTGCTTTTGACTAACACAGCATAGTTAACTATTGTCCAAATACTATCTACATCTGGCTAGGATGACGCTTGCAATGTATCTGACCTGGGTGATGTTCAGCCCTCCGTACATGTCATTTAATACCCTGGCTTTCTGGCTTGTAGAACGAATCAAAAGATGATTTGTACAAAGGAAGAAAGTTTCCTCACCACATGTGCCATAAATCTATCCACTTCCAAAAGCACACGCACATTTCCCAACTCAGTACATTTATGGTCATTGGATTTGTGCTTCAACTGCAGAGGCAGCAGCACCAGTATCTGCACTGGCCTTGGCAAGAATGACAGTAGTGAGGTACAGATGCAACAGTTATGTCAAAGGCAGCTGGTTTCCCAAGTGTCCAGTCCATCGCCAGTATCGATAGGCAGGGTGAAGTCCTGTTGTGCGACCACTTCCTGATTCTACTAACCCCCACAACAGATCACGCAGTCTATTGTAGTTCATCATCACATCACTTCCTTGCCTGCAAACCAAACGACAAAGTCAGAGCAAAGGGAATGAGATGAACCTCTTGAGTTGCCCAAGCTATTATTGCTGTCATTGGTCCAAAATGGAGTCCAAGCTTCACCAATGATACAACCATGAGCCAAGAAGCTGCATGGGGTGCAAATGCAGAAGGAAACTGGACCTTGTCCACCACTGTAACTGCTTGCAGAAGCAGCTTGAAAGTATGGTAATCTCTAAACTCTGAGACAGGTACCTCTGTGGATTGGATAAGCAAGAAGACTCCACCTAACAGAGTCCTAAAGTGAGGTCAAGGTGTTGAAGTGGTAAAGTGTGAGGTTCTCCATATCACTCAGGCCCGAGAAACTCTTGAGTGGTGAGAAACATAGCGAAAGCCAAGACCCCCAAAAGCGCATACTAAGCTCATACCACATCAGACGTTGATGGCTCTACAGTTAGTTAGAGGAGCACTGTCACGTATCATTATCAAACAACTGAAGTGAGACAGAATCCACCACGTGAACAAGCTTTCAAAAGCTGCCACACAAGCGTAAGAGGATTTGAGCCACCCGAGGGTCTTTCGCCATGGAGAGGCATCCTTACGTACGTTACGTACGTAACTTAGCACATATTAAATTTAATTGCTTGTTTAAAAAAATAATTTCTATTTAGACGTCAGTTAATAGGGTAATATCATGGCTGAGAAGGAAAAGCGGGGTAAGCTGTATCACAATACTAACGGCATCTCTTGTACGGTTTAAGATGTGGTATATACATGTTGTTTGATACTGATCATTATTATTTTTTCCTTGTAGCGCAAAAGCAAAATAGTTGTTCACCTGTCGAAGATGTTCACAAGGAAAGGAAGAAGGTATGAAAGCGACTCGTTAGCAAAGAGCATTACGCTGCACCTTGTTGCATTTTCTGTTTTCCTAATGAGCTAAGAGCCACTGGTTTGATTTATTTGTTGTAATTATTAATTTTTTTGTTAATTACAAAAAGTGATGTACTCTCGGATTATAAACTAATGAATGCATTTGCATTTCATAACCACTCATACAGCTGTGAATTATTATACAATAAACGATTCATGTACTTTTTGCATATGCATTATTTTATTAACAAAACTTACCGAAGTAGAGGGCTGAATAACTCCTAAAAGTGCAGATATATATAAACATTTAATTCTTAGTTGTGCTACATCCATCAAGACGATGTGCATAATATACTATTGTCTGTTTCATGTGTCTATAGATTAGGCTGTCTTCAGCAGAAGTGCGAGATATGAACAGAGATAAATTGGTGACAAGGTAGGTTCTTACATTGGATCTGCCATGTGGATACTACTACTGTTAAAAAATACTGTACAGTTTCATACACCGTTGCGCTTTTAACGTTGGGACATATATATGCTACGAACCTCCTACTACACAAGATCCAGTTGTGCATGTAGACATCCAATGTTAATATGAACTATACATTAGATAGCATTGTAGAATGGTGAGATGTGTGTTCTTTAAATTCTAGGTGGAAAGAGCAAGATGCTTACATTGACACACTGTTGACAAAATTGGAAGCTGCAGACACTGAGGAAATAATAAAGCTGAAAGACTCTGAAAGCAAACTACAGCTGCAAATACAGGAATCGACTAGAAGAGAGAATGTTTTGAACATGAGATTGGCAACAAAACAACAAGAGATGCAGGATTTACTTGTATGTTGCAGTTAGTTAACATTTTGTAGTTAAAGGGTCGCTTTTTACCAAGTGTTGTCAGTTTATCATATGATTGTTTGCACACCTTAATTTGTTATGTCATACACAGTGATTAAAGACGTACTGCTTTGCAGAAAAGTATTTCCAAGGAACAGACACAATGAAAACAATATACAGTTGTAGTATGTCACTTGCATTGCTTATGATACAGAGTTCAGTGTTTCTCTTAAAGGATGAATCAAAATGAGGAACCAAACCAACCTAGCATATGTTTTGCTTCATGCATGCAGCAAATTGTTTGAGTGTAATTTTGTTAGTTTGTGGAGCTTAAATTTGTGGACATATAGGCATTTCTGTCCAGCCAAAAGAAAAAAACTACTGGGCAGCTTGGAATTAAATTCTTACCTCAAACACTGTGAAGAATTTCATTATTCCAGTATGTATTGTGTAGTAGAAAATATTAGGATTGAAGTATGATAATATGGGTGCCCATACGTAATGATTCTCTCATGACCACAGTCCCAGGTTCATGACTTAAAGCAAGCTCAGAGCCCTGAAAATTCTCAGCTGAACAGCATGATGATTGATCCCGCTGTGAACCTACTTTTCAAGCGCATGAAAGCAGAGCTGACAGATGCAAAGGACAAACTAGAACAGGCTCAGAATGATTTAAGTGCTTGGAAGTTTACTCCTGATAGGTTAGTCATTTGGTCCTCTATATGACACCTGTTAGCAACCTTTGATTAGTATTCAGGACAACTGTGTTAAACATAACCATCTATGTACTCTACTAAATGCTGCACTCCATGATATAAGGTCATGTTGTATATGTTTTTTCCTCACCACCACTTGGCATTCTAGTGTAACTGGCAAGAAGTTAATGGCTAAATGTAGGAATTTACTTCAAGAAAATCAAGAATTAGGAAAGCAGATTTCTCAGGGCCGAGTAGCACAGCTGGAAGCAGAGATATCATTGCAGAAAAAGTATACTCAAGAAGTGAAGTCAGCTCTTGATGGTACAACATGATTGTTTGCCTTGATAATATCTGTATAGTGTGTAATTTTGACCTGAGTTTGTTAAAGGTTCAATCCGTTCACTGTTTGCAGTTAAGATGAAATTCTACTCTATAATTACCACATGAAACTAATCTAATGTAATACAAGTGAAATTCATACACTGCAATAGATATGCAGTCCTAGTGGTAGTGTGGATTTATCTCCTGAATTATTAGAAACTCAAAATATACCAGGTAACATTCCAACATTCTTCTTATACCTACACATTTTGATGTTTACATTATCTTTGGTTCGTACTATTGCATTCCCATATTCACCAGCCTAACATGGGTATACTCAGACAACAAGCTTGTGGCAAACGATTCTTTTATGTCTTTTCCCAGAACTCAGTGAATTTGTAATTCAGCTTGATGAGGAGGTGGAAGCTATGCAATCAACAATTTTGCACCTTCAACAGCAGCTAAAAGAATCCAGAGAAGCACTTACCAAAGCTGGAATTTCAAAAGATAGAACATCAAAGCAGCCTAGTGGGCCCGTAGACACTAGTACACATACCAATAAGGTGACTTCCAAGGCCCAAGACTAAGATAGACCCAACCTCCACCACTTCCACCAATTCAACTCTTTTTTTCAGCATTGCAACTTCACTGTTATGTATATTATTCTTTAAGCAGTGCATTGATGTAATTAAATTGTTGCCTTCTTTGTGATTATTATTTTAAAGCAAGGATCGAAGCTTGATTGCATCCATTGTTAAGGCTAACTATGCATGCACATTATGTTTGTGTGTCTATTCTGTCTTAATATTATTATTTTTTCCATCTAATGGCTGCAACTTGTAATTGCATGTGTGGTTATTGAAAGGAAATGGACTGAAACATTATATTTCAGTCAGAAACTTACACATACTGTTCAAATAAGGGAAAGTACACTAGAGGACCTTCGACCAGTTTGGTCCCACCCCTCTTGTTTGCTCCCATGAAATTGACAGTGAAGATGGCATCTTACTGTATTATGTTGCCATCTGTTTGTTGTTAAAGGAACTACATGTACAGCACAAAAAATAGAGAGCAGTTTAGAGCATCATTGGTGATGGAGTGCATTGTACACCAGCACCATTTGATTACTAACTGACTATGAAGTACTTTAATATCACTTATTATAATATACAGAAAAGTTTAACATTCATGAATGAGTTACACCCCAGTATGAAATGCTTTGTAGCCACTGTACTCCTGTAAATGATTCAGCTTTTGGTAGCATATGCCAACCATATTTCAAGAACCATGTTTTCCCATATTGTGCCTCTGACTGCTTATTCTTTATGTTGCGACTACCACCTCTGTGCCATATGTACAAGGTGTCTCTCTGATCAGGTGTACATGACTCCAAGCGACATATATAGATGTAAGGAAGAACAGACACCTGAAGGCCATTCTCTGTGGTGCCATGTGCAACAGTTGTGTACTTGTCATTGTTCATCCACTGTATGTGCAATGCCTTCAGGCCACAATTCAACTTCTCTTGATCGTCAAATGATTTCTTGCATTCATCATCCATTGCATTCCAGTAGATTTCTGTGTCAACGCCAAAGCATCATATTATGAACTGAAGTGTATACATAAACCCTGTACCATGCCCCCTGCATGCAACACAGCATGGCAACCCATAATACCTAATTGTGGAGAGCTTCTGAATAAAACAACTCCAATGCAGACAGTAATTCCCCATTCTTGATGCAAATTATCAGGTATTACTCCCACTGATCCGATAATGTCACTTCCTTCGTACATACTGTACAATGGATGTGGGTCTTGAAGGAGGATAGCATCAGTGTCGTAATTTACGACGTCCACGCCCCAATGGCTAAGCAATCTTAACACTGTCAGCCTGATTATCATGACACGCTCAAACTCCACACAAAACCTTGCTTCCGGATCCAGTAATGAATCAGGCGGGATGTACACGGAGTTAATCTTTTTCTTACTAAGAAATGAATGCAAATTTTCATCCAGAGATATTACCACTATCGTTTCAATGGAGATGTGACACCGCACAGTCGCAGATATCAGCCAATTTAACAGAATATCTCTGTACGCCATATTAGATGTTACAAGGGATATTTCCCTATTACGTGACGTAGATTGCACAAGAACTTTTAAAACTGCTACCCATTCACTCTTTAGAACATCCTTTAGTGGACGAATCGCACGCGACTGAGGAACTCTGAAACTAGAGTGTACAAGTGGTTCATCCTCCGTGTTAGTCAGTACCCAGTGAGTTGGATTTGTGCTTGGAAGTGTGTCTTTCCATAATACACCATAAAATAGTATCCCAAAACAGCCGAGACAGCATATTGCAGGCATGAACGACCTACATGAAATTCTTGCATTTCGCAAGCACATTTTGTTAACTGACCATTGCATGTGAGGAAAAGCGCATGCGTATGAAGTGGTTCAATTCTGACCAATCAAATGATGGGAATGGTGTGCGTATAAATTTGAAATTCCCCGCTAGGTGGGTTATTCTCATTTCAAATTCTGGCTGATTTGAGCCTTTCGAGATGCCTTCAACATCAACAAAGGAAAACGCCGGTCGTCTTAAGAGCTTTAAGAATAGTGGAAAAGATAAGGATGTAAGTGTAAATTTTGACTTGTTCTGGCACATTCATGGAAAATGAACACTGACTTGAAGGAAATGCGAAGAAGACGAAACGACGTGACTGTTGAACTTAGAAAGGTAACTTTGCGTGATTTACGAACCCTTATGTCATTACGTGAACGATTTAGGCAAAGAAAGATGACCAGCTGTTGAAAAGACGTAACATCACCATTGAACCACAATCAGAACCACTAGTAGATTCCAACAAGCAGGTATACAAAACTATCTGTGCAAAACTCATGCCCATGGAACCTCAGACTAATTATATCCATAGGTTTCGCTTGATTTATCTATCCCTGCGATCGTGGAGGTATATGACATTCCCTGTTGCTGTTGCGCGTTACATAATTTTATTTTCGTAGAATGTCTTTAGCTCAAATCCCGTAAACCAGCTTGCTGGGGTGCAGTCTGCCAGGTAAGTGACTAGTGCGGAATTACTTACAGCATTTTGCTTTACTGTGTTTTCCTGTAGAAAATTGCTGTCAAGGGAGAAGAACCCACCACTGGATTCCATAATTCAGTATGCCAGTCTTCTATTCAATTTTCATATTTATTTACTGAGCTATGCATTGTAGAAGTGGCATTGTACCAAAGCTTGTGCAGTTTCTTGGAGACCCAACAAAGTAAAACTGTACCTATATTAGTTTTTTAGGTGACACATTTATTCCTTGCTGTCACAATTTTAGCTACAAGTTGCAGTTTGAATCTGCCTGGGCACTGACCAACATTGCTTCTGGTAACTCGCATCAAACACGAGAGGTTGTGAAGGCTGGTAAGTCCCACAAACCCACAACTCGCTTGTGCAATATTTCAGTATTGTGTAAACAACAAATACAGGTGCTGTTCCCATGTTTGTTAAACTGCTCTCTTCTGAGCACATGAATGTTGTTGATCAAGCTGTGTGGGCATTGGGAAACATAGCTGGTATGTGAGGTTAGATTTGTGTTCAATGTATTTTATAAAATTTTGGAGCGTGCAGGTGATGGTGCTGACTGCAGAGACTTCACAATTAAATCTGGCATAGTCCAACCGCTTATTGCATTGATTAAGCCTGAGTTAGAGGTTTGCACATTATGCAATGGAAACTGTAAAAGGCCTATTACTTCTAATACTATTTCAGATTGCAAACCTTCGTAATGTGACTTGGACACTGTCAAATTTGTGCAGGAACAAAAATCCTCCACCGCCATATGAATCTGTGCAGCAGGTGATTAGAATTTTGAATTCACATCCTATTTATCATGTATTTATTTTTCTTGCTTAGATCCTACCTGCAATTGCGTATCTTATTCAACATACTGACAAAGAGGTTGGTTCTCATAAATCACCATCTTACTTAATTCATCCATCCACATTTTAGATTGTTACAGATGCATGCTGGGCACTTTCGTATTTAACTGACGGAAATACTGAAAGGATTCAGGCAGTTGTAGATGCAGGAATTGTTCCCAGACTTGTCAAGTTGCTCGGATGTGAAGAAATCACATGCATAGTATGTTATTTGGGTTCCAATTTTAAAATGTTCATATTTTATTTTATTTTAAAGACCCCAGCATTGCGTGCTGTTGGTAACATTGTGACTGGAAATGATCAGCAAACTCAGCTTGTATTAGATTGTGGCGCACTACCATATTTCACTGCACTATTATGTCATTCGAAGCCAAATATACAAAAGGTACCAGAAGTTTTGATTGTAACTATTGTAACTTATGCTATTGCAGGAAGCTGCATGGACATTGTCAAACATCACTGCTGGACAATCTGTTCAAATTCAGTCGGTGATAGATACTGGCCTAATACCTCCAATTGTTGAAATTATGACTAAGGTAATTTGTGAGATGATTTTAGGGTGGTGATTACTATTGCTTTTTTGATTTGTTGTTAGGGAGACTACAAGGCCCAAAAGGAAGCAGTGTGGGCGATCACAAACCTTACTGCTGGAGGGACAATTGAACAGGTGGGTGGACAGCATAGTGTGAGTTCAGCTGGTTATTATGCCACCATCAGATTGTCTATGTGGTTCAAGTTGGTTGCTTGAAGCCCATGTGCGACTTGCTGGTTGTCAAAGAAACACGCATAGTGACGGTCATTCTTGATGCATTGGCTAATATACTAAATGTAAGTTGAGCTTTCTATTTGTTAGCTGATTAGCATTTGTCTTCATTCAATGTTCCTTTTTCTATTTCTTTTTTTAGGCTGCATCAAAATTGCAGAAGTTAGAAGAATTATGCTTGCTCATTGAAGAGTGTGAGGGGTTGGACAAAATAGAAGCACTCCAGCAACATGAAAATGAAGAGATATACCACATGGCTCTCACCCTTGTGGATAAATATTTCTCAGCGGTATATATGACCTACTTATTTGTTTGTTGTATTTTATTTTTGTTTTGTATCCTTCTCAGAGTGAAGATGATGCCACAATTGCTCCCGATACAAGTTCAGGTGCATTTCATTTTGCTCCATCAATGCAGACTGTTCCAGCAGAAGGATTTAATTTCTAAAACATGTGACGATGGCCAAATGTTTTATGTGTGTATGTCCCACCAATAAAATAGAATGTGCACTTTTTTTCTGCTATGTAATAATTGTTATTTTGCAGTAACATGACACACTATCTAAGATCTAGCTTTTGTTATATTATAGCAAGGTAACTTCCTCCTTGTCTTCATCTTCATCTTCATCCTCTTCATCCCGGTAGAGACCTTTGTACCATTCCCTTGTTGATATCTGTTCACATGGCAATATTAGCATTTCTTGTCCTGACCAAGTGATAGGGTTAGTCCTGGAGGGGAGTAGTTATTTTGAAGAATCTTACTTATGGGTTGGGATGGTTACTGTTGCATTAATTAAAATGGTTTCTGTATTATTGGGTTGGTTAACATTATTGCTTTTTATATGGGATTGGTGGGGGGGGGGGGGGGGGGGGGGGGGGGGGGGGGGGGGGGGGGAGGAGATGCAAGGGTGCAATGATAAACAACACTACTTCCCTCCTGTTCAAACACTGACTGCAAAAGGTTTACCCACATAACATGACATCACAAATTTTGAATTACATAATTTTCTTCTTAAATTTAGACCTGGTACTATTTTTATTGCTTGCATCATCATTTTAAGGCAATTGTATTCTGGTACCTGTAAAATGACAATAGGTCAAGTAGAGAAGGAAATTCACGTTGTTTTGGACCCATAAAGTGGTACCCTTGTCCGCTGCTAGCATCAATCATAAAGTGTTTACTTTCTGTATACCCTACATGAAAATTAAATTGTTGCCATTTTTTCAGTGAACTAGTTCATTCCTACCTTTCACTGAAACAGTGTACCCCCAAAGCTTCAGTGTAATTCTCACAAGAAATGTACCCACAGGCTTAGGCTCTAGTAATTCTTCAGCCTTAGCACGATCGATGAGACCTACATATAAAAATAAATATTGACATTTATATCTCTCACAAGATCAGTTTACCATGGAACCAAATACTTATGGAACCATCATTTTCTTGTCCAACTCCCTTTGGTGCCTCATTTTCCCTAAACCAATTAATCACATGGGCTTGAGACTTTGGAGCTGTTCCACGATAGACCACTGATGTCTTTCGTGTTGGTAGATATAAAGATCCTAATGCTTCTCTCGGCCTTGTAAAAAAGAAATATATAAATAATTGACAGCAAGTCGCTATTCAGAATCAACTACTTTGTTTTGATTAGCGCAGAGATTGGAGCTGGACTTTCAGGCAGTTTTCCTAATATTTCCTCCACTTTTTGTGGTGCTTGCTCAACGATTTGTCGTGTTCTCAGTAATGATAGTTTTCGTGTTCTTTCGAAGACTTTGGCCTTTTCTTCTGAAGTTTTCCATCTTTGCTATTATTGTGGCACATACATGTATGCCTTAATTTAAACAATTAATTTCTTACCTCCACCTCTTTGGATACTTCTTGTGCTCTCATTTTGGCGATTTGGCGTGCTTTTTGTACAACATCAAATAACTCCTGTGTCCTACGTTTCTTGAAATCCTCCTTTTCCTGTTCTGATGATCTGAAAGACATATCGCAATGTAGTGTGGATCTTAAAAATATGAAACATAAAATACCCAATCAAAGTTGCTCTCTCCGCAACCGCTTTCTTCCACAATGATCCATACTTTATCTTCTTTAAATCACCCTTTCTTTCTAAAGATGGTGACTCCTTTACTGGAGATTGATCGATCATCACCGGCGCAGAGATAGTTCGTGATGGACCATTTGCACCGGACACAATTGTAGTCTCCAATTTAGCTAATTCTTCTGCCTCTTTCCTGTCTTGCATCTCTCTCAGCCTTTCTCGCTCTTGTTCTTCCTTTTCTCTTTGTGCGACTAATTCCTCGTACGGCGTGTCATCAGGATGCTCCCCCATTACCCATACCCAAGGCTGCCGATCGCTTCCCAAGAGAAAGTTTATCTGAATACGTACGTATGCAAGTGAGTTAGAATTTTTAGGGCTCACTCTAACCTTTGCAGGTGTTCGTTTCGGTGGAGAAACCGATTCCTGCTTTTCGAGATCTTTTTCCTTTAGGCACCATCGCCGTTTCTGTTCTTCCCTGATCTTAGCGAATAGCAGCTCCTTTTGGTCTTCGGAAAGCAGCTCTAATAGATCCGGTTCTACTTTCATATCATGAAGTACCTGCTTTAACATTGTTGTTCAATATCCAGAAAGGAAGGGGTGTATCTCAAATATAGAATTCATGCTTCCCTACTGGTCCCCAGACGTAATAATATTTTGCGGGCCCATATATTTGGTGGAGACTCAATAATTAAAACTATAATTGTAAAATATTATTCCGTCATGGCCCGATAGGCCAGAATGAAATTGCTGGACGCAATACATGTACCGTAGAAATTAGGCTGAAAAACTTATTTGCGCGTACTCGCATTAGAAAATATATACTGTGCTTGAAAAAAACGATTGGGTGAAGTGTGAGCTATTTTGTATACTCGCGAATTTTTTTCATCTCCAGCTACCTTATACATACATGTAATCCTTTTTATTCTTATCTGCCTAAACTTCACTCCAAACACAGGAAAGCTAGGACTCAAATAGCGAAATTCCTACTAACAGACATAACCATCGTTACCCGATTTGACGCTCGTATCTTAGTCAGGATATGATGCGTTCTGAGCATGAACTACCTACAACCTCCTCGTTCACACAAGGGTGGAATCTGCATGTTGAACACACTGAACCTCTCTTAAAAGCCATAGAGCCCATACTTATATAAGCGAAAACCAAGGTATGAATATCAGTTGTGTAAAAAGAGTGAACGCCTGCTGCTACTAGGAGCATGAGTCCTATGTTTTAAGTCAGATGATACCGCTACGTCGAAGTCTCTAATAGAATTCACAGCATACAAGACAGAAATTTGATTTCAAAAACAAGGCGGGTAACCCATCAGGAGTCCTAATGCACTTTGGTGGTAAACGTATGAGTGATTTCAATATATGTATGTTCACAAGTAAGTGTAACGTAATAAAATGATGCATGCACTGCAGATCTAATTTTTTTTCATTTTTTTATTTTCAATAAAATAAAACAATAACACTCGCGCAATTGTCATGAGTCTTATTGTATTCTCGCCATTGTTACAAAGGGACCTGACGTTGTGTAAAAGTAAGTATTATACTGAAAATGCATTAATCCGCTATATTGACTTGTTACAATGCAAATATAATTCATCTTTCAGGCGTACAATCACACTGTCGAAATGCATAACAAGATGATATATTCACACTCGCATGTTCAATAGACAGCTAATACTATATGTACAACTACGCTAACATAATCCGCACGATCTAAAGCCTTCCTAAGAAGTACACTATAGGAAGCATGCCAAATAGTACAACCAGTGTCGAGAAGAAGCCGAATCGAATATATCGCCAAAATGTCATTCGGAAGTCAGCTACCTGGCGAGCCTTTTCTGCAACGATCAAGTTTGCGACACTGCCGATAAGAGTAAAGTTTCCTGCTATGGTCGAAATCCAAGCCAACAAGAGACCTCCGAGAGGACCGGTACACTCTTCTGCACCACACAAGTCCTTAACTCGATGCACGATAAGGATGGTCAAAGGGACGTTGCTGAATAGGTTTGAACCAACAATTACGAATACCGTAAAGATAAGGACTCCTTCGATTTTGTGTAGGTCCATATAGGGTTGAAGTTTGTTGAAAGCTAGCGTTGGATAACAGGTGTTTTGAAACCCTCCCAGCCAGACGAAAAGTCCCATGAACATTAGGATAACGCACCAATCGATTTTGAGTATCACGTCGTATGCATATTTTCGATTAACGATTGTGTCAACGAACATTGTTAGAACGGAGGCAGCCACGGGCACGAGACCGAGATTGAATTCTGCACTCACTATTGGACGTGGTGGTACTGCTAACAGTGCAACGACTAGTACGGTGACGAACGCTAACCATGCGGCAAATATCCTTTCGCGAATAGGTCGATCTTTTAGAGGCGTCGGCAGGTCCAGAGGAGCCGCAGGTGATGGAGGCTCAAGCGGTTCTATATCGGACTTCCCGTTTCGATGTTCTCCGTCTGCTTTATCGTTGGGGCGCGGACTTAGCCCTCGATTTCCTCGGGATCCGTGGGCATGGCCGTTTGAGCCGTTTCTAAGGTTCTCCCGCTCTCGAGCAACAGCACTGCTTTGGTATGGGTCGTGGCTCTGATCATAACTTAGCGCGACTGATTCTCTTTCGTCAGCAAGTGTCGCGGGTATTGTGTGATGTGGCTGACTGGAGGGATAAATGGATTCAACTTCTTCATCCTTATAATGGCCCAGAACCACTTTAAAGAAAAACAAATAGAGCAGCCCGATGCCTAATGCTGTGCCGATTAATGCAGCTGGTAGTAAAGCTTGAAAGAAGCTCAGCAGAGGGACGTTTGCGGCTGCTCCGATAAATGCATTCTGAGGGTTCCCGAATACAGTAGCGGCACTTCCGATATTGGCACAAGTTGCGATGCCCAGGCAGAGCGGGAGCATTTCTCGTTGGCTTCTTTTCTGCTGCTTGAATTCATTTAGAATAAGTGGGGTGATGACTAGACAGGTGGCATCGTTGGTTATGAGCGCCGAAAGGATAGCAGACAGCAGGCACACTTTCCATAAAATAGCACCAAACGATTTCCCTTTTCCGCCGCCAAATATCCAAAGAGCGATCAAACGAAGGAGTCCTTCGCGATCGTAGTAATAAGACAGCATCATCATGCCCACGAGCAAGAATATAGTTTGCATATTTCCAAAGTCTCCCTGGATAGCATAGACCTCCGACTGTGTTACAATATGGAAGACCACCATTAGCGTGGCTCCCACCAGAGCAGCGGCCGGCCTTCCCAAGGGAAACCACTTCATGTCCAGCACAATGAAGGGCCAGACAACCACGAAGATGATAGTGCCAACGACTTGAACATAGATTGGTACTTTTTCATGACAGCTGTAGTCCAACTCAGAGTAGCCGCCTTGGTAGGCTCCAGCTACAGTTACATTTGGATGCGGTAGCACCATTATGCCTTCTGGAATTCAAAAGGAAGAAATTTTGTAACTATCAAGCTCCCTGTTTAATATATAATTTTACATGCAGAATTATACGACCCTACACAACCAAACCCCACAGTACAGCATATACCTTCATAGAAGTGTGGCCTCCGTTAAGACTGAGCCGACCTATATGATGAACTGAAACGAGTGCTTTATATTTATAGCAATTGTTTGTATGGTATGCAACATGACTAATTTAATGTCTCTACTAGTTCAGTCAAGCTATTCAGACGTTAATAGGTCCTTTGTTTATCCATGTTCGAACAAGATCGTGAAAGTACGCTTCTTTTATGAACCATTCATATGCGCCTGTTTGCACAATGTGAATGCTGGTAAAACATGCTGTATTGTGTGCAATCCATTGTGTTGTGTGTCCGTGTTTCTGTACACATGGACTGCGCATGTGATTTAGACTTACATTCTGTCGTTATATTACACTGGTCATACTCATTACTATAAGGTGTAACAATCAATATGATCACGCCCGCTCACCGGCATTGATTAAATATCTCCAGAGTCCAGAGCCACTGAAACCAGATAATACCAGTCACCAGAGATATAGTATATTATGTCTGATTCTATTTTCTATTTCCTTGTGCTTACGTAACTGTACATTTGATTATTTAATAAATAAATAGACGGTTAATATTGTTTGTGGTCTGGGAACCTGACGCAACAAGCCATGTGGGATGGCTGTTCAACCGGTTCAGCAGCTTTCATTAGGTAATGCGCAATTTGAGCGCGATATCATATATTTACGCGACGTATTGCAGACAGGAGTACAGAAGCTGGTTTCGTCCGCTTTTATAGTTCAATGCCTGAGGTAGGTACTAGCATATTGCTGCTCATGCGTAACAATGGGTGTGTGTATGTATATGTACGCATCAACACGTATGTGATCATGTGAACCCAAGAAACCTGCAACAACAATCCGAATATTTGAACGCAATGTAAGCTCACACCAAAGCGGGCCCAGCTGTCACTGTAGCAATGACTGTTTGTAGGATTACTATACAGCACACGGAGATGATGCATTTCTGGCCGCGAAGGAAGTCTTTCATACTAACAGTGTTGTCAAATACATTGGTTTTGGTATGTTCACTTACCAGCATGCAGGCTTATTATGTTATAATTGTCCCCCTAAGGGATTGAGCATTACTGAGACCATAAATACAACGCATTTCATTTAGCGTGGTGGAACCCTTTCAGCAGACATAATACATTCTCTTTGCTTTCCATAGCAAATTAAGCTCTATGAAGTAAAATTAATGGAATGCAAATGTTACTGGAGTGGCAGTATTCTGCATACTCAAATTATATACTTTTGAGATTTGCTGCGGTATTCATTCAGGATGTTAAATTGGTACTCTCTTTTCTGTACAAGTTTTACTATCTCCCATCACAATCCATCACATTATATACTATCTAATACCTCTTCACTGTATCTTCCTCTTTCCAGATGAAAAGAAAGTAGCATCAGTTGTTCTCAGCAAAGCCCATTTCGAAGCATTTGTGCGTTATGTTCTTGTTCAGCAGTGCAGAGTGGAGGTATACTCCTTGAAAACTAAAGGAGGCAATGAATGGGTTCTATCGTGTAAAGTAAGACCCATTGGATGCATGAACATTTCCGTTTTGAATTCCTTCTGCATGTAGGGTTCTCCTGGTAATCTGCATGAGTTGGAAGATCTTGTGTATGGAGGCACAGAAGTGCTATCCACATGCATTGTTGCAATTAAATTGGCCACTGAAGGCACACAAAGAGTGCTTGGAGTTGCATATGTTGACCAGGGAATGAAGAGACTGGGAATATGTGAATTTATTGAAAACGATCAGTTTTCAAATTTAGAAGTATGTTTCCATGTTTCTTTAACCCTTTGGCATTGACAGTACATCTTGACAGGCACTCCTTGTTCAGCTGAGCCCAAAAGAGAGCCTGATTGTCGCCAATGATCCCAATGCTGATGCAGGCAAGCTTAGGCAGATTTTGCAAAGATCCAGTATATTGATCACGGAAAGGAAGAAATGTAAGGAAGTGCACACACCCACACACACAGCACTCATAAATGCACACAATATGCACGACCCAAACACATGTATGCAACTTTAAAGCAGAAATTGTATTTCAGAGCTGTATATAGGAGTAAATACATGCGTGGTATAAGTAACACCCATTTGTAAAAACGTATCTTTCTTGGTAACTGTTGAGCAGGCAATATATTAAAGGATAGTCATTAATTAGTTCTGCAGTGTTATGGTCACGGACATTTGCGGCTGGACAATAAGTTGATAATTAGACAATACCGTAATTTACAAAGGACCAAAACCAAAAGTAATATCATATCTCATTATACTGTTCATGTTTTGCGAACCACAAATTATACTTACTTCGAGATGTTTAGTAAAAATAAATAGCATCAACAAATGCTGTAACATATCTGTAAACAAAACCATTGACATGCAAGTACAAGAATTATTGTCAGTGATAATGTGCAGCCTGTTTTCACGCCCATGTGTCTTTGGCGGGAAAAGAGAGTGTTACTTTAAGCGTGCGTAGTGGAGGAACCAACCGATAGAAAACGTTAATCGAATAATAACGCTCATCAGCACACATATGAAACACATATACAATACATAAAACTAGCCACGATTTTTTTTTAACCTGTGATCTAGACGTGAGTTTTTTAAAAGGGGCAGTATTGTATGGGGATCCACGCAATGAAGGTAAACCAGCAATGTAAAATGTATGGCTGCTTCTTGACGGAGGCTGAAGAGAGAAGGGAAAAAAGGAATTCAGGCTGCTTCTTGATGGAGGCTGAAGAGAGAAGGGAAAAAAGGAGTTCATACAATGCAGAGAGTTTGCAGATGATTTGCACTCAGTCTTTGCAATTAACACAGGCAATGACATAATGGGCCACTCACCCACCATGTTTTGTTTATGCAAATAAGTGATGGTGGACATCCGAAGAATAAATAGTTTACTTCGCCCTTTTGATTGGAAAGTGCACACAGCAGTTGTCTGCAAGAAGGTACCATAAAATAATTATGTGTACTGAATCGATGCATGTATACATGTACATGTATGTACATGTAAGTTTACACTGGTCTTTTCTTACCAAAACAACCAACCACAAAGGTCAGGTGGTCGACCAGCCAACTTAAGTCCACACAAAATTGTTGCTGGCATTCATGCAGTTGCCCCTCCCATCCACAGTTCCAATTATCCAGCAATCCTGGAGCAGCTGTTGTGTCTCACATGCCTAATGATTGTGAGCCAACCACTGGAGCTTGGAGCTGCCATGTAGGGCATTGGTATGTACTGACTGTACCATCCAGTGGTTCATGGCGTAGGTCAAACTCAGATTATTGTCCAGCAGGTGGAAGACATGAGACAGTCTGTAGAGAAGATGGTAAGGATTAAACAGATACTGATTGAAAACACGCAAACAGATCAGGAGGAAATAATCAACAGCACCAAAGTGACTGACAAGGAATTTGCTGGTCCCTTTGTCAAGGGATTGGATGAACCCCTCCAATCCTTTAACATCCATAGGCAACAATACTTAGGTGGTGTGTTAGTTGGCAACCATATACACAAGAATAAAATATGCTCAAAGAGTGTATTGGGTACCATTTGGTACCAGATCCTGTGAAACATTTGTTGCTGATTGTTAAGGAGCACTTACTGACTGTAGCTCTACAAAATGTGGCGCCTCCTCCTAAAGAATGAAATAATAAACTGCAATTCACGATAAACTTCAACAGTAAGTATCGCTGGTTAAAAAAAAATCGTGGCTACAGCACATACGAGAACTAGTTAGTACCTTCTGTTGACTCTAATTCCTAGCTTGAATTCAAACATTCTATCAGTTGGGAACTTGGAAAACACACTTCGAAGAGGAAAGGTACGTCGAGGGTTACCCGCTTTCAACAGCCATAACTTGCCGTGGCAAGAATTGCTGGCCATAGTGACTTGCATCAAACAGGGACAACTGTAGCTTCTTTTGTAATCTGCTTTTAAATGGCGCTTGTAGTCATCCTGTCTTTTGTATCAGCTCACGTTTTTAGCTCTCCAGGTTGTCAAGGACGATGCTATAGGCATTACGCATCATTTCAATTTTTCGGATTACATACTTTTTGTCCACAAAATATATGGCCGCAAACGCCTGTGTGAGTAGGATCTCCCAGTACAGTGCAAAGCACTTTTTGTCATGCTGTGCCACAAGTCATTTTTCATGTACCAGAAGGCCTGCCCAAGTGTGATGTGTTTGTTAGATAAAAATAGGTTAAATCAATATGAATTTGGGAACTTTCTGAAATTAAGGATACAGTATTGGTTATTTAAATGTAGAAGGCATATCACCTCTTAATATGCTCATCAATGTTCATAGCGGAGTTTGCAGTAGTTGATGTGGTTCAAGATTTGAATCGCCTCCTTCGGAACGGAAAGTGTCCAGCATTATGTAAGTCTGTATATGGGTCATTGGATATCTTAATACTTGCATTCTGCCCTGTAGTGCTGACAGATGTAGATCATGCTATTTCTTGTCTCTCTGCACTGTTTCGGTACCTGGAGGTGAGTGTTTTATTTTTTATTTTTTGCTTTTATGCACAGAAAACATACTGACTGTGGTCATTGATTGGGGGAGTCAAGATTGGCAATTGTATGCATGCCTAGTACTGTGTTGCAACATTTCTCACTAGCACTAACTCAATTTAAGTGATATATCTGCAGAGATGAACTAGTACTGTGATAATAATTAAAATTGTTTAGAATTGATTGTACAATTACGTTCACAACAATTAACACCTGATTTACATGTAAGTGCTGGTGAAATTGGTTCTGCCTTCATTTATCCAGCTACTGTCAAATGAAGAAAACTTTGGCCAGTTTCAGCTGGATTCATTGGACTTCACTCAGTTCCTGCGTCTTGATGCAGCTGCTGTTCATGCACTAAATCTGGAGTATCACCAAGGAGAGAGCAAGACCATGAGTTTGACTGGATTGCTGAATAGGTGCAAGACCAAACAAGGACAAAGATTACTATCTCAGTGGGTCAAACAGCCCTTGCTTGACAAGGAGAAGATAGGTATTGTTGCATATTGATGTGTACAGATGAAAGATGCAATGATATTGCATGATAAAACACTGGCTTTAAAACAAATTGATTGTGGAACCTCTTATTTGGATGCAAAGATAAGTTTATTTCCACAACTCTAATTCTTATTGTTATAGTCATTACAAAAAGCAATTGGCCACTAGCATACCCACATTATATTCATGATTGGGTACTTCCGTTGTATCCAAAGTTGTGTAGTTGTGTACATCGGTATATTAACAGACTGGTGATGCATGCACAGGGGTTATATGCTCATTATCAGCAATATACTCATATACATTGTGCAGCACAAACACCTCTACAACATGTACAGTGATAAATGATAACCGCTAACCGGGGTTATCAATGTTTGTTTTCGATTTGTCTTTCGTGGAGCTAGAGTAATTTGTGTTAACAACCTATTGGCATTGATATCTAGCGTACTAATGATTGTATTCAGGAAGTGTTTTGCCAATTTCATTACCTGGAGTTGCGTTGTGGATAAAAACAGGGCAGCAGTTGTACTGAAAATTTACGCTTGGGTACAATGAACGCGCCAAAGGTTGGGGACAGAGTACAGACAACTGCAGCAGTGGCGATGAGCAAAAAGCTGGCAACACAACGCTACGGGGGCTAATGCAAAGGTCAAAAGGCTTTCAGGTGAAATTATAGCTTCAGAGGGTAGTGGACGTGGGCGCAAATGGAGGGTACGCTGGGACGATGTCAAAATAGGCGAATCCGTTCACAGTTGTAAGGTACTGGAGAATGCTGGGTCTGTTGAGGAGATCGAGGATGATGTAGCCATGGCTGAACATGATTCAGACGAAGAGCTGCCGGCAGAAGAGCTAGCGGAGGCGGAACCAGAAATGGAAGAAGGCGGGGAACCATCATCAATCGACCCGTTAGTTGTCAAAGGCATCAAATGGACCATGGTCGTTACATCCCAACCAACGTGCGCACATACTATGGAACATAACACAACAACTGGATCCTGAGAGTTGTAGAAGGGAATTGGATTACTTTTTGTGGTCATTTCCAGACAAGGCAGTAGCAGAAATTTTAGACTGTACTAGTAGCTCTATACTAAAATCAAAATCATCAGCAATTAAAGGAGAGCTGTTCAAGTTGCTAGGTTTTCTGCTTTCACTGACCAGAACACATTCAAAACATCGCGATTTGTTCTCTGTTTGTGATACTCATGTACTCATAGCCAATAAACGGTTCCTTTCAATCTTGCTTTTTGCTGTATCATTGATCACCCTGATGAAAATACTCATAAGAATGACATAATACAAGTATAGTAACATGAACATTGTGCATAATGAGGCTAAGATTGCATTGCTTTTTTCTAGCTGTACCTAAGAGGTAACCGCAATAAGGTCGTTGTGAATGTGCATGCGTCAATTATAATTCTCATAAGGTAATTACAATTAATAACTATATTTAATACGATCATGGATACACCTTTTAGTGCAATTGTAATTATTAATTCTAGTTCTGAAGAATCAAAAAGTAGTGCTGAAGTTTGATTACTGGAGTTATCAAATTTTGATCAATCTATGATTAAAATCATGCATCTCAAGCAGTTTTCTTGTAAGTGAATTGACTTACAAGTAAACTGAATTCACTTACAAGTAAACTGCTTGAGAAGCATGATTTTTTTAGTTGCACTCATTCCCTTACTGTCTTGCAGTCCTTAATATCTTGCAGTCCGTAACGGGGTCAACACCAAAAATTAGGGGCTAACCCTGTACATATTTGATGTCAAAATACATGGTTCATTTTTGTAATATGATATTAAAAAATTCTACCGATTGTAAGAGCAAACAGACAACCTATTTGGCACTTACCATTCGAGGATATGCAACTTTTATGAAGGGTTAAATCAAATTTTGAGCTAACCAGAATTAGTATACGCAGGCCCCGTATTTCTGAGAAACATTATTGTTGATATAATATTGCACTAAAATGTATTTCTGTTATGAAATGCAGTACATATCTTAGGCAAAGGTAGATAAACAAACATGGTAAGTGGTAATCTTCCACTGATAGTTTATTTAAGCTTTTACTATTGGGGGTTAACCCTGTAATTGTAGTGGTAAACTCCGGACCACAGGACATTAACTTCATCTTCTGTTCTCTTCTCAGATGAGCGCTTAAATGTTGTGGAGGTGTTTGTCTCAGACACTCAGTTGCGGCAGGCTCTACAAGACGAGTGCCTGCAATTCATGCCAGACTTCATGTACATTTCAAAGAAGCTGTTAGGTGGAAAAGCAACCCTTCAGGTAATGAGATATCTTATAGTAATGAGAGTGACCAGTAGGGGATGTCATCTTAACTGTTATAACAATGGTTACAATTTGTACTGCTGGGTCATTCTATGTCAGATCACCCAGTCAATAACACTGCACCCTCTCAGATTTAGATGAAATTTGGTATATATGATTAATATCAATGGGAAAGTTATCACACCAATTATCACCTTTTTTGATGAATTAGATTAGGAGATAATCAAGTTTTTATTTTTTCTTACCTTTCTGACCCTCAACACTTGCACCCTCTTTTCATATTAAGTGATGGAATATATCATGTAAGATATCATTTTAAAGCTCAGAGCATGACAAACCCTCCTCTTCTACTGGTTAGGATGGAGGGTAAATCCATATATATATTTGCCACCCTTTTACCATCATTGTCTAGTTTGGACATGCTATTTTCCCCATGTGTTCTCCCCACAGGAGTATGCAAAATTGCTATACATTTGTATACCCTATAATGTACGGTTATTAAAATACAACAAATTAAAATTTTCATTTTTTTCACAACCTCGGTTAACTCGGTTGAGCACATCCTGAGCCCTGAAACATTCTTATTGATTCAAATATATCCAATACGTTGCAAATATCTGGATCTACATAAAAATCATTATTTTTAATAACTCCTTGTCACCTTATATGAATAGGGTCATGAATTTGTAATGAGTTCTGACCTATAATACACGCGTATTGCAGAACAGGAAGCGCTCAGCTGTTTATTAGCACGTAAGGCTTCATGCGCCTATGTTCTGTTTACATTTAATACCACAAGTGTGCAGAAATCATGAATAAATTAACACATGAAGCCTCGCAATGCCACATAGGCCTTGAAATCAAACCGTTTGAAAAAATAGTGTTCCTAGGAAAATGTATGGTATGTTAACAGCATGATTTGCCATCGTATTTTTTATTTCTTTATGAACTAGAATGGTAGGGCTTTCTGGGAAATGGTGGCATTTTTAATAACTACCTATCCTTTTTAGGGGACACAAGGTTAAATATTTCATTGCACAATAATACTAACTATATAATCCATAGCATTAAAGTAAAAATAGCATGTGATTTGTCATGCTCTGAGCTTCAAAATGATACCTTACACGATATGTTTGGACCATCTCTTAATATGAAAGGGGGTGCAATTGTTGAGAGGTCAGAAAGGTATATAAAAATTAAAAATTAATTATCTTCTAATCTAATTCATCACAAAAGGTGATAATAACTTTCCCAGCGATACTTAACATGCATACCAAATTTCATCTAATTCTGAGAGGGTGCAGTGTTATAAACTAAGGGTCATTGGGTGATCTGACATGGAATGACCCTGCTTCTTCTTTTTGACTCAACAGGACTGTGTAAGAATATATCAGGCTTTGCAGCGAATTCCAGCCTTGCTGAGGAATATAAGTGACTATACTGGAAGACATGCAGCTCTGCTGAATACTTTATTTGTGTGCCCCCTCAAGGTACCAGCTTATTACCTAAACAAATTACCTTATAATATTATGTGTATTACCTGAACAAATAGGTTTGAAATTGGGGGAGGAAGCAGGGGAACATGCAGGGGTGGTATTGCTTTCTATTGTCTGTTGGGATGTTATATGTTACATCCAACATAAGCTTGTCATGGCTGTCAACTGTTTTGAAGTTCTTCCACTATGCTGTGTTGAATAACTGCTGAACCCACACAACTTGCTATAGGAGCTGAATGAAGATTTTGAAAAATACCTACAGTTAATTGAGGAGACTGTGGATCTTGAGCAAGTAGATCAGAACGAATACTTGATCAAGCCATCATTTGATGATAACTTATTAAGTGAGCTGTCATAACATTTGAATGGAAATAGTCTGTAATCTCTTCTGTACTGTTTATCCTCTGACTGTAGAGCTCAGAAGTCAAATGTCTGAGGTGGAGGAAGAGATCAATACCCAGTTCGCAAAGGTTTGTGGCTGTATGAAACACAGATGGTAACGTCATATCTTTACACTTATATATTTATTCAGTACATTTAGTCTGTAATCTCTATTGGCATGATACAGCCATCATGTACTTCACCATTAATGGTGTTCAAGCTACAGTTGTGAGATTTGGATAGTCTGATAATACAAACAGCTGTAAAATGCAAACACTGAGCATTGTAACACACTGATAAAACTGACCAGTGCATCTGAAGGTACAGTATTGAGTCACATGACCCTGGGATTCTCGCACTTGAGAGTGATTGCAAAGTGACAGTATGTACATTGATTAACTCACATGATGGCTAAGCCTTTATTTCACCTGTTAGGTTGGCCTCATTGATGGAAAGTATTAGAAAGGCCATTCAATTGTTGTCAGAAATAATGTATCTGTAAAAGCTTCACATTTTATGTCGCTGTAACACAATATTTAGTAATGTGATAACAAGCAATATCAGCTGTTGTTTTCAAATCCTAAGCAATGTTGAAAGGATGTGTTAAAATGTGCTGTAGTGTAGTTTCAGGTGTCAATACTAGCTGCTTAGATAATAGGATCAAATTCTATATCCATGCACTTATTCTATGTACAGTACAATAATGTACGTTATGAATCGAAATCTGTGCAGGCAGCAAATGAACTGAAGTTGGAGCCACACAAGACCATCAAGTTGGAGTCAAATAGCCAGCAGGGTTATTTTTTACGCATTACTAAAAAAGTATGTTCATTGTCAGTTTTTGTTGTAAGCAATAATCGGTGTTTTGTAGGTTGAAAAGTGTATTCGAAGCCAGCAGAACAAGTTTACTATTTTGGAGACAAGACAAGATGGTGTCAAGTTCACATTTCCTGCCTTGCGAGTATTGAATGAGAAATATACTCATTTCAAAGAGGAATACTCATCCACACAATGCAGTCTTGTAGACGAAGTTCTTAAAGTTGCAGGTGCAGCTTTTAAGGATGTATTTTTAATGTACAGCTAAATGGGATGGTGTCCAGCATAATCACCCTTGTTTTGACATATTTTCCAAGACAGGCAAAGGAAGAGCAACACTTGCATTGAAACGTAGGCTAATTAAACATGCAGTGCCCTACAACAGGATAGTTCAATTTTGGTGCATAAGAAAATAATTTGATAGAGGAACTTTCCATTTCACAGAAAGTAGGGAAAAAAATTACCCACAATGGTGATTATTCTGAACACACAAATATGAATTGAGTGATGAGCATGTAACTGTGAAGCTGAACCTGTTGGTAACATTGTCAACCAGTTTCACAGCAGCAACTAATGAATGCAAATCAACACAGCCATGCATGGACAATATGCAAACAAGCTTTCTTTTTCAAGGAAGCACAAAAGCAAAGTTATTGACTAAACACTTAATCATCCTTGATCTAAGGCCACGATCATATAGTAATGTTCATGTTATTTTCTGTCTTTCATAAGTGGGCTGTGGCAATATGATATGTATTTAATTAACCCTTAGCTGGCTATGCTGAACCTCTTCTGTCACTAAATGACATCATTGCCGGTTTGGATACTTTTGTCAGGTAAGTATGGGCATATTGTATACAAATATACAAGCTAAGTACTTTGTGGTGTAATTTTCAGTTTTGCCCATGTGTCTGCTTGTGCTCCTGTGGCCTATGTGAGACCAACTATTGTGAAGAAAGGTTTGCCAGAAGAGGTTATAATTAATCATTTGCTAAGCTTATTCTGTAATAGGTGAAGGTAACATCATCCTTAAATCATCACGACACCCATGCTTGGAAATGCAAGATACAGTGTCCTTCATTGCTAATGATGTAACATTGATGAGAGGTGACCATATACTAATCTGTACAGAAATATTGATATTGATTCCTCCAGACCAGATGGTCCACAATGAAGGAAAATTGGTTGCATAACTGTTAAAAATAAATAAATACCCCATTCACTCTATTGGTTAATTAATGAGTAAAATAACAAAAGACAATTTTTTTAACTAATGATTTCATTGCCTCATAATGTCAACATTAATTTAACTACTTTTGGATAAACTGTTTGACAGATACACAACTTTGGCTTCTTTTGCTATGCAAATATGTAGGGATTGTTTTTACGGTGCCCATATTTTTGTCACTAGGTGTGTTTGAATGTATGATGTGTGTTAATTATAGCAGGCAACAGTTTGACCGTTTTATAGCTCCAAATCCTGGATGCTTTAAATCATGCCAGGTAATGTATTTGATTGAAACCATGTTGTTTAAGAACCTGTACATTAGCTCCTTTATCTTGGTGGTATGTTTATGATCAAGATGTGTGGAGAGGAGTTTGGGAGAATTCAAACTAGTTACGTGATTTGTATCTATGCCAAGTCTGTGTTGTACCTAACAGATAAAGACATGTTCCAGATAATAACAGGACCTAATATGGGTGGAAAATCAACCTACATCAGACAGGTACTTCTAGTATTATGTACAATCCTAATTTTGTTTGGTGTCACCACATCTACCTTATTTCTTGTCAAGTGTTGTATCAGAGTTGGCTCAATTTGCTTGTGTCATAGGGTAGTTCGGAAGTAAATGATTCACTACCGTTGTAGGAATCTGGCAAGTCTGTCATTTGAATGTTAAACTAATATCGGTAATTTTCAATGCATCAGTATGCACCCTAGGATTTTGAGATCAATCTTTGCAACATGTTTTTAACATTGAATAATTTTATGTGCGCTTACTTGTCTTTTCAAAAATATTGAAAAGCAGGATGTAACTATGATTGGTGATAATGGTGACACATAGTATGATAGTATTGTGATGATAACTTTATTCTATGTGGCTACCCAAATCATCCTGCATACAAAATGTCTTAAATTATGTACATTTTGGTATGTATAAATTCCAGGAGATTATCTTTCAGTCAATTAGTTTTTTTATATTAACACAAGTGCTTAAGAACAGACAATTGTTCGACACATTCTGACACTTCTCAGAATGATGACACAAATTCATAATATCTTTTAGGAGTAAATTAAAAATATTTTGAGCACTACTTTACTGGAATGTACAGTTTAACGGTTATTGGCAGTTTATATTAGATCATTGATAGTCTGTCAAGTTGAACATGTTATTGTATGACTCTTGAACTGTTCTGTTTTATAATTCTGTTCATTTTACTGGTATATTAAAACTAACTATTGCTGCTTATTGATGAAACAATATTTGCTTACTGTTTGCAGAAGACATTGCATGTGTACAGTTTTACTGGCCAGTTTTGTGGAAGTGAACTTCAATGTATTGTATGTGCAATACCCAGCAATTGAAATTGAACTTTATATGTTTTGTTTTTCAGATAGCAGTGATTGTTCTGATGGCCCAGATTGGCTGCTTTGTTCCCTGCTCTGAAGCAACAGTATCAGTTGTTGATCGTGTCTTGTGCAGGGTTGGAGCCAGTGACTCTCAAGTCAAGGGTGTGTCTACATTCATGGCTGAGATGTTAGAGACTGCTTCAATTCTTCAGGTATGCCCACATTGTTCCAGGAATGGAATTTTACAGCCAAGTATTCAATTTTACAGACTGCTACAAAGGACTCACTTATCATTATTGATGAGCTTGGTAGAGGAACATCGACTTATGATGGATTTGGACTTGCTTGGGCCATTTCAGAGTAGGTGGTGGTAAATAAAACCTCACTTTGCATGGTATTTGAAATATAATAATTGCTTGCCATTGTATCAAAGCTACTTGACAACCAGTTGGGGTAAAGCTTAATATTTTGTTATTCTTTGAGTGTTCACACATTTGTACTTCACATCTTGTTCTGCAATTGCAGGTATATAGCGACACAAATTCAAGCATTTTGCTTATTTGCAACTCATTTCTATGAGCTTACTGCACTGGCAGATGTTGTCCCAACAGTGTCCAATTTACATGTTACTGCTCTTACTACAAATGACACACTGACATTGCTGTACAGGGTTAAAAAAGGTAAGCATTTCAAATGCTGTTTAATCTATATTATATTGTGTGTTTGCAAATCTAGACCATTATATTTTTACAAATGCTTTTTGGTTGGTAACTTCTGCCTGATTTCTGGGTAATACATGTGATGGGATTTAGCCAATCACTGCACTTTGGTTTACCCAGGTGCTTGTGACCAGAGTTTTGGTATCCACATTGCTGAATTGGCACACTTTCCAGGAAAAGTTATTGAGGTGTAGTTTACATGTAGATGCTGTGCATGCTTCAAGATAGCTTGCATTACTCATTTCAGCTGGCTAGACGTAAAGCATCAGAGCTGGAGTTCTTCCACTGTCCTGGTCATGACAGTAAGTACTGCTATTGAGGCCATGAGCTATACATGAGTGATGTTGTACCTTAAAAGGCTTAGGCCCGCTGTCAAAACGGAAGTTGGAAATGGAAGTAAGTCTATGCACGCATACAAATACATGTACAATGTATGTGCAAATGTTTGCTACTTCATGTTGTGGCATAAGCCATGCCACATATTCGACTGTCTATTATGGTCATTCATTACTACTCAATTACGAAGTGCAAAGTTATCATTATAAGAACAGGACATTACAATTACGAATTAACACAAGCAGAGTCAGTTAAATTTCCCTTAACCCAATACAAAATAATGAGTTCTGGCATTGTTGTGCATCAAAGTGATACCCAAACATGTTGGCCTTGATTGTATACAGAGTCTGTATGGTAAGTTTTTGAGCCACACGACTAACAGCATCATCGACCTTCCTGACCCGAACTACCTTAACATCTAGAGTAACACACATTGACTCTTAGCAAGCTGCATCGTTGCTTATTTGCTTCTGTTGTCAATGCCTTCAGATAGGTAGTACATATTGAAGTTGATATATTAAACATCGCTTCAGTGCCTCAACCAAAACTGCAACCTGCCACTTATTAACTAATTCATTTTGTTGAGTGATTAATAATCAAACATTTGAATTTGGGGGGGCACTTGATAATGAACAGTTCGAAAGTTTGTGAATTTAAAAATACTTTTCTATGTGAATTGAGTATTAATAGCAAATACCTGGTCTAAAGAAACTACTTGTGTTGACAATTTTTCTTATAATTGTAAAAAGTACTGGTAATGATCAAGATTCTGGTTGTTAATTATTTAACTGCACGACTCCTTTATTTATAAGCCAAGTTAAGTGTTCACTGAACAATCATACATCCACGCAAGCCAACATGATATACTGAGTTATTAATGTTGAGTTGTACAACAGTGATGAAGTAGTACATTTTATATTTTGTCATAACTAATGGTGCTAATGTAATGATGAAGGAATATTAAAAGCGTTCAATCATGGTATTACCATTGTAGGTATAATACCACAGGGTGTGTCCTCATTAAGTGATAATAGGCTTCATGGACAGCATGTGACATATGGATGGGGTTTAAAAATGCACATGGAATTTAACTGAGTTTTTTTTTAATAGAAGGGAGAAGAATTGATTGAGGAGTTTCTTTTACAAGCCAAGCGTCTACGTGATATGGCTGATGATGATGTGTCTGCAGAACTCGAACATTTAAAGCAGATGGTTTTGAGCAGTGGAAATACTTACATACAGGCTTTAATCTCTTCATAACCATTGGATTTGAACTTCATTTCTGGTATTGCATAGCCTTTGCTACTTGTATTTATTCAATTCTCTTTTGCTGATTCAATTCAATTCACATTCAGGTGAAGGTGTTTGCCAAACACAATAAAATAAAATAAGATGATGCCTTCATGTACACATATACAATACAACAAACATGTACCAGAAATGATTGTCATGTGACACTGGGGACCAGACTAAATTTACACTGGGTCATGTGACACCAGGGTCCAGACTAAACATTGGATCATCATTTAGAATGTCCCCAAATGAGAAGTCGTTGTCAAAACTGATCATGTTATCACCACCTATTAGACTCAAGTCTATAAAAAGGAAGAAACGAACTCTCTTCAAACAGCATGCACCGAATAACCATAAATTATACATACCTGCAGCAATCTGTTCTGCTTGCTGCTTTTCTCTGTTTTCTTGAGCTATTCTTTCATGTTCTGCCTCAGTGAAGAGTCTATCAAGCAGGATACATAATGGTCTGTCGTGTTCCACCTAAATCGAAGGTTATGCACTCACTCTACAACATACAAAGAATCCTTTGGCATGACAACACAAACCTGTGTATCTTTCAGTACCAGTTGCTGATACCTACTGATTAGGCCTCTGCTTCTGGACATCAGAATCTGTGCCACACTTTCAACCACTGCATCAGCTTGTGTGAACATTTCATGAACGTCGACTGTGTAATACTTTATATGCTAACCTTTTTCCATTGTTCCTGGTGCTGGCTCTGGTTCAGAAAGGATATGGTATGGTAGGAGTCTGACCAACACATCTTGAAATGACTTGAATGGTGTGTGTATATCAGGAGTTACCACTTGAGACTGCATCTTCTCCAAGTGACTTTGAATCCTACAATAAAGCAGGTGCACTATAGTTTCAGTACTCGCTAAACAATATATTTATTAATTGGATTAATTGTGATATTAATCCCGGAATTGGTGCACATGCATGATTATAAAGTAGGTTATTAACAATTGACAAACATTGCTGCAAGACCTCAATGTATCATATATCATACAATAAACATTATACTGCGGAATCAGTTTTTGAGTGAGCATTGCATATCCATTGTTGCGATTTCTGATATTGTGTACAATGTCTTTACTATGCACATCAATCAATAAATGGGCAAAAATGGTTATATACCTAAACTGGTGTTATAAAGTGCTAACAGGGAGACTTAAGACATGATGTGGCAATTCACATTTTGAGGTATACATCTAATTTATTTTAAACTTTCTCATTGTAAAGTTATGGGGTTACAGTTCTTAATTTGTATGACGGCCTAAACGCGACATTAAGGAGCATTTAGATAAAACTACCTGAAAGCAATCTTGGCTTCATCTGATGATTGTAAGATCTGTAAGAACAAAATAAATTATTGCATCTAACATGCCATCTGCACATACTTTGTGTATAGTCTGAATCCTTTCGTGCTCTGCTCTTGCATGTTCCACTTTGGCTTGGTACCTAGTCATTGGTCTGCTGCCATTTGACTGGGCAGCTGGTGATGAATTGCTCTGTGTGGGCATGCCAGAAACAGGCAACTGCAAGAAAACAGAGAAATACATGATGCATACTGCATATGAAACAACTCTCAACTCTCAAGGACAAGGGATTAGGAGCCAATCAAAAGCAGTTACGATTACCTTCGTAATGTCTGCTGGTTGCTTTGCACTAGCAGCCATGGTTCCCTGATATCCACTCAGCTGTAATGAAATGATATCATCATTGTGGGCCTAGAATGTTCCTAAGCCTTTCAGATAAAATATGGCCAACCTGTGATGGTCCTTGTCTCTGTGTGCGAAGTGAACTCAAATGAGCCAATAGTGGGCTATTGCCATCACCCAGAGGTCCAACTGTCACTCTGCTCGCTAAGGATGCTGTGATGCTGTCCAGATCTGCTCGCGATACTGTTGGCAGGCCAAATGTACCCCTTGCTTGCTGCTGCACATTTGTGGACAGATAGCCACTCAATGATGGGCTGGATGGATGGCTTGTTAGATTGCTGGGATCTAAAGATGTCTGCATGCTGGCCAAAGCTTTGGCAAAGTGGTCCCTGCTGTCTGCAAATGTCTTGGTCACTGAAGATTTGTCTAAGGGTGCCATTTTGACTGCTGCAGCACTGAATGAAGGAGCTGTGCTGCTGTGATGTGGGTCAGCTGATCTTTCTGCAACCATTGGCAAATTAAGTCTGGCTACGGGAATACCAATACCAGAACTAAATATTTTGTCCTCTTTGCCCATAAGCACAGGAATATCAGTGGATGTGGCTTCCTGTTGGTGGGGTAAAATACTCATACATGTGCATGTACAGTGCATAAGGAACAACTCACTACAGACTTGAACAATGGCTCGTTCTTCTGTTGCTGTTTCCAGACTTTGATGGCCGTAAGAAGGCTTGGTGGAAGGTTATGCTTCACCAGCTCACTCTCAGGGAGGCTGCAAAGTTTGGCAAGAGCTTCTAGATTGAGACCAGGTGGAAGAGGAGTAACCATTCCTGGCTGGATTGGAGCAGCTGCAATCCTTGGATTAGGTAGACTGGTAATCACTGATGCAGGAGTTCCAGAGGTGCTTAAATTTGCTGGCTTTGCTAGTGTAGTGAATGGCTGAAGTGTAGCCATTGCAGTTGTTGGCTTTGCAGAAAATGGCAACTGTCCGGATGAGGCAAGAAGGGGAAAAGAAATCCCTCCTTTTTGTGAAATTGAGATGGGAGGAGACGGCAACTGCAAAGCATTCACTGGAGGGCCTTGAGAACCCAAGGATGTGGAATTAGTGGCTGATGAGAGACCACTGCTAGCAGAGGGGAGTTGAGACATGGAACCAACTAGGTCATTTGCCTGCAGAGGGGAAAAATAATCATACTTGTGCAGCAGCCTGTATAAAAATTCATCACACGTACATGTAAAAGTTAGTATTTGGAATTAACATAGAAAGAAAGTACAAAATGAGCAGCAATATTTTAATATTCACAGTTGGTAAAAATCAATAATTATTATGAAATATTAAAACTCTTCATAATTAAGTGCCCAAAAATGATCTCCATGTTCTGTCTAACACACTAAGCAATGCTTTAATACCACTAATAACAATGACATGAAATGGGTTGTCATTTAATCTAGATCGAATGTATTAATGTATTATATATACCTGTACAGTTAGCAAAATTTAATCACACTTCAACCTTAATGCATAAATTGGACTAGAAGATGCTTTCTTGTTATGCACCAAAGATTATTAATTAATTTACGCTTCTTCCATGTTATAAACGCTACGTTTTACAGTACATAGTTTTGTGTACAAGTATTGATTATTTGTACACATTCCAATGTAAGTTTACACCACAAATGCATTTACTTAAAATGTTGTAACACATGTACAAACAAATGATTTCGTAGGAATACAATGTGTAATAAAAGAGGAATTATATATATAAACTTCACATGAATCAATGTATACATTAATGAAATGCATAGGCATCCAATGACATGGAGCCAATGACAATTTGAGAGTAGATCCGTTCAACCACTAGCTTATTGCTCCCAGCACCACTCCCAGCTGGAGCCAGAGGGGAGGCTGCTCCAAAGGCTACATGAAGAGGCAGCAGATGCTCTATGCGGGGATGGCACCTTACGGCATGGGGCGCTTCATTCATGATGTTTAGCAATGCCTTCTTTGAGGCAGCAAAGTCTTTTCTGGCAACATCCTCTAGTGTCCTTCTCAGCCACTCAGTAAACTCTGTGGCCCAGGGCAGAGCTGGACCAGAGGACTGGCCAAACTCCCTAAGATTGTGAGTAGCCTGGCCTGACCCAATGATCAGCACACCCTCCCTCCTCAGGGGAGATAGTACTTCACCAAGCTTCACGTGAGTGGCTATGTCCAGATCTGACTTCAGACTAAGTTGTACGACGGGAACATTTGCCTCTGGAAATGCTAGTTTTAGCGGTATGAAGACCCCGTGATCGAATCCACGATCCGTCTTTCTGCACGTCAGGTTGGAGGCTGCTAATAACTCGCATACGCGATCCGCTACCTTCAGATCTGTACCCACCGAATACACTAAATGTGGACTGTAGGTTTCCGCCGGAAAGCCGTAGTAATCATAGATAAGAGGCGTAGGCTCGCCGCGCTGATAGGACACCTCGAAGGTACTAGCTTCCCAATGAGCAGAGATGACAAGGATGGTCTTAACGTCCTTGCCGTAGGTCCTGCCGATACTCCGAAGGAATTCTGCGCCCCGAGAATGCTTGTCGAGTTCTCCAAACACAGGTAGATCCTCACCGTCCATAAAGAAACACGGACCACCGCCATGCGACAAAAACAGCACTGGAAGTTTGTTCGCCATAATTCTATGTAGCTGAAGTTGACCCAAACTTTTATAGTCCTACTCGGGCACTCCCCATTATAATTACTACACGTCAGCCATTTTAGGTGCATCACGTATACACGGTCAGCAAAATCTAAGTTTAGTTAACTACATATAACTACATTAGTCGTATTGTCATTAATTACACTTACTTGGAAGTTGACATTGTACCTCTTCAGTAGATCTTTGAGCTCACTAAGGTTCCTAGGTTTCTGGTCTGCAGGCAACCCTTGCATGAAAGCCTGAATCTGCTTTACACGATACATGTACATTGTCTTAAGCACATCTTGGGACTGTGAAGAGCTACTGACTGTTGTTGAACTGGATGAGGAGCTCAGAGAAGAGATGAGACTTGGCACTAATTGGGTTATCAGATCAGGCCTCCCTGCAAAGATAAAATTCAAATGATGAGAAATATTACATCTTTGAGGACCAACCTTGGCCAAATTGCACTGTAGAAAAGTCTGTTCCCTTCCCACTTATGGTAGATGGAAGAGAGATTGATGGAGTGGTTTTGACAGAGGTTGCTAATACATTAACTGGTAGTGTAGGTATTGGTGCCATTGTCTGAGAGGATGGCTTACCGATGGGGGATGGCTTGTGACCAACATGAGATAGATTCGAAGTCAACATCGGTTTTGGAGCAAGAGGTTGAAAATTAGATGAACACATGGATGGTGGGAAGGAAGTACTAGAAGAGCTCATGCTTGGATTTGTACCAAGGAATACTCCAGATCTGGGCTGTCCAATCAACTGGGTAGATGTAGAGGCCACATGGGACTTCACTGGTGCCAGCAAAGGGACATTCGCTGGTTGAGAGGTACTCGTGATGGCTTTATTGTTTTGAGTGCTTAGAAATGTACTAAGTTGCTGTTTCACTTTTGTCATCCCCTGTGTGTCCCCCAGCTGCTGATATTGACGATACAATTGAACCAGTTGAAGGACAAGATTCCCACAATTAACCTGGCTTAACGATTTAAGTGACATTCCAGCAGCGATTGGAACACTTGCACCAGCTGTTGTAATTGCATTAGTAGCGGGTGGTGAAACATTTGCTGTGGTTGCAAAGCTTGACAACGAAGTGCTTGAGTTGGATGTACAGCCTCCCCTCCCACTCTGCAAGGTCACTGCATTCGTACCATTAGCTTGTCCTGTACATACGCCTGATGACTTAAGCATGGAAGGGATAGCGGTTGGAGTTCTGTCAGGTACAGAGGTACGAGCACCAGATGAATGTTGTGCAACTGTTTGCACAGGGAACGTGCGATGGCTATCAGACTGCTCAATGGGCACTCTCATTTGATGCACAGATGATGCAGGCAATTCAGTATGTCCACTATGTGGCTGAGCGCTTGAATTCAGTTCCATTTTAGGCTGCTTAGCAGAAATCATGCCATTAGTAGTATTCATGAATAACGCTGTATCTTCTTGGCTGAATGATCTTTTCCGACCTTGTCCACCTGTGTGAGCGGTAAGTGCATGTTCATGCCATAACACACAATATATATAAAAAAAAAGATATATAGACACAATCCGTGACTGCCCTATAGCCCACAAACTATGTCCACCACAATGACAGTCCATACGTACCATGTTGTGCTTCCACCTCTCTGGCAATTTCAGAGAAGTTGATTTCTTCAGTCTGGTTAATACCAGTAACATTAAGAAGCTCCTCAAGACTTGTAATAGTGGAGGTGCGATCCTGGAATACAAGAGAACTACACCATGTGTGCACAGGTGGGGGGACCATGTCAAATAAGCACTGGAACTTTGAGTACAATGCACACTGCTCCACAAAAACAACTCATCCAGCAATGGTTAACAGCCATAGTATATGCTATAAAATGTGTCATTAAATAAAACAGTCTCCACAACCACATACAAAGCCAAAATAAGTAAAAAGTATCATACTGGAGCTGATCTTATTACCTTAAATGCAACAATAGACAGTATGACAACCTAAAACACGCTAAGGTAAACTGCCAAATTAGAACGGGTTGGCTTTATTGGAACGGGGGTGGTCCAAAGTACTAGAGGTAGGGGTTTGAACCTCATTCTTCTTTGTGTACTGATACATAGAATTGGTGTCAAACCCCTACCTCTAGTCTTCTACCACTTTGGACCCCCCCCCCCCCCCTGTTCCAATAAAGCCAACCCGTTCTAATTTGGCAGTTTACCTTATTGTGACTTTGAAGGCAGGCAACATGTATTTTTAAATGAAGCAACACAATGACCAACTGCGGTAGCGCATTGAAATCAATATGTAAGTGCCTAAATCCTAGTACATGCTCCTTGCTATACAACACAAACTAATAACTCACGCTGTGTCTGTGTAAAAATAATTTTCTGGATCATTTTAATCTTTGTCCCAGGAATCATTTACTATCCCCAATGTATGTTTTTGCCCAAGTAGATAAGGAATTAATCACATATCCACAATATAAACATAGCCTATTAGATGCATATGCTTACGTGTCTGGTTCATTCGAAATAGCAGAAAGAAAGAGAGAATTTGTGTCCGGAGTTTGAAGGCTGTCAGCAATGAGAGAGGGGAATTCACCCAATTGTAGGGACAGTGTGTTCTTGGTGTTACTTCCTGTAGCCATACATTACGACTGGCCTGGGTTCTGTATAGGTGTGATTACATATAAATTACGTTGTATGAATATTCGATCCCAGGATGTGATGTGCAACAATCCTACGCGCAATGTGTACGTAGATAACTGAATTGGTAACTAACACTGTTCCGACCCATCACGGCCGATTACAATAACGTCAGTGTGCAATTAATCTCAACTATGCGTGACAGGTTAATCAACGATTGAACAGCCGGACTTCACGACGAATTATTCTATTTAGTGCACGATGTAAATGAAGTCATGCTTTTGCATGTATCAGCACGTGATACGAGTCGCGAAATGATTGGTCGATATGTGATTAACATACCCTTTTATGGTCAGGCTTACATAATCTTGTAAGGTTTCACAATAGGAAGGGCACACAATAATATAACAAAAAAAAAAGAAAAACGAACCAGGTGAAGGGTTATTGCGGGAGGACGCATGGAAGTGGAGCAGGTGACTGGTTGGTCAATACTCTTTAGACAGATGGCGCACAACTCAATCTCACGCACTACGTATTTGCTATACCTGTGTATGTGCCTCATAGCGAGCACTTCTTCAAGACTAGTATGCCACGCTTGCATTTTGAAGTGGCTAGACTTAATTCGGAAGCGTAACAATGTGCACGACATATATTGTATATTGCGCGTCTTGTGGTCTGGTTTTATCTTCATTACTGCGTAGATGATGGGGCCTTGGCGCTAAAATGAACGCTGAATGGCCTTCACATTTTTAGATGTAGGCACAAGTGGCGCACTAGTGCTGCGTAAAGAGCACTATCTACAGGAACACGGTCAGAAGGTTTCGTGTTACCACATATTGCGTCAAGGCCGAGGTGGTGGCGTCTAAAAATAGCTCTCATGCACACGTACACACAAGAGCCTGAAACACACAAAGGGTACTCACTTTTCTGACGGTATTGTAATAATTTTGCTTGGTAGGCCAAGTAGTCATGAAATTCCAGTCGAGTTGTTTCCGGTTTGGGCACGAATCAAAGTTTAGGCGATGACCCCGGACATCGCGGCGCGCGCAACCGCATGAATTTTTGTAATGTATATTGTGTTGAGGTGACATTACAATAATTATAGAACTGAATGAATAAAGTGCATAGCTCAGATTGAAGGCAAATGGTCCATTTTACTCTCAGGTTTTCTCTCTATGTGGGTGTGGTGTGAGTTATATAGAGCTCATCTAATACATGTAAAAAAAAACTACCTTGCAGATCTGTATGTGATTTTTCTTGCAGGGTAGTAAGTTGTGGAAGGTGCCTTCCATGAGGATCAGGCTCAGGTACAGCTGGTGTACTGCTCGTGGTCACTGTCCCACCTCCACGACGATTCTAACACAAAAGTGACATTTAATAAACTATACTCTCCAAGAGCTTAAACACCTGTACTCGGGACCTTGATTTTGTTACTTTTCTTGCATCTTTTGCTATCAGCATCTGTATATACATTCTAGTATTTGTTAAAATAATGCACATGTGAACAACACACCTCTACTTCAGGTTGGAACCAATCTCGGAAATGATCGAAGTATGAGTGCTCTAGAAGTTCTTCACAAGTCATTCTTCCATTAGGATCCATCTCTAAGCATCCCTATTTATAAAAGGGGAAGTGAACTGGAATCCAATTGCTTAGACAGTATTATTCAGATTTTCACATACCTCCAAAAACGATACTGTCTGTGGAGAGGCTTCTGGAAATTTTGATGAAAGTGGTTCCTGAGAGAAAACTAATTTGTATCCCAATATTCCATGTAATAATATGATTCACTTACTGTCTTATCTGGCTCAGGAATAACAGCTCCTCTGAAAAAACTATTTCCTCTGAATATTGCCATATGTCTAGGAATTAGATCCCCTGGAAATACATATTTGAAGCACAATAATTAAGACTGTGCTATGCATACAAACAAATCTTACCGAGAGTCTTCTTGATTAGAAAAAGTTGGTCAACATCAGACTTTCCAGGCCATAGTGGTCTTCCTGTAAGAAGTTCTGCAAATACCCCACCTGTGCAAACATACTCTTCTATTGCTATTACATAATGAAACTCATACTTACCAATTGCCCAGATGTCTACTGGGGGGCCATATTGTGTATCCCCAACTAATAATTCAGGTGCTCTATACCATCTTGTAGCTACGTAATCTGTATATTCACCACCTGGACCAGCTAACAAAAGGCCAAGCACATGTCATTGTATGAACCACTTTTAGGCCCACATTTCCATACGTACTGAGCATGCGAGCAAAACCGAAGTCACAGAGTTTCACAATGTCGTGTTTTGTGACCAAAATATTTTCAGGCTTTACATCACGATGGATAACCTGTTCATAGGTCACAGGTTGCTTTGTATAACACGTGACAATAATTTTAGCATACCCCATTCTGGTGGCAGTAGTTCACAGCTTGAAGTGTTTGCCAAATAATTTTCTTTATCATCACATCTGGCAATCTTGAATCAGTGCTTACAATAATATTGTTTTATCATTTTAGACTTTCAAGGTATATGCTCACCCTCTGGGATGTCTCTCCAGCTCATTAAGCACGGTATGGTCGCAATATTCGAACACAAGATGAATTTTTCGCTTCCTTCGAAATACCTCAAGTAAATTTACTAGGTTGCCATGGTGAAGTTGCTGCAAAAAGAATAGCAAAAAGACTCGCTCTAAATTCGGATCACGATAGGCAAAACACGCGTTTTTTTGGCTCAGCCAGCTCTTCACCTTTAGCATCCGCACCTCCCGTAGTGCGATCCTACGAATTACGGGGTCATCTTCGCTTTCAAAAAACTTCTTGATAGCAACAACTTGTCCAGTTTCCTTGTGTTTACATTTAAACACAACGCCGTACGCACCTTCGCCAATTTTACAAAGTTTCTCATACTTTTCCATTCGATACCTCCTCAACGAAAGCGCTTGGCACGCACGTTCACACCTCACGCGTTGCTACGTAACGTAACAGAATGAGGAAATACATGTAAATCCAATTCACCGAAACACCAAACAACAACAGTGTCAACGATAGGACTTCTGGTAACGGGCGCGGGCGCCTGGGCCTCCAAACTTTTTAGGCTCTGCTCGTCTTGGATCGGCTACCAGCAAGGTTCTGTCAAAGGTCAGCAAAATATCTTTGATTTCCTTTTTGGAGGCCTCATCGACGTCTGATTAAAAACGAAGTTTTAGTTAGCAATGGCAGCAGTTATATATAATGCATACATTTCTGATAGTAGGCTACAAGTGATTTTGAAATAGCCTGGCGAATAGCTGTATGTGAGAAAAAGGGTATGAACGACAATACTTTTAAATTTTCGCACCACAAAATGCACACGACAGCCATACAATCGCGCTTCAGATATAGTTTATTGCCTGTTTTCAACTTACCATAAACCTGAGAGACGTGACCACCACCTCTTACACGTACACGGATGTCTACTCCTTTGAACTTCTCTCGGCCAAGAAGCAAGATCGGTTCCTCCAGCTACATTACAAAATAAACGCCACATAGAAAGACAATTATATAAAAAAACACCTTACCTTACCTTATATCGGAGCGGTTGTGGCTCCATCAGATGAAGCGGCTTCCCATTGACTTTAATGATGCCATTTCCTTGGGCACAATGGGCAACTGCTGTTGCAGTTTTCTAGACACGAAAAAACATCTCGAGTATCTTCATCTATTCATTATAAAAGACCTCTCACTTGCCTTTCGACCGAAAACTTGAACGCTAGGTCTTGGTGCTGCCATCTTTGCCTCCCGCAAAAATCAGAAAAGACAGACACGTGGTGAATAATTGCATTTTGATAGCACGTGACCTAAAATTGCAGCTTGCGTTAATTTCTAACCCCGACTCGTTTGTTCCAGCAATACTTGACGAGCATTTTATTCCAAAAATATACACAACCAGTCCAAAGTGCAACTGTTGGGTATACGTGCTCACTGATTATATTTACTACAAAGTGCATCTGTCACTGTTGGGTATACATTCTTAGCAGCGCAGTACTGATTTATTTCGTGACAGGAGGTGGTACTTCCAGGAGATGTAATTGCGTTATACAGGCCAACGCCAGTGGTCAGTAGTGTTGCTGCTATGCCAAATACCACTATCATGATATGAAAACTTTTCTTGATGACTCCAATGTGATGCCACTTGATGATGATGTGGAAAAGTGGAGGTAGAACAAATGCCAGCACAGTGGCAGTCAGGCTGCCAACCAGTGCCAGACAAATCTCAAAACGTGGAATTCCAACAGCAACTCCCCATGAGACCAACACCAACAATGTACGTAGGATACACCTGCACACCAACACAATAGTCTGCGTCTTCAAAGTCTTTGCCTAAGAGCATAGCAACAACAAAACTCACACATTAAGTTCAAATCTGCAAAAGAAAAAAAGCACTTACTGTTTGATCATTGAGCCCTTGTACTGCATTAATACGCTACATGCAACAAGAAGTATATGGATAATGACACTTTCAAACCTACTACCTATTAATGAACTTTTTAATTTTAATACATTCCTTATAACATGCAATTTTGCAATGTATTGAGACAGCTGTATGGACTCGGTATCATGAACTAACACTATCCATAAAAACATGTTCAAATGGTGCTACATCCATTGTCTGAAATAGTGAGTGCAAATTAGCTTGTGGTGAACAAATTGAAAGTAAAGGGTACAATACCTTGCATGCCTCTAACATGAAATGTTAAAATTACTTGAGGGCCAGTTGTATATTAAAATGCCATTGCATATGAATCCGTGCATGCATTATTTTCCTCAGGATGAATTGTTGTGTTTATGATTTCCAGATATCCCATAACATGTGCATCAATGGACTAATTAACATTCTGTGCACAACTAGACTTGCAAAAACTCACTGTTGCTACACTGAAGCAAACCTCTTCCACAATATCCGATGCTGGCTTAAAAACAATGGGGAATGTAAGAATCAACTCCACTGACAGGAGAATACGAACAACATTGTTGAAAGTTCCTCCAGAAAGGTTTTCAAAGACATATCCTATATGCAGAAAGTTGATATGTTAAGTTACCACAACACAGCATTCATGAAAGCGAATTTTGTAATAGCACTAATGTTACACAAAAACATGGTTATTACACGTGGCATCAGTACTGATGTAAGTGTAAGTGTGTGTATATTGCTAGTCAGTCACAAACAAATCCAACACAACTAACACTACATTTCAAAAGCTATGCATGAACAGGTGGTGGCTAGGGAGAGGGTGGGTGGGTGGGGGAATGTGTCACTAGATGGTTAAGTACATGTACAACATGTAGCTGCTGTTCATTGTTTCAATTTTTACATCTTGTAACCATGTAAAGGTGTGGATACATCTGTCTATACACATATGCTTGAATTAACAATGCAAGAGCTTTATCTGTGACAAGCACTAAATACTTTGTGCTATTAACACAATCACAAACACAATCACACTAATCAAAGAAGTTTGCACAAACCTTTAGTCTGTTGCCCAAAAAGAAAATAGCCGTACAATGCAAATGGTAGATTCAATCCAATCACTACAATGCAAGCCATGTCCAGTACAAAAAACATCTTCCGAGGCTCTGCCATTTCTGACTCGAGAGGTATGACCTATATGAGAGGCAGCACAGGGTACATTTTTATGCATTGATTGTTTATACCTTACCATGCTGTGAACACAGAACAGGAAAGCTGTCACACCAAACCAAAGTGCCACACCTTCCCAGCTGGGTGGCATGTATACCACAGCAGAACACGCCACGGGCAAGTAGGGGTTACTGGCTCCATACACATACACCACCTGTATAAATGTAAAAGTGTGTTCTGATTGTCCTAAGCATGCACACACACACACACACACCCACACACCCACACACCCACACACACACAATGCACACATATGCACCCTAGACGTGCTACCATTAAAATAATTATTCCATAAACACAATAAAATAAGGCTTCCCAAATACCACACCCACTACAACACCACACCCACTCTACACCATCCTGTACCAGCATAGCAACAACCAGGAAGACAGAACCAATGTACGCTGCAAATTGAAGCCATCTGAAGGATGGTAGGAAGGTGAGCAGGATCAGAATGGGTAGCACGATTGCATAGATTTCCCAGGTGGTGAAGCACACTGAGCCAAAGCATGTGAAGGCCCACTAAGGAAAGGGTCAACACCATGATAAACCTCATATAATAGTTTACAAACTGACCCTCAGGTTGTTTGAGATGAAGATCATGTAGGCAGCACACACTCCGAGGTTGCAGCCCACCACAGAGAGGTTCACAGCCCACTTCCCAGCTTCTCCAAGTGCACGTTTTCCCAACTGTGTGAAGTTAAAAGTACGTCTCTCTTGTTGTGACAGCTCTTTACTGATAAACTGTTTGCACTCTATGAGCAGCTGCATAGTGTAAACACTGCAAATAGTTTGTGGCAAGTTGCATTTGTGCAAATACATGTATATGTGCAATGAAAGAAATTTTCACCAAGGAAGTAAACCGCAATTCTACACCACCCACAAGAGTAGTGAATACATGTAGAACTATGCATGTACCTAAGCTTTATTTTATCAGTAAACAGAATGCAATCTTGCTTTATTGAACCCCAACTCAAAATAACTTAGCACAGAAGTACTATCTGGACAAGAAGTTCTATCAGCCATCTTAAAATATCAGTTGATAAAAGTTGCATCATCCTTATTATAAAACACAAGAAGAAATGTCATATTCCCATGGTTCGATTTTGATCCATAATCCCAGGGTGGAAAGGCTTAAATCAACATTGGCCTTTTCAATGTGGTTTGTTCTATCTTGTGAATACTAATTACACAGGGATCATAGAACAAAATCAAAATTCAATGTTGGGAACTCAATATTCCCTGTGTAACAAGATTAAAAAGACATCATTAACTTCGATGCTTTAACACTGAGACGAATGCATTGTTTCCACTGCTAGCATTACATAATGTGGCCTTCCAATTCACTGCTTACCTCAGCAGACCCAGGAGCACTGTGCCAGCTGCACCTATCACAATTCCACATTTCAGGATAGCCCATGGGAGTGCAAAGCTTCCAGAACCTATGCTGGCTTTGGCAAAATTGAAGAAGGTGCCCACAACACTGTGAAATGAAAAGTACTGAACCCACAGCCAAGCCATAGAACACAGGATTTGTTGGGACAATGCAAAAGTACAAGTCATTCATCACTACTAAGCAAATGTGAAAGAGTTTAATCAATTAACCGAACCAAAAAAAAAGTGGTAATACCATCCCAAAATTTCCTAGAAGTTACGTTGCCAATTTTCGACCACACCCTCCAATGACTACTATATACTCAGTATAAATTCTGTAACCACTCACTACAACATGGTGTCATTTCTAGAGAACACTAGTTTGAGTAACATTTTATTATACTGATGTATTATCAGATGCTGATGTTGTTCCATGCACAGTAAAGGGACTAATTTATTATTTAATTTATGATTGTGCTGGTCTTCAAACTTGTAGCCTTTGGAGTTCCGATGCTACTTTTTAAAGTAGATTTTATTATTGCACAAACTGTGAATGTGTTAGCAATGCTTGTAGGTGGTAGTTACATTTATAACAGTATGCCATTATTTGATCATGTGATCGTAATGTGTAAGGATATACATGTATAAGGAGTAAAGCAAATATAGAACATTGCGTAAAGTGGCTACCAAATGCAGTATGTTGTACATAATGTTTCTTAAAACATCTTCGGAACAACATCCACCGAAATAGTTTCTAATTTACAAACAAACAAATTATTTGTTGGGCTGACACCCCCTCCCCCATCACTTATGGCTGTTGCTTTCTTTTCCATAAAAGACAGGCATTGATGATTTCTCGGTTGTGAAGATGAAGTGCCTATGAGGCCAGCTATTTTAGGACCTCAAAATGCTATTCTTTAGTGCTCAAAACAGTTGCAGATTGGTTATTGGCCAGAGCGAATAATATCTAATATCTAAAGTGATTCATGCAAACAATATTGTCTCTCATCTTTTGTCACTAATTTAATCCGGCAAAAACAGTGTTAGGCATCATATAGAAAACAAATTACACAGTTTTCAGCTGGTTCAAACGATTTCAGATGTTATACAAATGCAGAGCCGCTGCCAACGTGATTGCATATATAACAGCAGGAATGAAATTCTGTAAATTCTACTGGATACTCATACTAAAAACACATCCCGGATGACAGCGCGGTTTACCTGATTCCACGCTTTTTCTCGTCTGATGACGTGTCATAATCTGGTAATAGCCTATCGCGTTCCCAACTCCATTCCTTTTCGGTTAGCAGGCTTGGTTTTGGCTCCATTATGTAACCGCACCCCGAATAAGCAAAACAGTCACGTGTGGAAATAAATAGTACCCTAAATCACATGATCAATGATTACCTACGCGTTTTCAATCACAGTGCAACTTCACGAAACTTTTAGAATCGAGCAAAGATGAACGTAGAAAAAGCTAAAGATACCTTCATCTGCACATAATTTAAAACTCATTGCAATTAAAATAAACAAAAACACAACCGTACTTTGTTTCGAATTATGAACCACGCCCACAAATGCGTTAACCAAATCGGATCCGCATCGGTTTTTGTATTTTAACAGTGGTCTTAATAGGGTGTCGCAATTCTTCTTGCGATCAACGACATAGGAAGTGTACCTTTACCCACCTCAGCGAAGAAGTTAGGGCTCTTTTAAGATGGGTATGTTCATTGTTACATGTAGAATAGTCCCCGCGCTCCATGTGTGTGGTAATGCGCATCGATGTGTTAGTGTGTATACATCTCAATACACAACAATCTCTAGCCTTGTGTGTAGGTGTGTGCGTGTGTGTGCGTGTGTGTGTGTGTGTGTGTGTGTGTGTGTGTGGGGAGGTAGAGGTAAAAAAGAAGGTGTGCGTGCGTGTTTAGGGGTGTGGTTGCATGTACAAGTGCTTTGGTGGGCTCTGGGACTTTTGTTGTCAGCGCAGGATGCTATCACTTTTCCAGCAGTATTTATTTTGTGTACATTTGTGCTCCTTTAAAGGAGCTCTTTGATCTGCCTTGCAGCATTGTTTGTCCTCAGGACTGGAATAGTATTTAGTAATGATATGCTACATCAGTTCAAGCCAAGTAATTACTTCTTTTATATATCGGTCAGCAACTGCGTTGCATCAGGGCGCAACATGTTTTCTGCTGATTGTCAGTTGGGGTGCTACTGAGCCCTGCATGGATGGTCTGTGTGACCCACTCATGGAAAAATACATACCTTGTAGCTCCTTGTAAAGATAAATTGTGGAGTTGTCTGTAGTATAGAGGCGATGAGAGCAAGCCTAGGTGTCACTGATGTACACAGATCAGTTGAAAAACGATAATCTTTTGGCATGCACACTGTCCCATGTTAACCAATGTGCTGAGTGTTAGTTATCTACCACATGCTATGTTAGGAAAATGCCTCCCTTGCCACTTGTCATAGTCGTACCTGATGAAGCCATTTGGGGTATGTGTACTCCTTGCTGTAGTGGTACTCCCGCAGTGTTCAAATCACGCCACTAGGTTTACACAGCACAGTCATGGTATGGCCAGGAGTCCACCAACACAGATGCATAATATCAGGTCTAACTTTCCTAAAGCTGTCACCCATATTCAGAATTTTGTAGCCATATTATGGAGGTGGCTGCAATGGCGAAGTGCACAGTAGCATAAATCTGGACAATTCAAATGACTACTAAGGGGGACTCACTAGACCATATTGCAAATGTGTAAATATGTATTTATTAGACAATTTGTAAGTTGTGGGAGTGTGTGCTGTGACATGGGAAAGGCATCATGTGAGCATACCATCATCCCTGCAGAGGCAGAGGTGATGTTTGAGTACATCGCTGTGGAAGATGACGAGTTGAGCCTGAAGGTTGGAGATATGATCACTGACATCAAGAAGGTCAGAGCTCTGCTGAAAGAATGCTCTGCTGAAAGAATGTTCTCTTATCCTTCTCATTTGCAGAGTGATGAAGGCTGGTATGAGGGGTTCCTTCGAGGACGTAGAGGGGTTTTCCCTGATAACTTTGTTCAGATTCGTCCAGTGAAGACAATTTTGCAACCAGAGATACCCAAAGCTGTTCTTCCACTTGAAATACCCAAAGCAGTTGTACCTGAAATGAGAGGTACATGCAAATGTTTGGACTCAAACATTGGAGATACATTCGATTCTTTGAATGTGTTGTTACACCCTACTATAGATTGGTACATGTATCTGTACAGAGCTACGCACAAGAGTAAATGTACATGTCCGTATTGTGTGGAGTAGGCACAGATTGGTCTCCTGTTTCTTGCAGTCATGGTAGAATTTGAGTAACATACTTGTCCATGACAGATCAATTTATCTGGAGTTCCTGCCTTGATTGTAGCTACGTACGTAAAATCATGTGCTACCACCATATAGCAGTTTAAGCTCATCTTAATGCATTCGTAATGTAGTGTGGTAACAACCCAGCAGAGTGAAGATATTTTTATTTTGGCACTTATGTGCATACAGTACAATTGCATTGACTTAAGAATGTTTTGTGGTGGCAATGTATGTAAGTATAACATGAAACTCATTTGCAGTAAGGTATATGATTTGATACCACAGTTTTATGACTCGATACAGTTCAAATTAAATCTCACATTAAATCTTCATTTTTATAGGTTCTTCGTTGATCTGTAGTAAAGTTGTTCCTACTAGTTTATTGCTTAGGCCAAGGTACCAAAAGAATCAGACCTGTTGATTAGTCTATGAAAGCAAACAAAAACGACTGCAAATAGCTCCATTCCTGTGAACTTCAAGCAATAACTCTTCATACCAGGCCAAGTAGTTTTTAATGGTTTTGCTGCATTGGCCACTTGTCTGTTTGTATAGATGAGTTGCCAGAATCTGTGGATATTGTATTTTGTGTATTTCCTTCCATACACAACCAAGTTACAGTTGATAACCTTAAAACCTTCACAAATTGGCTTTTATGTGTGTTTTCATCAATGTACATGTGTGTAGCATGATAATTTAATTTTATAATCAATTTTGTTGACCAGACTGGTTTGGAGCGATAGCAGCCACAAATGAATGAATTCATTCTATTTTCTCTCACTGGTGTGTTTGTGAAGGTATGGAATCAAAGGCTAAACAGCGTCGTGCCAAAGTGGCATACAGCTACCAAGCAGAAAATCTTGATGAACTGACCTTAGTGCCTGGACAGGTTGGTAGATTAAATCACTGTACTGTTTGCACTGTGTGTGTCCAGATTTTATATTTGTGGAGTTAATATTTGGGCTATACTATGCTTAACACATGAAGTGTTTGTGTCATGCTTGGTTCACTTTCTACCAGTTATTTTCATCAGTATCTATAGATAGATGCCCGTTGTATTCCTGTGCACCAAGTGTTTACAATTGAATACAATGCTATAAAAATCAGTTAGCTGATTGCCTTTACTTATATTAAATCAAGCAAATCCAAATAGATGAAATTGTAACCTAATAGATGAAAATTTGAAAGTGTTGAAGCTATTTGAATTTCAGGTACAGTAATGTGTAAGGGATATGAATTGTGTTTCAATTTATACTCTAATATAAAAATTACCGAACCATGCCACTTTATTGACGTTTGATCATTTCTGTAACTTTCATTTTAATTACTTTGTATATGCATACATGTACTATATATAAATACATGTATATAAATGGGACAGTGTCCAGCATAATCATCCTTGTGTTATATTTTCCAAGACAGGCAAAGGAAGAGCAACACTTGCATTGAAACATATGGCTAATTAAACATGCAGTGCCCTACAACTACACAAAGGATAGTCCAATTTTTGATGCATTAGAATAATTTGATAAGAAAAAAGTTCACAAAAAAAATCAAAACATCAAATTAGTGTACGTCTGCTGGACATGGGAGATTATCTGACAAAACTAGGCTTTTGTTTGCTAGTTTTAAAATTTTCAAAATTTTGGAATCTCTGAGAACTGCATTGGTCTATTGAAAATGGAGATGAGGCATTGCATTTTTAATTTGAATGCAAAAAGCTTGTCACATTTTTGCTTACAAGTCCTGGAATTAAAAGAAGCTCAGTGTTCCTTTTATACATGTATGTATCTTGTACAAGATGACCCTGGCATTGGTGATCAAAGCTCAGCCTGGGGTATAGTTTAAAAGTGTCAGGTGAGTAATAGAACAAACTTAGGATTGGCACTTTACCTTTTTCTACAATATTAGTCATTAGTCGTTGTGTAGTAGCGTTGCAGGGTGTGGTTACTCTGGAATTACTGTCTTGTCTACATTTCATGTGAAGCAGAGGCTGCAGCCATGTTTTTAAATTGGGGAGACAGATGCAGAAATAGGCATGGACCATTATGCAGCACAGGAAGAGACTATTCAGAACTTGAATGCTAGTAGCTGCTTTGACTACTTAAGGGTGTGGCAAACAGAGGCCCAAACAGTGTAATGCTACTGCTATATTTGGCCAAAATGAAAGCACATAGACATGTTGTATCATTAGAAACATTTACAGGTACATGTATGTCACCTGCTCTTTTGTTGAGGATTGCTATTTTAGGGGGTGCTGAAGGCACTCTAACGAAACCAAAGGAGGACAGAAGGGATTGCTAAAGTGTTGAGAAGTGAGGCAGGTATAATTTGACAATGGATTTGTACACTGGGTGAAAAATCGGCTTTGCTAGGGCAGCTTTGGTGCCTCACTAAGGGCCTTAGTTCTTCTCGATCGCTCTAGCTGTATTACTGTGTCAAACAAAGCTAGTGAGAGTACACTTTTTTTTTTTCATCTCAAGCTATGGCCAACTAAAGATCTCATAGGTTTTCAGTATTTACCATTGATTTAATTCAGTAATGATTTTGAAGGGGGGTGGGGGAGGAGAATTAATAATTCATTTCAGATCAAGATGTTGAATTCATTTGAACACAAGGAACAGGGAGGTTGAATATACTATAATCTGTCTTTAGTATCACTCACCTTATCACTCACCTTGTGATAACCACTGATATTTAAGTTAGCAAATATGGTTTTCATGCACAGTGACCACTTGTGTTTTACAGATAGTAGACGTTATTACAGAAGAGGAGGCAGGTTGGTGGAAGGGATCACTGGGAGGGAAAGTTGGAGTGTTCCCAAGCAACTTCGTGGAAGAAATAGCTGAGGAGCCAAAACTCGAACCTCAGCGAGCAGACACAAAGCCATTAGTTCCTGACACAGTCAGGTTGCTTCAAGTGGATGGTGTCAAGTTGCCTGCAAGCATTGCACCTGTGCCACCAAGTGCAGTAGCTCCTCAAGACACACGGATTGATGAGACAGACTGTAAGTCACATCATGGCATTTTGTGAAAGGGATCTATGTAACAATGTGTTGGTTTTTTTTTTACACATAGTGCCATTGGATCCAGCACCTAAAAATGGACTGAAGGTGATGCCGATGTTTGACCCTACTAAAGTAAAGCTGAAACCAGCGGGTCCCCCTACAGCACCACCACCCAGTGCAGACCCAAGGAAGCCTATCAAAGGTAACCATTTAAATCATTTAAAAATATAAATTAAAAATAACTAAAAATAAAGATAGTGGTGCTCACACACATTTGTGATCGTAGCAGATAATCCTGTACCAATATTGATACAGTGTGTGTGAATTGTCGCCGTCTTGTATGTACGCGAAACCCGTACGCATATTCTTACAACCATTGATACAACGAATACTTAGGCGCGTGTGCCTATTGTCTTGCCAACAACGATGACGCGACTTCGCCATTTCGTTGCAGTTGTTTTAATTCTCGCCTCAATAAATCGACAAGAACATTTTACTTAGAGCTTCGCCTATACAACGGTAGTCAACAGAACGTCAAAGGACAAGGTTAGCGCACATTTTGTGTTCTCCACACATTCAACGCGTAACTAGTATATGCGTCTGACGACAGCATTCATCTGTGTCAATTAAACGGCCCGCTGTATATCTGATATAACTTTGCCAAACGATCGGCCCGCTGTATATATGATATAACTTCGTCAAACGATCGGCCCGCTGTATACCTCCTTCAAACGATCGGCCCGCTGTATACCTCCTTCAAACGATCGGCCCGCAGTATATCTCACGCGCAAGCTAAACGATCGGCCCGCAGTATATCTCACGCGCACGCTAAACGATCGGCCCGCAGTATATCTCACGCGCACGCTAAACGATCGGCCTCACGCTAAACGATCGGCCCGCGGTACACCTCACGCGAAACGATTGACCGTCACAAATGCGCCCAAGGGGGCATATATATGTACAGGGTACTTGGAATCGACAAATCATAAATACACTGTACATATACCGCTATGGAATCCGAATGACAGGATGTATAAGATTTGGAGGCCTCATACAGTAATATCACCTCAAACACTCTGTTAATAATAGCACTGCCTGTTAATTTTCCACATTAGCTCGTTACATCTATATGGGACAGTTTCCGTAAAATGTTATAAAAATGCATCGCGTTTGAATCGCTATAACTTCCCAACGGATAACGCTATCGACTACACTTCATACTACACCATTTCACTATGAAGTGATGAAAATAGGAAGTCGATAGCATTATCCGTTGGGAAGTTATAGCGATTCAAACGCGATGCATTTTAACCATGGAGCATATAATCATTATTATCTTTATTGCCTCCCTCCCTCTCCTTCAATCCTGTTTGTCAACATCTTGTCACAGCTCCAGAAAAAGCCAAAGTTGTTGCAGATCACATTGCTACACGTCCTGAAGAACTAGATGTCAAAGTTGGAGAAATAGTAGACGTAGTAAGAAAGGACTCTGTACCTGGATTTTGGGAGGTTTGCATATTGATCATAACTTAACTAGTAAGGGCATGAGTCTGCTAGTCATTAAGGGCACGCATTACTTTCTATGCAGTTACAAGCAAGCACTAAACAATATTTTCCATGCAGGTTCTTGTTGGAGATAAATCTGGTGTAATACCTGATAATGTAGCAGAGATGCTAACACCAGGCAAGAAACCTCTTCCAAAGGAAGTAAGGACATCAAAAATCACTAAATTACAACCTCTACTCTACTCAATTTTGATAATTTCAAATACATTTCTTGTTTATTTAAAGCCTTTGGATTAGTTATTGTTGCATTAGTGTAAGGAATGTTTCAGTGCAAACAACACTAAACCTCCAATCCTTGGTCTCTGCTCTCACCAAGATATATGTGATTAATATTTGTGTATTTATTTCAATTCTTAGATCTTAGTGTCTCATCTCCCGAGCTATAGATCCCTAATAGTATCAAATGGTCATAGCATACAATTAAGTACACAGTACTGATAATGGGACAATAGAACAAAACACTGCACAATTCCTGACATTGAACTCACTTTCCTATCATCTAACATTTGATAATATTGCACAAAGTATATGTAACAACTACATGGGCAATTATGCAACTTTTGTCAGTTGTCTGTTATGACAAGATAAATGATACAAAGCATTCTCCACAAAGGTAGATACGGGGTAACCCTGTATTTAGTGAATGACTTATCTATGTTAAGAAGACCTTTTTTTTTTTTTGGAGAGAATGCTATGTATCCTTTGTGTATGGACTGAATATGTAAAGCAGGCACATTAGCAGTTTCTGAATCGAAAACAGTTTTACGTCACTCATATGTATGTTACACACGGTGAAAATAACTCCATATGGGCAGCTAAGCTACATGTATGTATGGTGTACATGTATGTTATTTGTTGCACAGATATGTTTATTTGGATGTTGTCTTCTTAACAGCCACCCAAGCTTCCATTTAAGAGAGGTAAGCCGTTTGGTTGCCTCTGCAGAATGTGATTGAACAGATACTTAAATGGGTCTGGGTGTTAAAGAGACCATATGTAATGTTAGTTTCACTGACTGATTTCAATTACTTTTGGCTACTTGTTGCATAAACATAACTTTAATTTGAGCTTCGTTTCAATACCCATTGTTAGTCATAGCCACATGGAAGTGGATATACTTTCAGTTGTTAGTATACATTTATTCAAATAATATACTGACAGCTAGATCTGTTGATAGTTACATGTACAAGTGTTAATGTGTGTGTGTGTGTGTGTGTGTGTGTGTGTGTGTGTGTGTGTGTGTGTGTGTGTGTGTGTGTGTGTGTGTGTGTGTGTGTTTTACTGTGGCTTTGTATATTTCTAGTGCCAGATCCACCAAAAGTAGCTGTACAGGAACCTGAACCATCTTCTGACTTAACAGGTATGTTGCTGCACACAAGTATTTGTGTATGGACAAACAACTACATTCGACTGTCTTTTAATTTATTGTTGTTGATGTGGGAGGGGGTTAGGGTACATGTACAGGGGTTAGGGTACATGTACATGGGTTAGGGTACATGTACATGGGTTAGGGTACATGTACATGGGTTAGGGTACATGTACATGGGTTAGGGTACATGTACATGGATACATTCCTACTGTGTTCGTGCTATAATGCTTTATATCATATCAACCTGTAGAGTCACTTGGAGTGCCACGTACTGCACCGGTACTAGACACTACTGCTGTACAGTCCCGACCTAGGCATATCACAAGGCCACCTTCTTCAACCAAACTTCCAGGAGTGGTAAGCTTCTATTAATGTGACCATAATATTAGTAGGCTTAAATTGGAAATATTTATGAGTGGTGGTTACTTATTACTCCTAGACTGTCAGATTTCTCATTTTGAGGGGTTAGAGTAGGGTATGTCTACCTTATTGTGTCCTTTTCATCCTTACCTTTCCACGGACATACATATACATTGTTTGTGTTTTTTAGACTGTTTAAGGAGCCAGGTTTCATTGTTTTTTTAACTTGACATCTATTGTAGGAGGCTCCAGTGGAGAGCACACCAGTCGCACCATGGCAGGAGGAGGTGAAAAAGAGGGTGGTGGTACGTCCATTGTGTTTGTATGTTTTTCAAGCTAACAAAGTATAAATGGTATGATATTCTGTTGAGTTGGAAGGGGAAGAAAAACATCATTGTTTTAAATATGCATTTACAACTGCACATTGTGATCATGTGGCTGTGTGTGGGTGGGTGCTACCTCTCTTATAGAAGCCACCACATCCTCCTCCTCCTGGTGCTGCCTCTAGCTCTGGTCCAGCTGGTTCTTCTCCCAGTGTACCATTTGCTGCGGCCCCTTCTAACGTACCAGTTCCTGCTGTGTCTACCGGCCCTCCTGCTGCTCCACCAAAGCCTAAACCACCAGGTGAGAGAACTTTTTTGTCTGCTTGTTTTTGTCAACTTTGTCATCTGGTTGTGATGTGTGAAACAGGTATAACACTGTAGTGTTGTGTTCATATAAGTGCATTATACTGGGTGTTCACAAATGACTTTTCAATGTTTATTACTCCCTATTACATTTTTTATCTACATGTTAGCCAAATAATAACACGTTGAAACCAAATTAAAGTTTGTGAAAGAAGAAAAAAGCACACAGATTAATTGCATAATGTAACAATGATAATTTCCGTACAATTTTCCAACTAAAACAATGGTAGTGATAAATGGAACGTTCTATACGAAAATGGGTCTTGTGGATTTTATTTTATAACATAAAATTTAAAACGATATATCTTCCGAAATATTAACGCTATCGGGTTCCTATTTTTAACACAACATACCACACCATTACTATATGTGAAAATCCATTTTGGTGTCTTACACATGCAGGGTACCGACGTTACAAGGTCCGATACCCCGTAGGGTTCAAAACGGCCACACCTTCAGGTAGGAGTGTCCAAATCGGTTCAAAATAGGTACCTATGTAGAAGGGTCCTACCGCTATTGATTTGCTTTATCCGTTATGGAGATACAAATGTGCAAAGAAATTGCATATTTCCCGGGCGTTACGCGCCATTAACGTATTACGACTGACTTCGAGGACGTCCTCGTAATACGTTAATGGCGCGTAATGCCCGGGAAATATGCAATTTCTTTGCACATTTGTATCTCCATAACGGATAAAGCAAATCAATAGCGGTAGGACCCTTCTACATAGGTACCTATTTTGAACCGATTTGGACACTCCTACTTGAAGATGTGGTCGTTTTGAACCCTACGGGGTATCGGACCTTGCAACGTCGGTACCCCGCATGTGTAAGACACCAAAATGGATTTCCACATATAGTAATGGTGTGGTATGTTGTGTTAAAAATAGGAACCCAATAGCGTTAATATTTCGGAAGATATATTGATTTAAATTTTATGTTATAAAATACAATCCACACCGTATAGAACGTTCCAAATTGCTTTAATTACTTAAATGGCTAAGTTAATTAAATTCTTGAGCTTCAAATTTTTTAGCTGTAATAACTCACCATTGAGGTAATCATTAACCAGTTTCAGCTTAACTTATTGAAAACTAACAACCAATGCTTATTAAAACCATCAGTTCATACGATTTCAATTCATCGTAGAGGGCCTTGATTATCCATTTATAAATTATTTGCACCAACATTTATTTGTCGAGTTTGTGTAAGCTAATATTACACTAAGAAATAACCCTTTAAAAACAGGTTTGTCTTTATTTGCGAGCACCTGGTACAGTACATGTACAATCCAAAATAAACCATAAATCTGCTGCTTTTATCAGTGTCATTGGTTTCTCATCTGCTCTGTAGTTGTTAAAGTGGACACAAAGGCTCCCCAGCCAGCTCTTTCATCAGATAAGTTAGTTGAGAAATTTGAGCAAGACAAAACACTGGACAAACTGGTTAGTAGGTATATGTATGTGTCTGTACCAGTTGGATGCGAATTTTTTTTTAAATGTCTAAAACCACTTGAGCCATCCTGCTGCATGGATTTACACATTCCTGCACTGTGTAACACACCATTTGGCATGTCATGGTGTGTCAAAGTAATAGTATTAGTCTTATTTTGATGTGAGAGTGGGAATTAAATGCACCATCATTATAACCAAACTCACACATATAACTTTTAAAAGAGCACACAATATCATTGCAGTATGGAAAACTAGCTCAATATAAAAAATTTAAAAATGCATCAGCTGCTATCGTATAAGTACTCTTGCCTATCAACTCTCTATTCATGATGTGTAATGCTAACATCCCATGAGTGGCATGGGAAGGAGTGGTCTCATTCCATTTCAAGCCAAGCTTCTTGTAGCTGAAGAGGCACATGATGGTGATGATATTCTGTAGTTCAGCATACTTCACTTTTAAGTATGATTGCAATCAATTCTAAACTGCAAAACGGATGGGACTATTTTGTGTGTTGAATTGTGCTTTGGACTTCTAAATAGCAGGATGCTACTACTAAACAATTACAAACTTTAAATCGGGGTCGAATGGCAAAGCCGAGTCTCTATTTAATGCAGCAAAAGCTATTCTAAACTGTAAGCTATTCTAAGTCTAAACAACTAATTACATGAAAATGTATTTGATAGATTCATGTTTGAACATAAACAATCTTTTACCAGGTTACAAATTTACCAGTTCCCTCTGATGATGCTTTGAAAGATGCCATGGAAAAGATCGAAAAGCTGTCTGAAGCGTTCGAGAAATTCAAAGCTGAGATGATTGACAAGTTTGAAAAGCAACGGACACAGTACAGAAAAGAGATGGACACTCTGACACGTGACTTGGATGAAGAGAGAAAGAAGCATGCAGCTAATGTGATTGAGGTTGATCGGTTGAAAAAAACTGTTGCGGATATTCGTGATAAGTAGTAGTTTATGTGAACATGTATCATTGTTTGTTTGCACTTGTGATTTCAAAATGTTGTATAATACATGTATTTTATCTTTTGGTTGTGCATTTTTTAATGCAGAGTGTAATTAGAATGGTCCCTTTTTTCTTTTCCTTTTGTAATTTGCTGTAATATTATCACTTCTATGAACTTAAAGGCATTAATCCACCATTATATTGTGATTGCAAATAAACAGAGAAAGTCCTAGCTATAGAAAATTAAATTCATGGTATTTCTGCTCTGATTACCCCGTGACGTATTTATCTACGTTTTCGTATATTTAAATTTGTAAAGACATTCGTGAGAAAATGGAAGACACTGTTCTACAAGACGAAGAAGTGCCTGAAGAAATCGAAGAGCAATGTGTAAACTGTCACCATTCTCTTGCGGCAATAGAACGAATTATAAAACCTTTATTTTCGTCTAATATGGCTGACATGGAAGATGAAGCCAAGGTGAGTACTGCAATATCATACACGAGGGCCGGTATTCGTGCATTAAAATTATACAAGTTCAAAGTATGTATCGTCTGATCGAGGCTAGATGATATGCTTATAGTTTATACTGGCCGCAGTGTTGTTGTTTGTTTTATTGTTTGTTTTTTTGTTGTTTCGAGAAACAGCGTGTTGACATATTGTAATCGAGACGTCGGTAAGTTATTGGATTTAATCTTTATACAATTTATGATGCGTATGTTTAATACTGTATGTCTTTGGCAAAAACAATGCACTGATATGCATCATACCAACCTACACTACTATTTAATTTGTTCGTTTCTATTTTATGTTTATGGGGAACTTGTATTTAAACAGCTGCATGGTTTTAATAGAGCAATGAATGAGGATGATTCACCTCTATTTGTTGGATTCAGATGGACAAAATTGAGAAAGCATCTCTTATACTGCTTCTCACATACACCATGAACTCACTGTTTTGGGGTAAGTTATCTCCACATGCAGTGGAGGGAGTGTAGGCTAGCAGTGATGCAATCAAGCTTCTATAAAAGTTGCTGAGTATTCTTTGTAAAGAGTTCATGTAATACATTAGGCGTATGTACCTGCACATGCGTTCCAAGTGAAAACCTGCCAAAACTGATTTTTTTTTTGCTTATATTTTTAGAATGCTTCACGTTGTGAGCATGAAAATTACGTTTTCACATTTATCTAACACTTGGATTGTGGTTTAAACATACACAAATCGGGACAAATAACGGTTTAAACTCTTTTCAATCACAACTTGTGCTACAAATATAGTATAGGGTTCAAATTTATTATTGTAGATACACCCTGAGGGCTGCTATGTATATGATTGAGTTGGCAGGTAATAAGACCCAACTCACTGCAAGTGGTACAAGCCCAGTGTCTGTGTGGTGTGTGGTATGTGTGTGTGTGTCTGTGTGTGTGTGTGTCTATGTGTGTGTGTGTGTGTCTGTGTGTGTGTGTCTGTGTGTGTGTGTCTGTGTGTGTGTCTGTGTGTGTGTGTCTGTGTCTGTGTGTGTGTGTCTGTGTGTGTGTGTGTGTGTGTCTGTGTTTGTATGTGTGTGTGTGTGTGGATGTGTGTGTGTGGCATGGGCGTGTTTGTGTTTACAAGTGTACAGTACGTACCCGGTGTGTGGCAGGTAAAAATGCAAGTGTGTGTGTGCATGTTCACGTGCCAAATGAACTGAAAACTGTGAGCTATAGCATCCCTGCAGTGTAGCCGAGTTGGTATGACAGGAATGAAGTTTAGCAAGCAAATGTTGAAAGCTTTATAATATACTACTAGGGAAGGGTGATGTGAGGGAGTAGGAAAATAAATCCTTACACGCATCGTGATGCGTCGCAACGTGGGAGGCAGCAACAACCATCAGGCTGACAACCATTCACTTGGATCCGTTAGTTCAGTGTACGATCGTCATACGAAGTGATAACTCATCTTCTTTGACACATATAGCTATGGACTCGGACAAGAAAAAAGAAACCAAACAGTTCACGACAAAATGTTGTGATCCAAATATTATATAAAAATCCTTTGTCGTTATAACTTTTGAACGGTAAACGCTATCAACTTCCTGTTTTCTACACTTCATACAACATCATTTCTCTACGGTAAAATACTTTTTGGGGTCTTGCACTTGCTCCGTGCCAGTATTGCAACGTCCGATATTGATTTGTTCTGTTCATTCTATGTGTTGCGGAAATAGAGGTGTGCAAAGTTAATGCACACTCCTGCGAAGGCAACTCTAGTTTCATTCAATTTCTCCCATTCCACATGAATATTAATCACTTCCTTGTTTTGCCCATTCTCTGCCTTAAACTAAGCTATAACCATGGTGTCTGTTTTTTGTTGTTGTTGTTTTTTATCTGAGTCTATATGGGTTGAAGAAGATGAGTTATCACTTCGTATGACGATCGTACCGAATTAACGGATCCAAGTGAATGGTTGCCAGCTAGCGCCTGATGGCTGTCGCCGCCTTGGACGTGCGTGAGGATTTTTTTTTCCTACTCACTCACATCACCCTTCAGTACCTAGTAGTGTATTATAAAGCTTTCCCACTTTTGCTTGCTGAACTTCATTCCTGTCATGCCCACCTTGGCTACACTGCTATAGCTCACAAACAATAGACCATCTGTTAGCAAAAACACCACCTAGTTTACATAAGCATTGCAAAAAGGCAGCAATTAAAATCAGCTGCAGTTTATCTGTGGTTAATAACCAAGATGATGTTGGTACATCAAAATGTGGCATTGACATCAATGTGGTGGGGTTTGGAACAACATTGGACTGTGTCATGGAAAAAGTTGATCCATCTGTGATGTGACTTGACCCATGTGCAACAACACACCTTGCATTGTTATCTAAATAGCCTATACACCATATTTGTCACAAACACACACGCACATGCACACACACAGACTGGGCTTGTACCACATGCAGGGGCTTTGGGTTCTCTGTTTACAAAGCGTACATATGCATGAATGTACACACACACACACACACACACACACACACACACACACACACAGACTGGGCTTGCAGTGACTTTGGGTCACACTATAGTTACAAAGTGTAGATTTGCATGAATGTACACACCTGCATATACTTGCATTGTTATGTAATAGCCTGTGCAACCATATTTGTCACACACACACACACACACACACACACACACACACACACACACACACCAACACACACACACACCCCAACACACACCCCAACACACACACACACACACCCCAACACACACACACACACACACACACACACACCCCAGCACACACACACACACTCACTCATGTACATTGCATGCAAGGTCTGAACCTGTTCTCTGCACATGCACTTGCATTCTATTCTCAATTTCTGTATGGGACTGAGCTTTTGTACTCGTAGTGTATTTTTTCGTACCATCTCTTGTTTCTAACAACTAGATGTAGATGTAGTGTTACAGTACTGTCTACCAAATTACTTTGCTGCAATACTATTCCCTAAGTACACTCATCTAGCACTCTGAACAAGTGCTCAGATTGAACTTTGGTACAGTATTTTTGTCTATAGAGCTGGATTTGAATATTGTTACTACTTCCTTCTGTGTAAATTTACCACAGAAGGGGGGGGGGGGGGGGGGGGGGGGGGGGGGGGTGGGGGGGGGGGGGGGGGGGGGGGGGCCTGACCTCACAATCTCTACTGATAGCTTAGGTGCAATAAAATTCATCACCATGAAGGCCTTTCGACCTTTCCTTCAGCATGTTGGGACTACAATTGTATCTATGGTTGTATGCAGGGGAATTAAATGTCTCACAATAAGTACTCACTACATATCCACTTAATGTGCTTCACCTCCAGCCATTGCAATATCCTATACACTCATTTTACTCCCTGCATACAACTAGTTTGAAATGCAACACTGTGCTGTACTTATTGGAAATGGATGTACTACGCTGGAAAGAGGTTCTTGTACCACATTTTTGTTGGAAGGCTATGGTGATGAATATAAATGTTCATGTCTATCTGTGCAGATTGTGGTAGGTCAGGGCAGGCGGTAAGTATACACAAAGCATGTAGTAAACATATTCATATTCATTGATTATGCCACACTGCCTAGACCCAAAACAGGCTGGACTCAAAGAAATCACTTACACTGAGAGATACAGAAATTGAGAATAGCCTCATGAGCTGTTCAACAGAATAGATGCAGATTAAGAGTGTGTGTGTGTGTGCCATCATCATTAGTGAGTGATATATTTTTACAGTGTGTGTGTGTGTGTCCATGAGGGCATGTATATGTACTGTGTAAAGTCATGCAAGTGGAACAAAGCTGAGTATAGCAAACAAAAAGAAGTTTAGTAACTCTTGGTTATGCCCAATAAGACAGTTTTATTTCACACCTCAGAGAACTGTGATTTAATGTGTATGTACAGAGAACTAGCCATAAGGGAGCTCCACATGCAAGGAGTGAAGTTTTCAACCACATGCAACGATACAGAGGGACACACTACGAGTGCAAAGGGACAGGGTACAGAAATTGAATACATGCGCATAAAGCAGTTAGATGGAATAGAATGTTTGTGCATGTGCAGAGAACAAGTTTAGCAGAATAGACCTTACGTGCAATGTGCATGTGTGTGTGTGGTGTGTGTGTGTGTGTGTGTGTGTGTGTGTGTGTGTGTGTGTGTGTAGACTTGCTAAATGTTTTTCATGGTATGTGTGCGTACAAGTGTACTGTACATGAGTGTATGTATGTGTTGTGCACAAGATTCCATTTCCGTAACAATGCAGGTGTACTGTACATGTGTGACAAATATATGGTGTACAGGCTATTTGGATACCAATGTGTGTGCACAGGTGTGTACATTCATGCACATGTACACTTTGTGTGAAATCAGTGTGAAAATGAGAACCCAATTGATATCACTGCAAGTGGTACAAGCATGTGTGTGTGTGTGTGTGTGTGTGTGTGTGTGTGTGTGTGTGTGTGTGTGTGTGTGTGTGTGTGTGTGCGCGCACGCGAGAATGTGTGTGCATGAGTGTAGGGTTGTCTGTGTGGGTGTATGTTTGTATGTGTTTTATGAATATGGTGTACAGGCTTTTTACATAACAATGCAAGTGTGTACATACATGTACATGTACGTGCTTCGTGAATACAGGGTGAGAAATAAGAACCCAAAGTCACTACAAGTGGTACAAGTCCAGTCTGTGTGTGTGTGCATGTATGTTTGTGTGTGTGGCATGGGAGTGTGTGTGTGTGTGTGTGTGTGTGTGTGTGTGTGTGTGTGTGTGTGTGTGTGTGTGTGTGTGTGTGTGTGTGTGTGTGTGTGTGTGTGCATGCACACAAGTGTGTACATTTGGGTTAGGGTTAGGGTTAGGGTTTGTAAAAACAGTGTGAGAAATAAGAACCCAATGCTGCAAATGGTACAAGTTCAATGTGTGTGTATGTGTGTGGTGTGTGACATGGGCGTGTTTGTGTGTGGTGTGGGGGTTGTGTGTGTGTGTGGCGTGGACGTGTTTGTGTGTGCAAAGGTACAGTAGGTGGGTGTGTGGCCGGTAACAATGCAAGTGCGTAATGCATGTGATATGTTGAGCTAAGTTATAGCATCCCTGCAGCGTAGCCGAGTGGGTGTGGCAGGAATGAAGTTCAGCAAGCAAATGTGGGAAAGCTTTATAATAGACTACTAGGTACCGAAGGGTGATGCGAGTGAGTTAGGGGGAAAAATCCTTATGCGCTTCGTGATGCCTCCGTGACTTGAAGGCGGCAACAACTGTCAGGCACTTGGCTGACAACCATTCGGTATGATCGTCATACAAAGTGATAACTCATCTTCTTTGACCCATATAGACTCAGACAAAAAAAACAAAACGACAAAAAATAAACAGACACTGAGTTGCGAATGACTATAGCTTATAGTATAAGGCGGAGAATAGGCGGAAGAAGGAAGTGATTAATATTCATGTGGAATGGGAGAATCCTGGGCAAATTGAGCAGGAAATGTGCATTAACTTTGCACACCTGTATCTCCGCAACCAAATTTGAAACGATTTGATTACTCCTGCCGAAAGTTATGACAGGTTCATACCCTTCAGGGTATCGGACGTTGTAATACGGGCACGGAGCAAGTGCAAGACCCCCAAAAGTACTTTAATACCGTAGAGAAATTGTGTAGTATGAAGTGTAGAAGATAGGAAGTTGCTAGTGTTTACCATTCGGAAGGTATAACGATATAAACGCAAAGGGATTTTATAACATTTTATAGTATTTGGATCACGACATGTTGTCGTGAACTGTTCCATATACAGATACCCCCGTGATGTCTTTGCTATAGGAAATAAAAATGAGATCTTAAGTCCAACTAAATCGGCCAAATTTCAGCGAACTGCGAATGACCTCTAAAAATGCACGATCTTCCCAACTAGATGGTTGGATGTATGCTGCCAACTCATCATATGCATAGCAGCCCTCAGTGTGTATCTATATCTGTATATATGGAACGTTCTATACAAAAATGGGTCTTGTGGATTTTATTTTGTAACATAAAATTTAAATGGATACATCTTCCGAAATATTAACGCTATCGGGTTCCTATTTTTAACGCAACATACCACACCTTTACTATATGTGAAAATCCATTTTGGTGTCTTAAACATGTGGGGTACTGACGTTACAAGGTCCGATACCTGTAGGGTTCAAAACGGCCACATCTTCAGGTGTTATAAAAATGCATCGCGTTTGAATCGCTATAACTTCCCAACGGATAACGCTATTGACTTCCTATTTTCAACACTTCATACTACACCATTTCACTATGAAGTGATGAAAATAGGAAGTCGATAGCGTTATCCGTTGGGAAGTTATAGCGATTCAAATGCGATGCATTTTTATAACATTTGAACCGTGGGGCAATTTTCGCGGAAACTGTCCCATCTATAATAAAAATGTAAACCCTATATTACTCTCCTACCAAGTGTTGTGATTAAGTGTTGTGATTAAGAAAAGAGTTTTTAACCGTTACTGATTGACCGATTGTTTGTGTAGTATAATAATTCATATCAAATCACAATTTCTGTTACAGTAATGTTAGTTAAATTCAAAAAAAAAAAAAAAAGAGAAGTTTTGGCAGCTTTCAATGGAACAGTGATGGTTTAGAAAAGCACCACACGTAATCACACAAATTAGCTGAGCTTTTGCATTCTCACACTCTTACACGTTTAATTGTTTAATTTGGCATATTTAAGGTTTCATTATTAATTTTATTTGTATGAAATATTGTATGGCTGAATCCTTTTTTTTTTTAATAATGAAAGTGTTAACTAATTACTGCTGCAGTTTAGTAGCAAGTAGGGTTTTATTCTATATTAAACCCTCACAGAATGGTTCAAGTTCACAATATATGTATATTCTGTTCTTCTATTCTTAACAAGTCAGTATATGAACTGGGACATGTGTGAATGAAATGGATATAGCTAAAATCAGATTTTCACTTTTGTTTCAAGTTGCATTTTAATGGAAACTTAAGAGTTAGGGTTAGGTTTAGGGTCATTGCCAAGCTATGGGTTGCCTAGCAAAGAATTGTTCATTACATTTTCAGTGTATACAACTGTACATGGTGTGAACCCTCGGGGACATGGAGTGAAGAGAGAGATGGTATGATCTATCGTTGAGGTTTATCTATTTATATTTATTCCCATGCTATTTTCAGGAAAGAATACAGAAATATATGCAACAAATAAAAATGTTGAGTGCTGATAAGAAAAGTATGTTTGGATCATATTTGAGTTGCACTGTACGATGGTGACCATTGGTTATTGTTTCTGCATCATAAGACATTGCATTGTATTTGTAGGTTGTGTACTTTACATATATTGTGCATGTTACAGTTTCAGGATCAAACTCCAAGGTGAAAGCACAAGCTGCAAAACGATTTATTCGTAATGCTTTATTTGAAGGTTGGTTGTTTTATTATGTGGATGGTACCTGAACATAGATTACATGTACATGTAAGTACAGCAAGGCCTTTCAAATTACATATGAATGTTAAGATGTATTGCAGAAGATACATTAATACCTGTTCATTTATGTACCAATAATCAAGGGATACATAACTGCAGGGTTTCAATCCAGCTTGCTAATTATTGTGGTGGGCACAAACCATACACAACAAAGAATTGAGAGTACTTTACCCTCAACAATAACAAGGGTAAGATCATCATCTGATTACCATCTAAATTTCAGTCAGTTAATTCAATATTTAGTGACTACCATATTTTAGTTATCATTATTAATGACTATTAATAATGAACTGTCTACAAAAAATAGGTAAATAATTCCAATGCAGTTATTAATAGTCATGCATACATTTGATTATTGGCGATTGATTTTGACAAGTTCCATATTTATATGTATTTTGATTAACCATTAATTATAATTTGTATAAAATCAGAATATCTTCCTATTTCAGTAAGTTATTACAAGAATAATACCCACTAACATAATTGCTTGTGGTGAATTTTCCTTTATTGTGGGACATCGTGTATGGACGAAACAAAACAAAGTGAATTAGCATAGAAACATAAATAGCATTTCCTAAGTGCATTGTCATCACTGTTGTAATAAATATACATGTGTACAGTTGGAAAGGACTCATTGTTACTCATTGTTACCTTTGGAGAACACCTCTTTTTCTCACTGTGATTTAATGGCAGGTACAAATGCTATGTCAATGTGGTTATATGATATAATGTGTTGTCTAGACATTGTTGAATGAACCGTAATGTCCATACTACTTATGCGCATATCCGATCAACAAGTACATGCACTACATGTAGTGTGTCTGAGTCATATTCGCATTCAGTTAATTACTAGTCAACAAACAGCCATATTCACTGCATACATCCATATTAGTATTCAAAATAATTGCACAGAATTGTCCACACCTCCCTCTTGTCACCTTTCCTATTCAAAGTTTGTAACAAAGATTCAAAGGAACAACTGCCTCACTGACAATTCATCAATCCCACAACCCACACATTAAGTGATTCTTCCTAAGGGTTTACTTCAAAAAGCACTCAAAACAATGCATCGACAATCTCCTTATTTCTGCTGCACAATCTTGTATGGTCTCGCCTTCACATGGATTCCTTTGATGAAAATGTGCAATCATGATTGGCAGAGGCTCGTAATTATGCACGAACATGGCAGTCAATGCCTTAAATGACTTCGAACATGGCTGCTCTTGGAGACATAATATTTCTTCCTCAATAACCCGAGCAATAATGATCTTAGCTATGATCACACTCAATAAGGCCTTTCTTTTGCAACCGTTTCGCTACCAAGAATGTCTCTACCCATTCGATGAATAATCTACCACACCACACTTTATGTACATGTAGTTTTGTCATATGCCTAACACGTTTTGTCATTTATGTAGGTTCTGATAACAGGAAATATACTAAAGCATGTCCTTTATTGAAAGTGGTAGCACAGTTCTATCATCTAAACAAAATCTCTTGAGCCTTGAACAATCCTGACAGCTAGAGCAGCAGCCAGTTAAAGCTTAATCCTCTGGCAATGAAGCGAACCCTCACACATGCACAATCATGTTTGAACTGCACTATTTTTTGACCAAGTCACTTCTGAATAAAATAGCAGGTGGATGACTTTGAATTGATAGCAGCAGTGTGTGTACACTTTGGTAAACCACAATAGAGTGTGTCAAAGAGCACTAAGGTAGAGAAGGCATACTAGCAAAGGATTTGCAACATATGTAAGTAAAAATACCTGTGTCGAATTTCATCATTGATTCTAACGACATGAGCAAATGTATCAATTTGCCACACCTCTCCTAAGGTGGTCAGGAAATCACTAACCACAAAATGTTTCTTTTTTTTTTTTGGTAGTAAACTTGCAGCTCATTTCAGTGTCATGAACTAGTTTGTTTTCACATTAATAAAACAGCTTTTAAACAAAATGGGAATTATGCAATTGCAATTGGACATCCATTTAATGATAATGGGAATTATATCCATTTTATCAGATACATCTGAAACAGTACTCGTAATACATAAGTGTATTACAAATATTGTTTCAGTTGTATCTTAATCATTAATGGTTTTGAATTTGTAGTCACATAAATCAATTGAACGTAACCCAGGCAATTTTATTTACCCAATTTGCACTTAGGTTTCTATACATGTATAGTGAGTAACTTGTAGATCATTTATGCATATCTACACTCCAGGTTCAGATGTAACAAGGAAGAGAGGACATAATTCAGATGAAGTTACACCAGAAAAGAAGAGTAAAGTGACAACAGTGATAGATGTTTGATAGCGATGAACTGTTGTGGTCATTTATGAACTGTGCTTTTTTTTTTGGGGGGGGGGGGGGGGGGGGGGGGGGCCTTCTCCAGTCACATAAACTTTCTTCAACTGTGGCATTGAAGAACCCAGATTGAAGGAAACTTTGCAAAGCCCCTTGCAAACAGCTGGAGCTAAAAAAAAATTGTGATCATCAAAACAAGGTGTGAGGTCAATTCTGTTTTGGCAAACTGTGCAGCTGGAAAAACATCCTCACATGGGAATGGCATGCAGACTATTGCAGCATGATACCAAAACGCTGTACTGTTGTAGAGATAATGTGTAGTGTCATGGGCAGCAAGTACAGCACAATCACGGTAGGTCACTATAGTACATACCAGAATAGAGCTCTACAAGGACTGAGATGCTTGCCTTCTGCATAATAGTAGTTTTGAGATGGCACCATTATTGTCACTGCGAAGAATATCACATTGGTTGGCCACCTCGAGATATTGTTTTTCTACTGCTATCTGGGCTATATCGTCAAAGAGCTAGACTTTCCCACCATGATGTGCTTCACCAAGAATTCTTTCTCTACATAGCAAATGGCTGTCAAAATGTATGCTCTGTTTTGGATTCTATAAAGCCAAAGTATCCATCTGAAGCTCCCCCATGCCTTATGGCTGTGTGCCCAGCTTCAGATTGCCAGTTCAGGTCTACCTGTGCTAAGGAAGTTACAATCCATCTTCGTAAACCACATCTCTGGTCCAAATCAGATGTAGACACTGTGAAACTTTGAATCTTTTTAGCTTGGTGATATGTTCTTTTTTTTTTTCTAACTTCATCTAGCCTCTTCCTCCTAACACGTTATACTTGTATAATGTGAAGGCGTATGTATGCATGCATGTAAGTATCTAAATTATCCGTGATAAAGGCTCAAGCTATCTCTGAATTACCACAGGTCACAGAAATTAAATTATTCAGCAAGATAGCCATATTGTATAAACGGGACAAACAGAGAGAATAAAAATCCATAGCAAATTTGTTTATATCTTAGGGGAGAATATTATATGAGAAATGATAATTATGTCATTAATTTAAATAGTACTACTGTTTATGAAAAATGTTGCCAATTGTATGCATTAGCAAAAATCTATCTCAAATAACCTTTAAAATGACCAACATGAATCTCTTTATCCTGCACACGATCAATCACCCAGTTAATAACAGCATTAATAAGCTGTATTTGGTCCTCTGTATAGTGCTCAAATTCGTCAGAATGATTTCGATGAAATTGGTCAAAACCAGACAGCATTGTCTTGTGCATGTCATGTGTGGAATACGGGATATCAAGGAAGGTTAACATTCTCTTCATCTCCTTCACAATATTACGTCTCAGATCTTCATAGTAGACTACCAGAATCGAATGATGTAGAGGTTTTATTACATAATTGATAACCATCAGTCTCCACCTCCAAAGCAGGGAGATCACAGACCTCCTCCAACCAGGATTTGTACCTGCAGATTAAACTCAGCATAATGTCAAGCACAGTGTGCATTGCATAAAGTACCATACCATAAATGCCAAAATCAATTTTTCTCCAACACAATTTTATTACCTAACTCAAATAAACACTATAACTCACCAAATGCTTCTTTCCCTGCATTCTTGATATGGCTATTATCTGCTTCTCCTAGGTGTTTCTTTGCCAGCTTTCTATTCCATTCAGACACAATTGAGTGGAATGGATTTCGTATCAGAAAAATAGCTCCCTCAAACTGAGGATAACCTTTTTTTTGTTGGGAGTTGCGATTGTCACTCCATTGAAGTGATGTATTATGGGATTTGACTACAAGAACAGCAGCACTATGCACTTCTTCTCCTGAAAACCCTTCATATCTAAGAGAGCTATCACACACTATAGAACCTGTGCATATCCCTGTAGATTTCTGCAGCAGTCCTCTTGTCCACGTATTTCCTGAGCCTGGTAAACTGACTAAGGCTACTAATCGTTTTCCTGTTGGACTCCTAAATGTGCAGTTGTTAACGGGAGCTCTTCCGTACAATGCCCGTACTTTCTGGGTGCAGCTTTTATAGGACTCCATGTCCCGTGTGGGTAAGAAGGATGAGCACACCACGTCGGAGCAATTGTTCAGAAGTTTATCAATTTCAAAACTTGTTATTTGAAGTGTCTTTAGGACTGTTTTCTGAATACGTATCGTATGCTTCGAAGCGGCTGATGTGAACAAAAATTCAAACTGGAAAAAGACATACAGCAATACAGCAGGGAAGGTAGCAAGCAAACACCAGCGTAGATGCTTCGAGTGACCTGCACTGGAGTAATACAAATTCAGATGCAATCTTTACAAGTGCATTGCTATGTGATGTGGGTACGCGATCTCACCTCATTTTAGCTTACAAGTTGTCTTAGTGTTATATTTATGAACTGTAAATAATAGACAAGCACGTGCCGCATAAACAGATATCCTCCCAATGATGTAATTGAAAGATATCGAAATAGCATCATATGGGAAAATAGAATTGCCTAACATTTGAATCGCTATAACTTCTGAATCGTTAACGCTATCAACGTTCTATTTTCAATCCTTCATATTACATCATTCCTGTATGTGAAAATATATTTTGGTGTCTTGAAATAGCACAGTACCGACGTTACGAGGTCCGATACTCCATGGGGTTCAACACCGCCATATCTTCATGTGGGAGCGTTCAATTCTCTTCAGATTCGGCTTGTACGTAGAGGGGTCATATCACTATTGGTTTGTTCTGTTCGTTATTTTGTACTTTATCCGTTACGAAGATCCAGCTGCGTAAAGTTAATGCACATTAAGCAGGAGTATTCAATGGCAGCATCTATTTGCTTATGCCCAAGCCACCAAGACGCACCGGGAGTGCAAGGAGATCTGTTTCTGCATTGAACGAATACATAATAATACAAATTTACATGGAGCTCCTGCCCTCCTAACTGCTATTAGGTTGTGCCATAGGGAATAATAGTGTTTATATGTATGAGAATAATAATAAAATAATAATTTTAGAAGTACATAAACATCGATTTACAATTCTTGTTAGTACCAAGTATTAAGTGCATCACGTAATGTTACTTTAATCTCATGCTATTGAAATTTTTGTAGCACAGTGTGCATAATTGTTTAGTTGAGTTGTTTAAAAATAACGTATACAGGGTTCCTTGTAAGGAGGCTTGCCCAAACTTATTTTTGGAAAAATTAGCATCATTGTGACGTTTTGGAGGGAGGGGGTTAAAGGCTATGACGCATCAAAATTTAATTGTCTGCAAATGTCTGACTCTGAAAAGACCTAGCAACTTGTCTGACTCTGTAGGGGTCAGCGACATGTCTGATTTGGAAGAAGCTGAGACTGTGCTGCACCTGGCCACAACAGAGGAGCCAAGACTATAACTGTGCTGCCTCCTATATATGGTGAAGGAGCTTCAGAAATCAAGTCATATGTCACAACAGCCCTGGATGAGGGAGCAGAGAAGTGCATTGTGTGTGAGTTGGGGATGAAGAGTTGGAAGTCTGGATTGAATGTACAAAATGCTCTAGGTGGGTACATGAAAGCTGTCTCCTACCAAACTATCTGTTTTCATCACAAGACAATGACTTCTTAGGTCCAGATTGCTAGGTGAATCTAACAAAAACTCACTGACGCTAAGGGTGGGATGGGGGGGAGGGGGTAAAAACTTTACCATCATAATGACGCTAATGATTTTGGACAAGCCCCTTAATTTTAAAAGCAACACCCATATATTCAACATCCAAAAATAGTCATATCTAATTAATATAATCATAGAATAGGTAAGCAATTCAGAGAATAATGCAAAATTTCTCTGTCTTCCAGCAGAAATATGTGCTTGATTGCTCTCGTCATGAATAATTTGTTTGAAAATATTAAATTTAATCTTTTGGAGTTTTTATAGTCCATAGATGAAGTACTTTAATTAATGTATAATATTTTGGGTGTAATTAATACTTGGTATCAACAATAGTAAGAAAAGGAGTTGAAAGATTATATTTACATGTCCAGGGAAGATATCTTGCCTTCTAGGGTGGCAAGATTTATAAAATGTGTTGTGTGATCATGAGACCTTGCCCCTCTTAGGCACATAGTTGCAGATCGTAGGATTGAAAAGCAAAGATGGCATTGTATCCAGTTTCATTAGTTAGTAGTTGCATGAGCAAAATGTAGGTTGCAACACAGGTTCAGTGCATACCTCACTGAGGAGCTTGGCAGTGAAATCTCAACTCATGTTGCAAAGATGGTAGGACAAATAAGAGCATGGTTGACTGTAAAACTTTGACCCTAACAGACACAGTGACTTGTGAGGTGTGTGGGTTGCCAGCTGTATCTAAGGCATAATACATCATGAAATGCCCCTTTGTTCAAGAAAAACCATGGTCACTTATCTGTAGAGCAGATAACCAAGAAGAGGAGCCCTTCTCACTGCAGAGTTGCATTTATCTAAGAAGAGGAGTTGGGAGCGTGATTTTGGGTTGGGTAGTGGCAACAGAGAGTGTTTCTTGCTTCATGGCCCATACTTCTAATTTCAACTTGTCCTTGGGCATAAAAAAGATCAGGTGGTATGGTTGTATTCTGGGATAGAATGAGGGTGTCAGTGAGTTTCTAGGAGCAGGAGTGTTCAATGGCAGCATTTATAGTAGGCTTGCTTATGCCCAAGTCTCCAAGACGCACCGTTAGTGCAAGGAGATTTCTTTCTGCAATACTTATGCTTGGACAACCAGTAATGGCAATGATAAAGAACATCCTGATAGTGTCCTCTAGTGGCTGTAGAAGAATAGATATGTTGGACGAAAAGAGAATTTCCACTTACCCATAAAGCCATAGGTGAAGGCAGCATAAGCTGCATGTGGTTGAATTTTCACTACTAAAGAAAGCAATGTGACCAGCGACGACCACCCTTTCACCTTTTCACAGATGAAATTTTCAGCTAAAGGATTGCTGCACCAAGATGTTTTTCCATTCAGATGTTATATTTAGACCCACTGTTTGCAAAACAGCATATATGATGACATTACGATTTGTTTGGGTTAATAAAATACCCACCTGGAGCCTTGCATATCCACAACAAGTCTTAAGAGATGTGAGGGAACCACCAGCAGTAGCATCATCTGCATACTACATTTGCTATATATCTGAGGAACAGTGTTAATGAGTGTTACAACTATTGCCATGGCAAGTGGGTCACCTTGGGATGTGCCTTCATGAGAGGGGATGGATTCAGATAGCTTGTAGTTCTGTACCGGCCTGGATGAGAGGCTGCAGTTCATTCAATGTACACCATATTTCATGTTCCAGGAACTCAAGCCTCATCGGTAACCTCCTTGGGGTATCGGCCTTCCTAATGTCACCATTGTGCTTTTGCAAGACACCAAAATATTTTTTCACATTCAGAAATGATGTAGTATGAAGTGTTGAAAATAGAATGTTGATACCATCAACAGTTCTGAAAGTTATAGCAATTCAAATTTACATCTTTTATGTAATAATGATTAACATTGTGACATTCATTCTTGTTGCAGTCCGTTGCAAGTCTAGCTTTTTGTAATTACTGCACTTGAACACCACACCTGTTTGGAGTTAAGAGTGGCCATTGATGGTACTCTTTGATGGTGCAATGTGTATCGTTTGAAAATGCTGTTGAATCACAGGCAAAGTGATACTTGGAGCTTTTGTTTCCACTGTAGTGTATGGCATAAATCCAGTGGACCTCACGTCTACAATGATACGGTCTGCATGGATGTTGTGTTTAGTTATGGTAAGTTTTGCTGTTACTGGACATGAAAAATAAGCATTTGCTCTGAATATTGGGCTAAGTTGCTTTTTCCAGGCTGTTTAAAGGCAAAAGAGCAGCACTTGTTGATTTCAGTTATATATATATATCCTGTTTGCCATTAGATTGTGAATAGGAGAGGCCAGAGTACCATTAAAGCTATGACTAGACACACACGTTAATAGGCTTAAGAACACAATGAGAACATTTACCCATTAAACTCTCTTCAGAACCTTAATTAATTTAACAGAATACATGAACAACAGTGCAAGCAACAAGCGAAAATAGAAATGAATGAGCATAGCCCTGCTTTATTATGCCCAGCACAGAGGTGGCATTCCCTCTCTGAATGATAACAGACGGAATGGTTGGTTGGTAAGCCTATTGAAATAAAACAAGACGTTTCATTAGCAATGGGAGGACTTCGTAACAGAAGAGTTCTTGCTTTAAACATGCAATAAAATCACACCGTGAATATACAATTACACCATGCTGCAGAGTCCCAGAGCACCGAGCCAGCATGGTCAGCCATCTTGGAAAATTGTATCCAGGTCTTAACAACGAGAGGCAGGGACACAGACCCATCCCAGTTCACTGGTCATTATTACCATGCTCCCTGATTTCCTAGCCTCTCTACAGTAGCTCTTGCAGATATTCTCCTTGCCTTCAGCAATGTGGTGCATTTAATGGTTAGGTCACAAGAAGCTTTAATGCTGTAAGGCTACCTTGATACTGGTTTCTGTACAGGACACTGGCTGGCTGCTGGATCAAATGTGAGTTTGTTGTCTACCTCAACATCGGTACTAAAATGTGCTAAGCGGCATGTCATGTTGCAAAGTCTGTTGTGCCTGATGACTACATTATCACAATGTTTGCAGGTCGTTCGTTGCAAAGGTGGCATCCTAAGTGCGATCTTCCTGATATGTCTAGTATGAACAGCTGTATAAATAGCCACTTGAAACTGCTTAGGATTGGTCATCAAGTATACTGAATTGCCAGTTGGGATGTTGGCTGTTTTGCTATGCAGGGGATGACATGAGTCCAGTGCTTGAATTAAATAAAAATGTCATCCATGCAAATCTGGTGGCAGCATGGTGGGAATGAAGACTGAGGCTGAGCTGGGCCTGTACATGCCTGGTCAGATATGTCAAATGTGGTTAAGTGGGAAAAGCAGTGATCAATCCAGAATAAAGTAGCAGCTAAAGGTGGGTGCCTTGGGGTGTGGGGGATTGGAGGGGTTGAACAGGGGAGGGGGGCCTCCAACATGCACGAACCTTCACAACGGGATAGCACAACTTGTGAATCATCTATTCCAACATGAGAGCTGGAGTTTCTTTGCTTTGGCTTATTTGTTGGCAATGTGGTTTGGTAGAATAAAAAAATCCAATTGGGATGTTCAGCGTATCAAGTTGTTTGTTAAACTGCTCATTTCCGTTAAGAATGGTCTTTGTGTTTAATAGTGTAGTATTGTCATTTAAAAAATCAACAAGCTTATGTTATTTATAATCATTATGCATTGCAGGCCTTGTACTTAACAAAACATTTATACTATTCTGTTAAAAGCAAAACTGTATACACAAATAGATCTAAAATTACAATTGCACATAAAATACACTAGGAAAAATGCAAAAGTTTAAAATGCAGTATGCAAGGATTACATGTGTAAAATTAATTTGCCAAGTTCGCAGCATTTGACCATGCAGGGTACAAGGCACCATCAATTTCAGGTGCTAATTCATTTCCTGTTACAAGGGCATGTGACTGTCCACCAATCTCGTGTCCACATTCTGGGCATTTTGCTACCTCCATAGCACCACCGCACTCACCAATACAGTAGAAGTGACCATTGGGACACTTGAACCAGTGGCCTTTAGTGAGCCCTATAGCCTTCACAATTGCAATTCGCTCAGTATTTGAAACACCACAAACAGAATAATGCGTGCTGATTTGTTTAATAGTTTCATCCACTCGCTTTTCATCATCTTCAGTCAGCACAGGATGGTTCCTCATGCCACTGGTTTGAACAGAAGTTACCAGTGTGTTTAGTGTGTTCTCATCACTGGGAGTCAGAGCACAATGGCTTTTGTACAGTTTGAATTTTAGATCACACAACTTGACAAGGCACAGTATACGACGTAATTCATTGTGGATTTCATGCAGTTGTTGATCAAGAAGAATAAATTTTGTTGCAGCTTTCTGAAGGGCTTGCATGTCACCTTTCAGTTTCTGAGTAGTAATATTGCAGGATCCAAATTGCAATCGCTCACACCTCAGCTCATCAATCATATCAAGAAGTCTTACTATTTGAGGTAGCAACACAATCTGATTCTGAATTGCATTGATATGCTGAGGAAATAATGTATCTGCATTTTCAAGGCTCTTATACATTCTAGCCACTGCTTCATCAATGTGTATCCAATTTTTACTTCCCTCGATCTTTGAAAAAATGAACTGCAGCTCAATTTTCAGTTTACCTACTCCCACCACAAGCTGTTTTTCTTTGATAGACTGCATATCTTTCAGAGTGTTTTTCACGATATTTCCATAACGTAGATGACAACGAATGATCGTCCTACATTTAGGACATGACTTAAACTGAACTTCACCATCACTCTTATCCATCCATTTGTCAAGTGCATTGACTTCAAAGATATGCTTGCAGTCTTGCAGTTGAACAAACCTGGCATCTGGTTTGTCTTCGTCCCCAAAGAATATCTCAGTGACAGCCTTCTTGTCACAAACACGACAAAGAGTGGGACATTGTTCTCCACATAGTCCTATGCAAGGGTGTTGACATTTGTCCAGAAACTTCCTGCAGGGCATATCACATCGAATGCGATCACACAGTTCACCACATTGCTTTGTGCATTTAAAATGCTCGCATTGCCAAGGGCAGTGTTCAGTGCAACTATTACACGATTCATGGCACTTCTTAGGACACCTGCTGTGATTGCAACAGTTGGAACACTGTTGGTTACATGGGGGGCAGTTGCTGGTGCAAGGGTAGTTACAGACATGGCCACAAGGAAGGGTGCGATTGCAAGGAGCAGAACACTGGACATGAAGCCTACCACTATGGCATTCAGTGCAAGTCCCAACACAGGGGTGACCACAGGCAAGTTCAGTGGAGCATGGTTCATTACAAACAATGTCATTTGGTGCAATGGAGCATGCATTCATTACCTTGTGACCACATGGAAGCACTTGCAGGAGTGGTATCATGCAATAAATAGTACATAACTGTGAGCACTTTTCTTGACACAAATGACCACATGGAAGTATCTTTTTGCATTCATTAGTACAACTTGTAGTCATAGGGTCATCCCCACACTTCATTTCAATGGTGTGTCCACATTGGAGTTGTCTTAAAACTATTGTCGAGCACGAACCACACCTCTGAGCACATTCAAAACACTTTCTAATACAATCGTGACTACAGGGCAGCTTTTTATTGCACTTCTTGTGGCACTTGTACTTCTCATGTTCTGTGTCATAAGGATGACAGACTCGACTGCATGTGTGTCCACACTTTAGCCTTGCTTGACATTTCTGGGAGCATCCTCCCTCTGGACATTTGCTGAAGTCTTCTGCTGTTTCAATCAGCGTTACAATCTTTGGGTGGTTCTGACAGTAAAGTGGCAATGCACGGCCTACACACTGCTTTTGTTCCATGTCAATAAGAATTTTTGGCCACTTCGTGTCATCTCTGCCTCGCAGCATGCTGAAGTTGCCAATTATATAGAACCCCATCTTTGCACGTGAGAGGGATACACAAATTCTGTTGCTACTATTCAGGAAACCTATATTACGTTCTGCATTGCTGCGAACTAGTGAAAGTAGAACGATATCATTCTCCTCTCCCTGATAATCATCCACTACAGCCACTCGAACACCTTCGAAATCTGCTCGTTTCATGTTACGTTTCATCTCCAGTACTTGGCCACGATACATTGTAAGGATTGTAATTTGGCAAGGCATGTACCCTTGTTTTAGCAAGTAATGGCACAGTCCAACAATATACTTGGCCTCATGAGCATTAACATGACTATACATGTCATCCCCAGCTATGTTATTTTCAAAAACTGAATGGTCAATTAAAAATAAATCTTTCCCTATTCCTTTGATGTGCTCATATTTCTCAACATTTGAGGAGTTTTGAAGAACTTCATAAATATGTGGGTGGATAAGAGCTGCTATTTCAGGACGCATTCTGTGCTGAGTAGTGAGAGTAACAAGAGACATCTTATTGTTAATGAGCCTTTCAAAGAGTGACACATTGAAATTGTATTTTTTTTCCAGGACATAATTATTCGGATTTGGTTTTAGCTGTTGATGGTCACCAATCATAATCAGCTGCTGCACACTCGGAGACAGTGAAGTGACTATGTGAGCCTCAAACACTTCTGCTGCCTCTTCTACAATAACTATCTTTGGTGAGATACTCTGACGGAAATAGTGATGCTTCGATGCTCCTGTAGTTGTCATACCAACCACATCAACTTGACGAAGGGCAAATATGTTACGTTGCTGTTGCACATGAGTATACTCTTCACACAAAGCATCATACTCCGGAGCTAGGCAGGTGAGAGAGTGCTGTTTTTCGTCACGAAATTTCAGCAACCAATATTGATACAACATCCATCTTTGTTTGTTAGGAAGCAAGTTCAAATCTTTTATGGCTTCAGCCTCCTGTTTAGTCAAGGGTCGATTTTCAAGTCCTTTAGTAATCTTATGCTTTCTTTTGCGATCATCCATTTGCACAACTGTCCAAGCCATGTCTTCTTTTGGTAATTTTGTTTTCTTTGTTATCGTTACTGTACAATTCGCTGAGCGTGCACGTGACAAATACAATTCCTCTTCATCTGACATCCTGTCATCCTCCAAGAGACGTGCTTCTTCATCAACAGTGATCCACTGATCCTGCACAATGTTAGACTCCTTGATTTCTGGATCCTCTGCTGTGGGTGCAGCTCCCTCAACATCAGAGAGTTGGTGGTCCTCTTGACTGTGCTGCACATTGGATGAAGGGAACCTGAGGCCTAACCAGACATCGATCTCTTTTCCGATTTCAGATGATTTCTGCAGTTGATTCAAGTGAACCTTTGACATTACAATTGAAAGTTCAGAAAGTTGTAGGATATTTTCGCTACACTTGTTCATCTGCAAAATGATAGAGTCCATAAAATCTTTTAGTTTAAAAACTTTATTTTTTACATCTATCCATTGCTTGTGAAGGCTTTTGGGGAAAAGTCTTGCTTCACTACATTGCATTACCCTACTTGTTAGAGCACACTCTTTTAATTTTTCACTTTTGCAACGACCTCCAATTCTTACAACAGTAGGTTCTTTCCCATTCACCCAAGTGGCCTTGATACCTTCAAGAAACTGATCCAAAGCATGGTTAGTGTAGCACACTACCAGAATTGGTGACAATTTTTCTGGATCCCAGATCAAGCGGTTAATTAGTAGTGCTTCCACTATTTTCAAACCTATAAATGTCTTTCCAGTGCCCGGGGGGCCCTGAATAAGGGAGACCTCTTGACCAAGTGCAGACTGCAGGGCACATAGCTGGGATTTGTCAAGGCATGTGAGATTCCATGATGGCCAAGTGGACAAATTGACAACAGAAATAGGCTTAGGTACACTTTGTAATTTCAAAACACCTAAAAGGTTGAAATTAGGACTTACGCCTGCACGCATATAACATGGCGGTGGAATTCTTTGCATGTTACAACTGATAATGTAGTTTTGAAAAGGCATGCAAGTAGGGTTTACTTTCTTTAGACCTTCGAGAATGTGGCGATATGCTTCAAAATAGGCAGTAGATTCAACCATGACATATTCTGTTTCTGTGTTTAGCACTGAGTTGTTTAATGTTCCTTCAAATTTCACTACAACAGACCCTTTTTTTAGCATTGCTGGTTCCCGTTTGACAACACTGACAAAGATGATGTTATGGAAATCATCATTAGAAAGACATAAGAGTGAACCATAGATAAGGCGCTTGGAGTGTTCCCACTGAACGCTTTGAAGCTGCTGAATATCAAAATTCAGTTCAAGCCCCAGCCCAGACAAAAGACTCACCGGTTCAATCACATGAACATTTTCATACACACGTATGTCAGAATATCTTTCCCGATTATAAAAGCTGCATATTCCTGATCGAAGGGGGCCAATAAAATCCTCTCTAAGAAGACGATACTGAATATCTAGGTAATGTTCCCAATCAGCATATGGTCCCTGGACTATATTGGGACGCAGAAATGGTTTTGTTTGTAATGAATTGATTTCATTTGGTTGTGGTAAGATATCCACATCATAAAATTTTTCTGGTGGTTGAACACTTGCCATTGCTTGATCTGTTACAGACTTTTTAGGAGTCAGTTCATCTCTGGCCGAGGAAACCCTCAAGCTTAGCTCTTCCATCTTTTTTATCAGCTGTTGTGAGCTCTTCAATTTATCAATGGTATCCTTCAACGTAGGGTGAGGAAAAGAATGGATTGCAGTGGTTGGGATGCACTCTACTATAAATACCCCAATGTCAACGAGGTAGTCCAGGTACTGAATATTTTCAGACATTATACGTGTATTTGCTTCAATTGTCATGTTCTGAATGATGCGGGTCAAATGGTAGTTAAACAGGGCATAATCAGGGGAAAAAATCCTTGCAAGGAGACGAGTTTTGTATTCCTCTTCATTACTCTTCACTAACTTGTACAAAATCTTTATCAGATGCTTCAAGAACAAGGGATTGCCACCGCACTTCTTATCATCGAAAGCTTTTAAAAAAGTAACTTCATTCGTAGCAATAAGTTTTACGATATCACTGGAGTTCGCGTCTGCTAAGGCTGCGATGTCTTGCCAGCTTAGATATGCCACTGTAGGTCGTGGACTGTTCGCATCTCTGCTATGATGCCGATGATCCACATGTGCAGAAGTGCGTCGGCCATGCTCTAGGCGTGGTCTCTCCTGTCCATCAGCACGTCTGTCGTCGCCGCCACTTCGGTGACGATTGCCACGGCCATTACCGCCACGTCTTCCTGGACCAGCTTCGTCCTCACGTCGACGACCGCGTCTATTATCTGTCATGTTTATTATGCACTAAAATTATAGTGGGCGGAGCTGTAGTGATGTTTTCTATAAATGTACATTTGGAATACGCAAATAACCGGGCGTTGATGATTTGTATATTGTTTCTGCAAACTAAAATAATATTTCAACAATCCCCTTTTAGAGATAGTGGTGGAGGGCGGATACTATCTTTACAACAGCATCCTTTCAATTTTCCCTAGGCAGTTGTTTAAACTATGAAAGATTATCATGTGCTGCTAACACAGCAAAAAAACGCAATTATTGATTTCTGAACAACGGATTTTAAATCAATTGTTAATCAAGGCATGATTTCACAGTAAAATCAAGTGCGCTTGATTAGCGCTTGATATTACTGTCAAATCAATTGCGAATCAATAATTGATTTGACGCGTTTTTTTCACTGTGTAAAAGAAATAAGCTCTCTCTATTCACAAGCCAAAGAGGAATATTGAAGTTAATATGCAAAGAATCCAGTCTTGTATGTTAGTTGCCAGTTGTACTCTATAATGTAATACGGTCAGATTATTTATCCGTCAGGATACTAGACCGCGCGTGAAACATCAAAAGTGCATTAATTCTGATGTCTCGTGAAAGGCTTCGAATATTTCAGGTAGTACTTTTAAAGCATATTGGGACCTATTGTAGGAATAAGACTAAGCAAGATAAGTGGTTTGGCTACAACAAATAGATTATATTGGAATCGTATTTAAATATCGTGCAGCAGAACAGCCGCAGCTAGCTAGCAGCTGATTTAATAGATTTTTCAATTAAATAGATTCCTACTGTTCGTTCGTTAACTGCGAAGACGAGGGCTTGCTACTGTATAGATGACCAGCTACCTTGGAGTTGGGGACAACTGTACTTCAGCTGCGCATGTATTGCTAGCTGCAAATTATAATTTGCTCAATGCATGCACATATATATGGGAGCATTGCAGTGAAAAGGGTCCTAAATGCAAATTTCCAGTGCACGTAATAGGCATTGAAATATATGGCTAATTAAACATTTAGTGACTTAAAACTACATGTAGTGTGTAAGAGTCATTGTGTAGAGGATATATCAGTCTTACATGTATACAATATCATAAACATTGGGGGGGAAAAGCGTAAGTCCCTTTTCGCTGTATCATAAAATACAGTGTATTGGCTGTTATAATTGCAATTGTTGAGTGGATCAGATTATATTTAAGTGATGTGTTTTGATTCATGAATGTGTTGAACTGCAGCAGCTAAAAAGCTATTACAATAGTTGCCTCAAAGCTTCCTTACCTGTTAAGTTGATATACATGTAATTGTATAGAGCTATACATATTAGTGTTCTTATTATATTACTTACTAGTGTGATGCACTGATGCTGGAAGCTACACCAGGAACACACTGCAGATCCTTCTTTGTACTGTGTATTGTATTACAAGTAACTTTCTAGTTCACAGACGATGGAGGAGTATTGGCTTCCTTGCATAGTTGTGAGGAAGTACTGGCAATTGAAGACAAGTTCCTGTTGAATTTGGAAAAAAAGGTAAAAACAAAATTGGTATGTGGTAGATGTAGATTTGAATTATTCAATGGTTTACAAGGGATAGCAGGTAATTCATTGTGATGCAAGATCTTTTTTAACAGTAGGCTCAAACCGCTTTACTTCTCTACCACTCCAAAGAATGTCATTGAAGCTTTTAGAAGGGTGTGTCATGTACTGTCCAGCATGATGCTGATGAAATACGCAATCAATGGTGATTCTGATCACATGGTAGGTAATTTAATTGTTAATGGCCTCATTCATTAAGAAACCACTACATGCATTATCTCATTAGCAATGTGAGCTAATGAGATTGTAGTGTTGGGAATTTATAAGTGTTAATTCCCCCACCCCCCCCCCCCCCCCCCCCCCCCCCCCCCCTTTCTTGTTTTCTTATCAAAAAGAAAGATTCAGCATGGGCGAATGTCTGTCTATTAAAGGAAACTGTTGGCATGTATCATACTGACCTACATGTATCTGTTAGCGCAAAAAAGCACTTTAGATGTTCTGTTTTTTTATGCTGATGTAATGAATTTTAACACCACGTCCGCGAGTAAAGTGGGTCAGAATTGAGGGGAAACTAAAAACCTAAAAGATCTGCTAACAATATAATCACAGGTACTAGTTGTAAAATAAGTAGAGTAGCCTTTTACACGATGTTTGCATTATAATTTATAACAGCTGCAACTATCACAGTTTTGATGCACGCACTTTAAATAAACTAGTTCGGTACTACGCTTATCATTTTATCATTTTACACCCCTTCCCTTCTTTACTGTAAATTCATAAGCATGCATAAGTAATCTATATCAATGCAGCTCTTGGTTTCCCTGAAAATAAAAATTATGTGTGCATGCAGACTCGCAAAGCAGCGTGCGAAGCAACAAAGTTAAACCGCATGCGGTAATGTATAGCGTTCTATAGACACGATACAACACATGCACACAGTAAATAAAATACATTGCATATGATTGAAAAAGCATTGAAATGTTTAAAAATTCAACTTGGCTTATACAATGTGATTATTGCCGTTTTTCTATTATGATGAAATATGGTTTCATCGACATAGACCACTTTTATATCGCCGCATTTGTAGCATCCAGCAAGTTGTATGATCTCTCACAAAATACATCCAATGTTGTCTCAAGAGTTGTACTTCCACATTCCTGTATTTGAAAAGAAAAATACTCATCAGCGGACCTTTTAGTTTTTTTACTTCCCCCAAAAACGGCCTAAATTGACCCACTTTACTCGCGGACGCGGTGTTAATACCACTTGAATAAAATATGTAATTAGTGAAGAATACATATGGGATAGTTTCCGCGAAAAGGGACCTAATACATACATAGTTAAATTTCCAGTACGCGCAATAGAAGTTTAACGCTTGAGTTGAAATGTACGGCTAACTAAAAATTCAGAGTCTTACAACTCCGTGACAGATACTCCAATTCTAGGTGTTAAGAAGCAATGTGTAAAGGACATTTCAGACTTCTAGGATTGGAAATCTTGAAAAAACATGGGTTAGGTACCTTTTCGCGGAAACGATCCCATATATATATGTTGCATTTGCATGTGGTAACTAAAATTTGAGCTTTATCTTTTTGTGGCTCACATGATTTAATGTTTAAACAAAGACAGTAATTGTTTCCATATTAAACTGTAGTTATGCACCAGATCTAACAAAGTAATGAACTACATCTAACAGTGCACCCTGGGTATTTCTTTGCTGTTGAGTTAATTATGTGCATTTTTTCTGCACCATGCATGTAGTTGGTCACTGCAGCTACAATAAAACAGGGAATGCTTTGTGTCGCAGAGAGAACAAATGGCATGTTGAGTCGTGCGGAGGTAAAAGATGTTCTATTCTCCATCAAAGGTCCTCTTGTAGGGTAAGTTACTGTATCATATGCAGTCTAAATTGTGGCGAGGCAATGATTTCAAATTGTGATATTGCAATTGTTGTCTTGCTTGTATTTGATACTAGTGATGTAAAATTAATGATATCCAAGAGGTGATGCTTTAGCATGATCAGTTATACAGTAAAATTAAAGCAATAATGAATTGCACAATTTGATTTGCCTTAGCCACACCCTTGTAGAATTAGATCTGTGTAGTCCCTGTATACATTTCCATTTTTATTTTTGAATGTAGTTGTAGTATAATATTATCTCGTTTGAATTTTTTGATTTTGAGACTTATTAAATGAAAGCCCACGCAGTTTAAGTATTACAGGTTATAGGGTGATTACTTCCGTAGTACCTGAAACCTTGCAGCACTAGTGTTCTGAATTTTGTAATAAAAAAGCAGGGATGAAATCAGTAAGTTCTAACCATTTTAGTGGTTGTTGGTATATACTTATTATATAATAAATAGTATCTTTAGAACACATCTAGTCCTTGCATAAACTTATTAATGTGTTTTACACATGTCTCGTTCATGAGGTCAGTGTATAGGGCCTGTGTTACTATAAAACAATCGTATTTGTTGCTAACCACCTTTTTAAACATTTTTTGATGTACATGTACAAGATTAATCTATATACATTCTCAATTTCAACATTTTGGAGAAAATGGATACAGTGAAGCAAAACCATACATCTATTAAATTCTGCACAATGTACGGTGCATAATTGCAATAATACAATATACATATTATGTGCTTATTTTTCATCTTTACATTACTGTAGTTTATTCTTCGTGGACTGGTGTTCAGAAAATACACAGCCACCTGACAGGTTTGAGATTGTTTTAGGGTTAAGGTTGCATTTGTATTGAACCATTTTTATTTGATGCAATGTAGTGAAGTGAGATGTAGCATTATCCTCATACTGCATACATTTATTCTGTGGTCTTTACAATTTTCTCTTTCATATGAAAGCATTTGATATGCATAGATTCATGTACATATTGAGTGTATTTGTTTGTTTGAAAAATTGCATTAGCGGAGCCCAAATTGCCATGATAATTTATGTCATTAGATATTAAATAGCAATTTCAATGGCAAGTTTAATCTGATTGATTGTACACGCTGTGAATGTTGTATTTTTCCATGTAGATTGTATGAACTTCCTGAGTCATTCTCTTCATCTCATATCCCACCTTTGGCTCAAAAGTTGTTGCTGAGATGCTTGAAGCCCACTCCAACAAGTGCAGGAGGTTGGGGAGTGGCAGTAATGAGAATCCTCAGATCTATGAGTAGCTCAATCGAGTTTGAACTGATGGCAGACATATATGAGAATAGTGTTGACCTTTATTTTGAGAATGAGCGTGAACAGGTACATGTACATGTACATGCTGTGTTGAATGTTGAAGACACACAAGCATGTAGTGCATGAGTAAAACAAAGAGTGAGGCTGGATATAGGTTTGCTGGTGTGTTGGATATATGGCATCTGACGCATGCCATGTGTGAGAATATTCCATATGAAGTTAACAATGTAATATTTCTGAAGAGGTTTGCACATTTGGTTGGTGCACTTTTTGCTGTCATCTTGGTCTCACGATGATTGAAATGTAAGGTGGTGTTATTTGGTTCCAACTCTTGAGAACTAGTGACAAAAATATGAATGGAGCAAAAACTACTTGATTGTTTGGAGAACTAACTTAATGTGGCAGTTGTTCTTGTAATACTGTGTTATGATGGTGGTTAATCAAGTCAACTATTTAAATTAATGTTTTTGAACTCTGTTGTGTTGAAGCAATGTGGAAGGATATAATTAAAGGGCTTTGGCTTACTGTTGCTGAATTTACTAGTTGGTAATATATTTAAATGAAATATATGTGATACATGTACAAATATATTTACATGTATAGACTAGGTACAGAAAAAACACACTGCTTCATCCAAATGCAATTGATAGTTTCTCTTGGCGGTAGAGCTTATTTAATGTATTCCAATGTGGAGTACAGCGTTACTGAATTATGTTTAAAGGTGATCTAGTGCTGTTTGTACATACATACTGCTGTTTCATTCACTTATAAAATGCAACCTGTGTACGTGCACAGTGTACGTGTATATCTGTGACATTGCTGTATACCAATATATACATGTACTACTGTATAGTGTATACAGGTGTACATGTATGTACGAAATGTGCAGCTGTTTTTTTCCATATTGTTGTGTCATATTCATCTTAGGTCAGTGTAAGCGATTATTTATTGAAAAATCGTTTGGCTGTGAAGATAGATGGTACTTCAGCAATGCAGGATGAGGTCAGTGTCTATGCATTTGCATGTACATGTATGTTCCCATAAAAATTCCATGTGTTTATTTTGTAGATTTCAGACAAGAAGGTTACAGATCTGTACATTTGTACCAAGAAGCCAACAATGCAGCAAGTGAATTACATTGAGCAAGTAAGAATATTTATATGCTTGCATAATGTATGCAGTAGGTTACTCTGTGTTGATGTTTCAATTAATGTATTAGGTTACAATGGTATGCTTGCCTTTGCTCCACAGTTGAAACCCAAACAAAAGAGTTACATGGAAGCTTTTGTGACTGGGGATAACAGTACAGACACTATTATGTCATCACTTCAGGCTGGGGACTTCCCTTTGACTGTTTGCAAGGTACAAGTGTATACTGTGCATATAAAGGAGGTTAAGTGCATGATTTTTGTGTGGTTTTCTCCTGTGTATAGGAGCTAGCTGAATTAGGGTTCCAGTTGCCAACTGCTGCCCAGGCCCATGCTTGGCCACATATATCTGCAGGAAAAGATGTATTTTTAGTAGCACCTCAAAACAGTGGAAAAACCCTAGCTTACCTTCTTCCCTTATTGACTGCCTTGTGGAAAGGGACATTTCCAAAGGATCATGATGTGAGTAATTATATTTACACATACATGTAGTACTTACACATACATGTAGTACCACTGTATGTATGTTCGTGTAGAGCTCAATACAAAATTGCTTCTCTGTGTCATGGAACACAGTTTTGAATAGAGACAAATGTAGGAGCTCAAATTGGCGACTTTCAACATCTGTAACCTCATGATATGATGATTTGCTTGTCATGTATTATCATTTGTACATCATGTAAACATATTTCGTTGTTATAGCAACTACGCAATATGCAATTAAATCCTAAACATGATGTTTTGCAAAATCCGGCATAAGAAGTGGCCGCACCGAATATATTATCAAATGACTGTCAATCACATAATGCCTGAGAAAGGCATATGGTATTGTAGATATAAGAAAATTTCAGCTGTGTAAACATAGAAATTAAGGATCCAGACTGATTTTTCATGAATACTTGAGAACTACATGTATATGCTTTTTTATCTAGGCATTATGCTATTACAAAAGTTTGAAAAGTACATTAATCTATATTGCATGTGATTCCATAAAATTTACATTGATAAAGATTATGGACTAATATAATGTAATGGGCGTATGGTGGTGATGCGCAGATAGTGCTATGTCAACCAAACTACACTGAGTTTGTGTTATTGCGTTATTTCAGTTATGACAAACACATTACATCACCCTTGTAATGTAATTCATTCAAAGATGGCTTTTTTAAATCTCAGGACTTTTCTTGCAAGAAAACGGTCAAAAACGCTACAAATAGAGCAGCTTTTGATGTAGCTAGTTTTGCTTTGTTTAATTGTGGAATGATAACATGCAGGCAACAGAATGGCTAACTAAACACTTTCCCCCCTGAAATTGGTACTTAAAGGGCGACAATTGTTTACCGCAAGATCGAACTCAGTAATTTGATTAAAGGGCCCACGCTGCAGTTATATACCAAAGGTCAGCAAAAATCACGGTATATTAATGGAGATAACCACTAAAAAGTTTGGAGCAGTAACTGAAAATGAAAGAGTGTTAACCCAAGACGTCACGTGAGCTATATTTATTTCACAAACATATTGCCAGTTGGTTCCTAAACAATAGGAATCAGACTTTCAATGCTCCCAACCAGTAATTTAAGAGAATCACGATATGTGCAAACATGATGAAAAACATTTTATGGCCAAGTACAGTATCACGTTATGCACTGTACTGTTTTAGTAATCCAAACTTCTTCAAGGCAAGTGCATCATGGTGTAAATCGAATTTAGATCATTGATCGTGAGGCCAATATGAATAACATTAAATCCACCTGCATGTATTGACACCTGGCACTTGTATGCAAACATGAATGTAAAGGCTTTTAGTTCTAAACATTTCCCTGTTGTGTTAGAATCTTGATTATAGTGGCCTAATTTATCATTAGTATTCCTAATTGTTGTCACCTTGGGTGATTTAATTACAAGGTATTATGTACAAATGAAAGTTTGCCTTGTCTAAAGATATTTATTATGCATATACATGTACTGATGATGGCAAAGTTCACTTCTGTAAATGGTTAGTGTCCTGTCTGAATCAATATTGCATTTCTAGAAATTGATGCAAATATTATTGATGGATTTCTTGGGCCTCAAATAGGACATCCTGCTGGCTTCAAAAATGTAATGATCAGTAGTGATATTTATCTTGACGTGTTATTGGATACAGTGGATATAATAATGCGTAGTGGATGATTTGACACCTGGCACTAGTGGATGATTTACACAAAGTATAGACAGCATGGCTCGTCATTTCAAGGGTTGGATTTCTGGATGTTATCTATATGTATTGAGTATTTACATTCGTAAATAAGTGCACTTCTCAAAGGTTCAGGATAAACAATTTATAATTTCTTCATACACACAGTTAATTTTTGATATTAATTGTCAAAGATCTACTGCATGAATTACCTTACTAGTGGTCGAAGGATTTACAAAGATAACGATAACATGCTGGAAAAAAGGAAGCATCAATTGACCTTATGATGTATTCATGCATAGGAACAGACATTGCGATCATAATTGTTCAACAACACTGTACTGTAGGAAGCAGCTACACAGTGTACATGTACATGTATGTGCGTATGTATTGTACATCAAGACATAGGTACCCGGGAGAAAAAAACGGCGTTATCGCGCGTTATCGCGCTTGAAAAACGGCCATAACAACGCCAAATTACGCGGTCTTCAAAACGCTGTATCTTCTTGATTGTGCAATATAGTGGAGCTGCATTTTGCACATTTACAAAGCGGTCCTGTGTCTGTAGAAGTCCAAAGATGGTTTAGTTTGCGATGCATCGTTCCGAAGATATTCACATTCAAGTAAAGGGCTTGATTTCGCGGGGTTTTGTACTTGAAGCCCGCGAAATTTTGCTCTAAGTTGATTGTGAATATCTTCCGAACGATGCATCGCAAACTAAACCATCTTTGGACTTCTACAGACACAGGACCGCTTTGTAAATGTGCAAAATGCAGCTCCACTATATTGCACAATCAAGAAGATACAGCGTTTTGAAGACCGCGTAATTTGGCGTTGTTATGGCCGTTTTTCAAGCGCGATAACGCGCGATAACGCCGTTTTTTTCTCCCGGGTACACATATGGGAAATCTTCATTCCTTCTCTCCATCTCTCTCTCTTCCTGTCACAGCTCACTCTCTTCCTCCATCACTTCATACTTCCAAAAACAATGCACACACCTATTAGTCTTTCACTGTTTAAAAATAAAGTTAACCATTAAATCACATGCAAACTAAATATTGCATTCTCCCTGTAGCTGACTGCATTGGTGATAGTACCCACTAGCTCGAATGCAAAGAGCATCTATATGCAGGCAAAACGGATATTGTCATGGATGCCGAGAGATACACGGTTAAGGTGCGCATTTGTTTATGTACTAAATTGTATTTAGTTGGGTATGAAAGACTGTAGTAGTCATTTGAATTTTAAATATACAGTGTAGGTATAATAGATACAAGATCAGATGTGATCAGTTGTACTTCTAATATAGCATTTAACTGTAATGCTTATGATTGAGGAGACTATGTCTGATATACATTTAGGTATTGGCATGTTATTTTCACTGGCACTGGCCATGGGATGTATATGTACATGTACAATGCATTTGGATAGGATAGTACACTCAAGATTGGGCTGATTACAATGGGGCCGTAATAATTATATGCTTAACATCGGATCCACGTGAGAACAGATCATTTTTTAGCGTTATTTTGCGGAAGTCACTTTTACAGAAAATTAGTAAAGTCTCTGAATGATATAAAACATGTCCAGTACAGTAATCCAACTCAATATATGATAATTTACAGCTTCGTATCTACCTCACGGGCTAGCCAGCATTAGTGCGAAGTAGAAGAGGTAAGAGCCGTCACCGTTAACGATGCACTTTTTTTCTGGGCTGTTTTACATGCTAAAATCATTTCATTAGTTACTTTAGAAATGGAATAAGGTAATGTGATTCTAAGATCGATGCTACATTTGTGTTTTTGATCAAAATTCGTGTTTCAATCTAACAGCGGTCTGGGGTGAGGCATCTTCATTGCGCATGCGCAAAACCTTACTATTTTACAGCTCATCACTTGCACTAGGTTGCCATTATTTACAGAGCACGCAACGAGCATTTCAGGACTGACCAGTATGTGTGCGACTGAAGCAATTGATTAGTGCATAGAAATGACAAACAATAAGTTGACTACATGTACTTTACAGTAAACATGTGTTCTTCAACGCGCTTAATTAGTTCTGACTTGTTACCGGATTTCTTTACGTTATAGTGGCTCAGATAAGCCTCTAGCTCAGGCTTTTTCCATGACAAAAGGTCTTTTGCAAGGTCAAGCTCCTCATAGGACACTCTTGCCTTCTTCTTGGTACCAATTGATCCTTCAGATTGAGGCCTTCCACGCTTACGTTTACTAGTAGTAGAAGTTGGCATCCTGCCAATGGTTTGGTTACACAGCACGAATTTTCCCTGGTAATGGAAGCTGACTTAATTTGATGACCTTTTGTATCTCCATCTCTTCAAGCCTGGCAAATACACCATCAGCAGATCTTTGTTCTCACCAGCTTTCCAGCACTCATTACTGATAGTTTTAACTTTGGTTGTGAGCTCTGGATGCATATTCTTTCTGGTGTATGCCCATCCAGAATGGAAATGGGGCTCAAAATTTGTAAATGGCATCTCATCACCTGTGCCAATGAGGGATGCTCTGTCAATAGCACCACGAACAGTGAGTGCCAAAAGTTTATCAGCATGCTTCATTAATCATAGCAATACTGAGGGCATCTAGACATTGCTGTGCTCCATCACACATGTGCTTATCTAGCAACTTTTGAGACTTAAAGTGATATTGGCACTCTGAACACTGAGGATACAAAGCTTTGATCTGCCTCAATGCTTCCTCATGTTCACGTTGCTGTGCCATTTTCTGCAACTCCCGCTTGCTACTACACTTAGTTCTCTTTGTGTATCTCTTCTTTTCCATCCTCATCTTTGTACATGCATCATCATTATCACTATTGAGTAACACTGTTACTCCTGTGAAATTGATGCCATCCTCACCCATTGGGGTAATGAGCGAGGATGCAAGGCATGAAGGCAAATGCACACAGGCAGATGGTATTGTCTGCCCAAGACAATTATAGAACAGAATGTTCTGCTGGTTAGAAGCTTTTTTTGTGATGTACTGGGCAACATAAAATTCTGAGATGCCCTTTATGGAAGGGCATACTGCAGATCGATATGGAGCTTCGAAATTAGGCTTTATCAGTAGTACAGTGGTGTTAATGGTTGACTTCTCCATCAGTGCCACTGCAAGCTGTTTTGGTGTAGATATCTTGCGTCCTCCCTCTCCCTGTGTCAAATAAGCTTCAACTTGGGTCTGCTGATGAGAGAAGTGAGTGTCACAAACATCTTTCCAACTTTGTGCTTCATTATGGTAGTAAGCCACAAGTATGAAACCAGCAGCTGAGAAGACATGAGGCAAAAGAAGTTTGGACTGCTTTCCAGCAAGGTTTTTAGCATTGTCACTTTGAATGATTATCTTCTTTATATGAGGAAACCGAGATCTTAAAACATGAAATGCTGCCTCAAAGCACGACAGCACCACATTTGCATCACATTTCTGCTCTCCTTGCACAATGCAAAAATGAAGTGTAGAGTTGGTTGGTCCTTTTCATGTACACCCAAATCATCATTAGGCCCACTATTGTCATGCTCACTTCCCTCACTCTCTTCTCATGCTCACTTCCCTCACCCCCCACCTCATGCTCACTTCCCTCACTCTCGTCTCATGCTCACTTCCCTCATCCCACACCTCATGCCCACTTCCCTCACCCCCCACCTCATGCTCACTTCGCTCATCCCCCACCTCATGCTCACTTCCCTCACCCCCCACCTCATGCTCACTTTCCTCACCCCTCAACTCATGCTCATCAAGCTTACCCAGCAAATAACTATCACCTTCATCCAAATTGCAATCTTGTTCGATATTCATTGCCTCCATCTCATTCCGCAATCGTGCTTCTTCGGAACTGAAATCAATTTCCACATAGTGTTTGTCAGTGCATGACGATGGACTGCTGATGACTGCCCTAGTCTCTGGCTTTATGAACACTCCAGCTCCCCACCACATCATTCCTTTCTTACCCTAATAAGAGTCACCTACCTCTTGGAATCTTTTTGCAAGGAAATTTTGTTTGAAGTCATATACGATGTAGGGAATCCATCTCAGCAATGGCAAGTTTCATCCTATGGGCCTGTTGAGCAGCTTGCATCACATGAGCCATATACTTGTATGAGCCACGCACACACTGGTGTATAGTTTGGAGTACATTGGCTATTTCAGACAGCTTGGTAGGGTCCCTATCAAGTTTGATGAGGGCTACATGCCTCAGCTTGTCAAAGAAGAGGAAGGGACTTCTGCAGACATTACACTCAAGGTGACCACCAGCCTTTGGGTTCTTTTTAGGCTTCCTGTGAGATGTCAGGTCCAGTGAGAATACAGGTGAGTGTGTTGTAGCACAGTTGCTGTTCTCCACCACAGATCCCTTAAAACACAACAGCTGAGTTGGCCTATGATCATCCTTACTATGGCCTCCTGTATACCTGGATCATCCAATTTGTCAGGCTGCGATACCAATTCTTCCAGCTCCTGATATGCTCTGAGCTGCTGAACTTTATGTTCTTGAGGTTGATGGGAGTAGTCACATTGATCTTCTGTGTCCTCAGATGCCTTCACACCTTCCCTTGCATGTAATGCATACCTGTAGCTAAGAAAGGTGTACACATCAGTTCGGAGACCACGTAGCTCATTACGCAAGGTGTGGTCCACATCGGATAGAGGTGCAAGCACGTCAATCAACTTGTCCACAATGGTGAAATTGTGGAAGTTCACTTTTATATAATCTACCCCCTGCACGGGCTTGTAGTTGCTTTCCACCTCCAGTTATGTGTTTGGCTATGGTGTAAAACAATGACCTTCCAATTGGTGGCTTTCCAGGCATGGCGTCCTCTTGCTTTGCAATGTAACCTGCATACATTGTTGCAATGTCGTTCTACAACACAAGGGACCTCATAGCAAACACATTCTTGAGCTCTTTCCACTTTTCTTTTCTGTTTGGTGTAGCTTCCCATGCTAACTGGCCAATATTTTCATCACTATAGATGAATTCCACAGCAAATTCAATAACATCCTTAGGCACTCGAGGTTGTGTTTTGCTGAATTGTTGGATATTCATACCATGAGATAGGTACAGCCTGTCAATCTTAGCCTGGAACATCACCCGAGCAGCATGGTCTTTTCTGAGTGATAGCAACGATGTCACATATGCAATGGGAACATCAACAAAAGAAACAAGCATTGTAGGATTTGAGTTGCTTCTTGCCTTTAGTATGTCCCTGATGGTGGTTGGTATTGTGGCTAGTACTTGGGCATCCATGTTGACAGGGTTTTCAATCATTTCAGGTGATCCTACAAGAGACTGGAGGCTGAATGCCTTCTTTGATCCCTCGTCGAGTCTCAAACTAGGTAGAAGCACATGTGCCCACGCCTTGACCCCTATCCAAAACACATTCTGTACTCGGTTCATACTGGCATTGCCAATCTCGCTGCTCATCGCCTGCCTCCTAATTTCGATGTGTGGAAGCGATCGCACGCTACGTTTGTGCTCATCGCACCCCATTAGTATCAGTACCTCAAGAGTGTGTTTTTGCGGTGATGTGTAGTTGCTGGGTCCCTCGGTTGTATCGATCTCTGCAGCAATCAATATCGGTTCAGCAACAAAACTGATTCCGGTGGCTGCATGACACGCCGGATTTGACCGATGAGGTGTTTCGTGAACCACACTTACCTTTTTAGGACGACCACGCAAACGGGGTTGGCATAGACAACACTTTGTGCAACCCGTCCCAGCATCACACTTGTCACACACGGGTTTCTTGTGCTACGATAATAAGCAAGTGACATGCTTAGAAATGACGTATTACGTCACTGCCGTGTCTGGGAACAAGTAAAGGTAAGGGTGTGTAAACTACGCTTATTCCGAATGCAGTATTAACGTGGCATGTATGTGAGACATAAAATAATACAATAGTGCACCCAGAATATTACAAAACGGCCCTTAAAAAAAGTGCATTTTTCCACTCGAGACAACCGAGATTTTGGAAACCGCGTCTGTTCAAACGAACGCAGGTTGCTGCATACTTTATATGGGCGATTGAAGATAGCAACAGAAGACTCAGGAAGAGTTGGGCTCTCGGAATATTTGTTTTAAATTTGAAACAACACGTTTCCGACTAATTTTCCAAAAAGGGTGTTCCACCCAAAAAATGATCTATTCTCGTGGATCCGGTGTTAAAAAAAAAATCATTGGAATGGATCGAAATTTGCATGATTACATGTACATAATTACAGTCTATTGCGCTAAAAACATAACGTAGTACAGTACATCACTACTTGTATGTACATGTACAGTATCTGCAATTTCATCAGAAGGGTGTGGTTTGATTTATCCAGATGTGCAGCTGGCTATGCTGGAGTTGAACTTGAGGTACAGCTAAATTTAATTTCTATCGTCCATTGTGCTTTACACCAGTTGAGATGAGTAGCATATTGTTTTATTTCAAGGCATCAAGGAATTATAATTGTGCAGATCTTATTAATTCTAGCTTGTAAATATTAATACATTTACTTTACCTGTAACATATATAAACAAATAGACTGTTATTGTTTTAAGTTACGATAAATTAAGGAACTTCCAATGATGAATTGTAGTAAAAAAACCAGATGCAGAATAGTGTGTTTAGATGATATGCTTCTCTCTATTGCATGCAGGCGTCCTGTCAGTTGTTAAATGGAGCTAATTTGCTTGTGTGTACACCACCTAGCCTGCTCAGACTGTACGCCAACAATACTGAGGCTTTTTCTCATATACGTTACTTGGTGAGCTACAAGAGCTGTGTAGTGTTGGAAATATAGAATGGCATTACATGTTTTAAACATTGTAATTGTATTTGTAACCATTCTTGAGAAGCCTTGCATATTATATAGTATACTTTTCTATCTCTGTAAACATTCGTTCCATTAACTGTTAAAAACCTGAAAGTAGATGTATGCGCAGACATCAATCTAAAGGCTTTTAGTTCTAAACATTTCCCTGTTGTGGTAGAATCTTGATTATAGTGGCCTAATTTATCATTAGTATTCCTAATTGTATTCACCTTGGGTGATTTAATCACAATGTATTGTGTACAGTAATGAAAGGTTGCCTTGTCTAAAGATATGTATTATACATATACATGTACAGATGATGGCAAAGTTCACTTCTTTTATATATATTTATCCTAAAGTTGGAGTGTTCTGACTGATAAAGAGGAGTCTACACTGAGATTGCTTTTTGAGCAGTACATGTATTGAATGAGTTATTGCTTTAATAAAGCGCACAATTTCATTAGTATTGATTGATTCGTACTGAGCATTGTTCATGCAATGTACAGTAAGTATGCCAATGCATTTAAATGAAACCTATTAGGTGTTTGATGAAGCCACAGCATTGTTGAGTATATTTCCATCTGAAACGGAGGCAGTGTTTAGTGAATTAAAGCTTGACTTGCTACAAACTGTTATTATGGCAAGAAAGGACAGCCCTGAGTTACAAAAATTGACTACAAGACTTCGGCAGAATTTCACCACCATACTGATATCACCACTTGAAGTAGCCATACGGGCAGGTGTTACTACAGTGAGTTTTTTTTTGTGTTGGTCATTATAAAATAGCAGTTCACATTGATCTATTATGATAGACTGTGGTGCCTACGCCAATTTCTGATCGTGACAGAGCACTGAGTGAGTTGTTGCACAAAACATACATTGAGGCGGGCATGCAGCTTACAGTGTGTTCAGTGGCAATACTTGCTACTACAAAGGAAGAGGCTGCACATGTTAGCCAGGTAAGATCGTTGATGCATCTTGGGCCAATTTGCATGCAAATGCTGAAACAAAATGTGATACTTCGCCTGTTCCCAATTAATGTGTTCTGTATTGGAATAAAACATTTAAACTTGTAGGATGTCTTACTGTTTAGTAGTGTGTATAGAACATGCTTGTGCATTGTGTTGTAAATAGCAACATGTACATATATTTGCAGTACCTATCATTGAACAGTTGGCCAGTGGAGTGTATTATAGTTTCCTGTGGTGATGTTGAGTTATTGGCAGCTTCAAAGCAGAAAAGTACAATTATTGGTGAGTTCATGTTGCTATTTCATGGCTTTTTAGTACTGTACATGTGCATGTACAGTCCCCTATCACAATACAGATTCAGTTTTGGCTGTTGTACAGTTTTTTCAAACATGTATTAATTAAGCATGTACTGATATAATTTAAGTGTCATACTTTGATGTTGCTTTAGCTTTAGTTCATAGTTCAGGTAAAGGTTTTTTTCATTCCAGTTGTTCCAGATGAAGCAGTTCCCATTGTCATAGAAGCTGGTATTCTCATTCAGGGACTTATTCATTACAGCATTCCTTGCAGCAAGTCATCTTTTTGTCGAAGATATGGTGTGCTTTTCTGTGCCGTGAAATGGTATGGCAGTTATTAATACCAGCATTTTCTACACATGTTCGTGATATACCCATATCCTATTGTGATGCTTAGATGCATGTATGAATGTTCGTTTCAAGATTATTGCATTCATATTGTATGTAATACTTGAATTGTTCCGGATTAGAAAGGTTTGTTGTTTATTTTGTGGATCTTTTTACGTAACGTAATTGTAAACATGACATGTTTGTAATGAATGTGCTCTCTATGTTCAATTGTGTAAGCAAAGCTGTTGCATTTGTCTACGCTTGCCTTGAGTGCATATAATCAAGGAATGAAATAGCTTCACCTGTAATACATGTTTATGAAATTGTTTGAGCATTACAATGATACTCTGAATAATAATTTGATAACTCTATGTGCATCCTACAGGTTCACAGGCTGCTGTAGAAATAGGCGTGTGATAAATATGTACCATTACAGTGTACTTGACAACCATTGTATGTGACATTAGGTTTTGAAATTAACAGAGTTATGGAACATGTATATGAAAAATGGTGGGTTCGAAGCTCATTAATGAACACTTACACGTACATGTAAACTTTGGGGTAGTGTACACTGTGCCCTTTGCACCAATGCACAAATCAATACCTGATTATTATTATGTATTGTAGACGTGACTATACGCCTATTTAGCAAACAAATGCAATGACTAGTCACATGTACTAGGTGCCTCACATGCATTGTAAACGTACTTTCTGACAATATTAAAACTGGTCTATGCATATTGTACAAAATTGCCCTTATAAAATTGGCTACAGCAAAATCAGATGACAAGAACAAGGTTTATTAAGTCGTTGTATGGATACAGCTTTTTACTGCTCTTGGAAACTGAGAATAATGAATACTTAGCAGACAGCAATCAATCAACAGACAGCCATATATAAATTGGAGGTTTTGAGCAGGGTACATGTATGTGGTTATACTGGGCATTGAGAGATATCACCAATGCTATACCAGCTAGTGTGGGAAAATTAGGGGGGGACTGAAGGCCTGTTAGGGTTTGGGGCTCTGAAGGCGCCCTAGTGATGCCAACTTTTCAGCCTGAGTTGGAATCCATTGTCAAATTTCACTCGTCTCACTTCTAGACACGGTGCCATTTTGGGTGCCTTTGAAAATGAAAAACAGCAGCATTGACCTGGAGCACTTTATCATGACAACAGTCTTGCTGCCATTTATGCATTGCATGGACTGGAGACCATGCAGACAAAACCCTCTGTCTCCCCATGGGTGTGGACACAAATCACAAGTGCAATGTAGACATTTTCTTCTTACTGGTCTCAAGTCCCAGGTGTTTTTTGAGGTGGGACCAATGTCATAAAGATGGTAGCATAACAAACAGCACAGCGGAACATAAATCTAGGCTAAAGGAGGTCTAGAAAGAGGTGGAGGCCAATTGAGCTTTCTCAGGAGTGTTATGGCTAGGCTAACTGTATATACATGTACTAATTGGTTATCATTTGGCTTAAATATCCATATCCTTGAGATCACATTTTGGTATGAGGGGAATAAGTTCAATTCTCTATGCACCTATTACCAGAATCAGAAATCTTATTGTTCGGCTTATAAAATTATTCTGCAAGACAATTTTTTCATGTCACTGGCACTATCACCATTTGAATGACGTAGTATTCAACACATCATTTACATCCATTTGCGTGTACATTATCATTTTGGCAACTACAATATGGCGCTATATTCATCGTATTTAAATGGACAAAGTGGGACAGTTTCCGCGAAAATGTCCTATGTTTTATAACATTATAACTATAATAAAAATGCTCTGCGCGTGAATCGTCGTAGCGTCCGAACGGTTAATGCTGTCGACTTTTTATGTTCACCACATGATGCCACACCATCTCTCTATGGATAAATCGAATATTATCTCTTAGCTCCACTCCCTGAGGAAAATACAAGAGGTCTTACCTCCAGGGGTTCGAAACACGAGTATTTCTCTGCAGGAGTGTCGGCATTGCCTCAAATTCGGTTTCCAGTTAGAGAAGCTCTTGAGGTACTTAGATATCCTTTTCGTTAATTTTTACTTCAACAGGTGATAAGATATGTATTAGACCCGACCCGCGAAACTAGCGGGAAATGTGCTTTAACTTAGAAAGCAAATATCTTATCACCTGTTGAAGTAAAAATTAACGAAAAGGATATTTAAGTACCTCAAAAGCTTCTCTAACTGGAAACCGAATTTGAAGCAATGCCGACACTCCTGCAGGGAAATACTCGTGTTTCGAACCCCTGGAGGTAAGACCTCTTGTATTTTCCTCAGGGAGTGGAGCTAAGAGACAATATTCAATTAATCCATAGAGAGATGGTGTGACATTATTTGGTGAAAATAGGAAGTCAACAGCATTAACTGTTCGGACGCTACGACGATTCACGCGCAGAGCATTTTTATAGTTATAATGTTATAAAACATAGGACATTTTCGCGGAAACTGTCCCAAGTTGTGTAGTAATCTATAAACAGCATAAAATGCAACATTGAACCCTTTTTTGTTTGCAAACTTTCACATAAATCTAAGAGCAATTCATAGAAAGCTTATGCTCGTTTGACTGCATCAGAACTCAGAATTGTATGGCACATTGCTAGAACTTAGTATTGTTGTGTAGAGAAGATATTATATATGTTGCTGTCCTTTTTAGACTCAAAACTGATGATATCCCCATCAAATAAGCTGCCATATTTAACCTTTGTTAGGAACATATACATTGATAGTGAGTGTGGGCCTAGTGTCCAAGTTTCAATGTAATTTAATAATGCATCCTTGTCTTGGATGTGAACTCAAGCCTACCTCCTCATGTTACAGTGGTACATGGTGCTGGTGTGCTTCATTGGACGACTGCACATTTTCTGCACCTCTTCTGGTAGAGATGATGACGAGAGTTGGTCAGGAAGTACCTCATGTAATGAAATGCATGGCAATGAAAGAATTGGAGGTGAAAATAATGATGCAATTAAATGTTACAAATGCTGATTTTGAATTTATATGTGCATGTAATGTACATGCTGGAGCAAAACTCCTTATAGCGCTTTGTACTGATTTAATGGAATGATGTTCACAATAGTATGCATGTGTATACTGTATAAGTGGCCAAGTAATAAAAGCATGAAAACCGCATGTACATGTACTTTACATGGGCAACTTTACTAATCACTTGGCTAATAAACATCAGTATTTGCTTCCAAACCGATATGGCATATTTCCCACTTTCAGGCTAAATTGAGAGATCTGTTTCTTATTTGATTGAATAAAAATAGCACAGGCAATAATACTGCAAGTTTGATAATGAAACTTTCATTTCTAAAATTATTATTTTGGAAACTTTTGTAGCCTGGACTTGTATGAAAGTGCATGTATTTGTACGACAAATTTACAATTTGGTGACTCGATCATGAAAACAAGAGAGCTAATAAAGGCCAGTAGAAAGCAAGAGAAGTTTCAATCAACATGTAGCCACATGTATTCGGGAGTTACTCAAAATACGTTGTTGCATTTGAGGCTACCATATTTACAAAGAGGCTAGCAGACATGTGTTGGAGTGTCAGAGAACGTTGAGGTCCAGTGAACATTCAGAACATAATTTAACAGTGAACAATTTCCACATTTTATTATGTTGGTGAACTTTGATGTAGAGAGAGAATAGAGGGAGAGGAGGAGAGTTATTTAGTCAAGCACTGTATTGAAAATTGATAAATCACGTTCATTAAAGTGTGTTCATGAACAATTACATGTATCTATACCTTTCAGGATAGAGAGACTCAACTGAGTTCATGTGGTACACAGTTGTGTTATTACCTGAAGGCATTTGGAGAATGCAGGTGGGTCCTTATGGCTTCTGACAGCATATTTCATAATGTTTCTACAATGGCCATATGATTGGAGTGCATGTGCACGTACAGTACATACATAGGGTAAAGTGATGCTACATGTCATACATGTACAGGTAGATGCTTTGTGTCTTGAAATTGAGCCATTTCGCTACATGCACAGCATGAGATTGTTTATAAAATGAGTAGGTTGATCAAGTGTGGAATATGCAATATGCACATCTGGCCATTCTCATGTGCATGCACGTAACAAAAATGTTGCAGTATGAATTTGTGCATAATTTGAAATGGTTATTATTTTTATGTTCCTTGCTGTTGATAATGCAAGTGTTGATCATGTCTTATTCCACAAAATGGATGCTGTAACTCAGAGTTTGATTGTAACTATTTGTTCCTCTAGAATTAAAAAAAGATCTACAGTTGTATTATTATTTTTACCTAACTGGTTAATAATAATGAGTTATAGTGATATGATACATATACAGCAATAATACTAAACATAGATTGTACACCACAGCAGGTAATGCACACTATTACTATTACATAAATGAGCGCACACAAAATACACAACGACTACTGACTGAACAGCTGATTGTCGACCTATAGTTAAGCTGGGATGTCATAGCCGATGCCATATGCTTGGGATAGCAGTGCACTTGCATTTGCTTTGACAAGAACCAAGTTGAGCCTACCATACAGTGTTGAGGTGGCATGCGATTTGCAGCGATTTAGTCTAGCAGCCAGGCGAGAGGCAAGGTGTGAAAGATGTAAGCGTGCTTCCGCTCCCCAGCAACCATAAGTCTCAACAGCTAAAGGTATGCATGACCAGCCTAGCTCTGACCACTTAACATTGTTGGAGGCATGCTTCCTTTGCTCGGAAACCCGGGCAGATGATCCTGCTGTCACACACGCTTCATTGGGGATGCTTTGATTAAGTGGTGATGCAACAGTGAAATCAAAAGCTGCAGGTTTCCCCAGATCCCAATTTGGCGCTAGAACATCTGCTGGCCGGGTGCGCCGTTCATCATGCCCCAAACCACTTCCTACCTCCATTTGTCCACCAACACCAGCCTTCTGCAGGATTCAAAAAAGGTATTCCTAAGTTGGTTGTGGCGTGGTACCATTATTACATGTTAGGGCGTGGTGACCTAAGGGATCTAATGACTGGGTTGAACAAGATGGGCACCTACTACCACCAAACAGGGCTCGTTTAATGTCTTCTTCATCACACTTTGCAGCTTCTTGGCTATCAGTAATACCATCCTCAGGTCTAACCTCCACCTTGACACAGTCGAATTCCAAACAGCCTTAAAATGATGTCGATACCTAGCCATCATTTTAAGGCTGTTTGGAATTCGGCTGTGTCAAGGTGGAGGTTAGACCTGAGGATGGTATTACTGATAGCCAAGAAGCTGCAAAGTGTGATGAAGAAGACATTAAACGAGCCCTGTTTGGAACAGAGGAGGCATCAAAAAGCAACTGAAACTGCTTGTTCTCTATTTTAGTGGACAGCATCTTTTGGGTCATTGGAGAATTAAGCAACTCATCAATAGAAATGACCCTGCCGGGGAAACACATGCATTAAAGTGGTCCAAAGATCGGAGAAGATGGTGACTAGTGTTGGTAGCAAAGCCCGACATCGAAATGGAAGACATGAATGCTGCTGATGAGTGTAATGATGCACTGCGAAGCCCAAGACCACCCCTGCTCAGACTCAGCTGGGCCGTTTGCCAAACTAAATCAGATGGGTCAATGCACATGCTATCTGAAAAGGTCTGGCAACCTCCTCATCAAATAAGTGCAATCCTTCCAGTGCTACAGAAGGAGGGGTGCATCTGCCAATATGTACCATCCGACATTGATGTAGCAACAACAGAGCAACTTGGGAGTCAACTGAACCTACTTCTTTTAGCAGTGCCAAAAACTTAGAGGCATTTGCTCTTTTCTCCACAATGGACTTGGCACAAAAAGCTTGGGTCTCCAATTGGCACCCCTAAGATTTCAAAATTTGATATCTTCATCTCATCAGGAGAGCCTCTAAGGCCTCCTTTACTGAACAATTCGCATTTGGAAGTATTGATAAAGAGACCCAGTGGAGGACCAAGCTGTTTAATAATGCTGAGTGCCTTTAAAGCTGCCTGTTCTGGCCCAGCAATAACCCCATCATCCATGAACCAGGAGTGAAATGAAAGGTGTGAGCAAATTGAGTCCGCTGCAGTAGCAGTAACCATCTTATGGAGAACCAAGCAAAAGAGTAAAGGTCCTAATGGGTCTCCCTGCTGGACTCCAGACTCCGATCTCAATGTACCCATGGCAGACAACAATAAGGGGTGATCACCATAACACCCAGCTGCCCATTGGAAGAGCTCAGAAAAGTGTGCCCTGCATTTGTCAAGGAGAGCTTGGCAAGAAACAAGATTAAAAGCATTCCGCAGGTCAATATTCAACACTACGAAATCATTGTCATTCACATGCTCTTCGATGCAGATGCGTAACCCATGTACAATCTTCTCAACCTCATATGGACAAGCAACACCCAATTGGTGAGGAGAGAAAAAATTAGATGCTTTCATCTTAGTGATCCGACATAGGCATTTGCCGACCAAACGTCTCAATGTTTCTCCTGCAGCGATCGGATGAATATATGGAGGGGAGCCAGGTTTGTCCTTTAAAAGAGCAATGAGGTTACCACCCGCAAGGAACTTGAGAACTAATGGAACCTTTCCGGATGCTAGAATATTTACTCTATCGTTAAGGGAAGAACATATCGTTTTTTGTAATGTAACCTCAGCAGCGTTCAGTAGATGCTGGATTCGCAATCCAGATGGTCCACACGTTGTAGCCTTTGAAAAGGACCTGATATGAATAGTAATGTTTTTGTTAGCTTTGAATTCCTATATCTTTATTCTTGCTGATTATTATTGTCAGACATTCTTGATATTGAAGATCGTTGTAACCCTTTATCTCACTGTAATTGGCAATTGACAATGGAAGTGCTAAAAATAAAATTAAGCACTTTTTTATCATTGCAATATGATGACATCAACCAGACCCTATCATCAGAGGTCAAACTCTTTTGTCCTGCATTGAAATGTTTACCGCATCATGCATTTTGTTACCCCTTTTTTGCCATTTGTGTCATTTATATATGGAATCTCTTTACCTCAAGATCTATTGTATCATCTCTTTGAACATTTCAGTTTTTTGTTCTCAACATAGAATTTTTGAACTTAACCTTCAGGAAGGTAATTGCTTTATAACCAAAACGTATAATTAAATTGAATGCATCTGGGACAGTTCACGAGAAAATTGCACCACTCATATATTATAAAAATGTTATAAAAATGCATCACATTTGCATCGCTATAACTTCCCAACGATTAACGCTATCGACATCCTATTTTCACCACTTCATACTACACCATTTCTCTACAGTAAAATGCATTTTGGAGTCTTGGACTATATCCGTGCCGACGTTCCTACGTGCGATACCCCCTGGGGTTCAAAACTACCATATCTTCGTGTAGGAGTAATCAAATCGCTTCAAATTCGGTTTGTAGGTGGAGAGGTCCTATATCTATCTATTTGTTCCGTTCGTTAATTTTTATGCAATCCGTTACGGAGATACAGTTGAACAAACTACGTGCACATTTTCGCGCTCGTTTCGCGCCAATGATTTGGGCAAATAGCGCTCCGCTCAATGTATGGGGAGGCGGGGATTATTACATTGGCGCGAATCAAGCGGGAAAACGTGCACGTAGTTTATTCAACTGTATCTCCGTAACAGATGGCATAAAAATTAACGAACAGAACAAATCGATAGGTATAGGACCTCTCTACCTACATACCGAATTTGAAGCGATTTGACCGCTCCTACACGAAGATATGGTAGTTTTGAACCCCAGGGGGTATCGCACGTAGGAACGTCGGCACGGATATAGTCCAAGACTCCAAAATGCATTTTACTGTAGAGAAATGGTGTAGTATGAAGTGGTGAAAATAGGATGTCGATAGCGTTAATCGTTGGGAAGTTATAGCGATGCAAACGTGATGCATTTTTATAACATTTTTATAATACATGAGTGGTGCAATTTTCTCGTGAACTGTCCCATCTATCTCTGATGTCACAAAATAAATAAAGCGAACTACAGATACATTGGCATTGGGAGCATCACAATTCGGACAAGTATTTTAGTTTGTACTAATTTTGGATAACGTAATGCAGATCATGTCAGGTATTGAGCTAAGTGTACTGATTCATGTGGTACATTATGATAGCTGTGGTAATCAATATGTCATTGCATGTTACTTGACAAGAGCACTGTTTTGTTTTGTGATTGGTAGGTTGAGCACAACATGCCGAAGTGTCCACAAAATTCCTAGAAAGGGGATTAATGTTTCTTCACCACAGTTGTTGAAACTTCCAATGGATGGAATTGTTAAGGTACAAATGTTATCTAAAGGAATTATGCTATGCAATTGGAAACCATTTGAGCTAACATTGATAAAAATAGTTTTGTAAGACTGTTAAATGTGTTTTTGAGCACCTATATGGGAAGATAATAGTGTATAGTTGTGCTGCACTTATAAAAATGTTATTTTTAAAAGGTGAAAGTTGTTCATGTCTCTACTGCATCAAGATGGTGGGTCTCAATTCTATCGCACATGCCAGCAGCGGGAACAAGAGATGATATCTATTCAAATCTTCACCATGATTCATCTCTTTTAATAAAAATGTCTATACGAATGGCAGAATATTACATTACACCAGAAAACAGACATCTGCAAGGTGAGATTTGTGTAGGGTTTACATGTATTGTACATATGCAGCTGTATTTTTTTGCAAATTATTATTGTCTGTGACTAGGCACAGTCTATGTACAGTATTGTTCGATAATGTAATTGTCATTCAATCTAGTGTCTGATGATGCCATTGCTTGAAAGAATAGTTATTATTTCATTTATTATGCTGGACTGAGCCCATATCAGCAAAGTGCTATGAGTCATATTTGCAATATAAATCAGTTGAAAGTGATTGACTTTACATCTCAGATGCAAATTTGTTTATACATGTACAGTGTATGTATCTTTTACATGTACACAGTCTACTACCGTACATAGAAAAGATACATATAAACAATTTTGCAGAAATCATTTGACTGTGAGGCTGGGGTGGAGAAGAGTGGACTAGGAATTGATGAGAGATATTACTATGTAATAAGTCAGAATATGAGTTGGGTTTAATCTCAAGTCAACGGTCTTGCTTTTTTGTCCCAATAAATTTGGTCAATGCCCACCCCTTTTTACACTGCCTCAGACATATATGATCCTTCCCTTCTGCCTGGCGATCCTTTCCCCTCTGCCTGGCGATCCTTCCCCTCTGCCTGGTGATCCTTCCCCTCTGCCTGGCGATCCTTCCCCTCTGCCAGGTGAGCCTGGCATCAGAAGATCATGATTGATTGTCAGTTCCCCTGCTATTAAATGGTAAGGTCAGAGAGGATTTGGATATCTTTTTGCCTAACATCTGAAGGGAAAAACATCTTGGTGCAGCATTGGGTCTACATCTCATCTGTGTAAAAGTGAAAGGGTGGTCATCACTGGTCACATTGCTTTCTTCAGTAGCGAAAATTCAACCACATGCAGCTTATGCAGCCTTCACCCATTGCTTTATGGGTAAGTGGAAATTCTCTTTTTGTACATACGTAACATATCTATTCTTCTACAGCCATTAGAGGACACTATCAGGATGTTCTATATCATTGCCATTACTGGTTGTCCAAGCATAAGTATTACAGAAAGAAATCTCCTTGCAGTAACAGTGCGTCTCGGAGACTTGGGCATAAGCAAGCCTACTATAAATTCTGCCATTGAACACTCCTGCTCCAAGAAACTCACTGACAGCCTTGTCACCCTCATTCTATCCCAGAATACAACCATACCACCTGATCTTTTTTATGCCCAAGGGCAAGTTGAAAACAAGTACGGGCCATGGAGCAAGAAACACTCTCTGCCGCCGCCCAACTCAAAATTACCCTTCCACCTCTCTTCTTAGATCAATGCAACAGTGTAGTGAGAAGGGCTCCTCTTCTTGGTTATCTGCACTACCCATATGTGACCATGGTTTTTTTTTAACAAAGGGGCATTTTATGATGCTTTATGCCTTCAATACAACTCGCAACCCACACATCTCACAAGTCACTGTGTCTGTGGTCAAGGATTTACAGTCGACTTATTTGATCTACTGGAAGTTTTCCATCTTTGAGACACTATGAGGTAAGAGATTTCACGGCCAAGCCCAAGTGTGTTTTGATGCGTCTGGGGCCATCAACATTCAAGAGTCATTTATGATGTCTGGGTTTTTCATCCTAATGCCAAATCTTACCATACCATCACTTGTAGTTTCCATCTGCTATCGCTTACATGAGAATCAAGAACAGAGAGGGTTTATGACCAAAGAATCTAGGACGTTGAATATGGTTCTTTTCTCCATTAGTGTTATCAACTTCTTTCATCAAGAGAGAGGAATCCTATACTACTGTAATTGCATGGATATGATGCCATCGCTGCTTTTCACTCCTACAAACTGCAATTATGTGCCTAGGAGGGACGAGGTCTCACCATCACACACCACAGTTCAAATCTATAAATCTTGCCACCCTAGAAGAAGGCAAGATTCTTTCTCTGGATGTATATAAACTTACAACTCCTTTTCTTACTATTGTTTGTGCCAAGTATTAACTAACATTCAAATTCACAATATTATACATTGCTTATAGTACATCATCTGCGAACCATAAAAACTCCAAAAGATTAAATTTAGTGATAAGGGGTGTATTCAAATTTTCAATCAAATTTTCATGTTGGAGAAACAACATCAATAATCAAGCACATATTTCATTACAAAACGTATTGAAAGAAAGAGGTATGGGATTTTCAAATTGCTTATCTATCCTAATTATAATGATGTTTATTAAAACTAGTTATGTCTCTTTGTATGGAATATATGGATTTTGCTTTTAAAATTACAAGGAACCCTGTATAAAACAACTGTATGAAACAACTTAAAACTATGCACACTGGGCTACAAAAATTGCAACAGCATGGGCATGACTGCAAGAGATTATGTGATGCACGTACATGTACACTTCAAGATGTTAATTAATACTTGGTGCCAACAATAATTATAGTTCCATGTTTATATATATTTGGGACAGTTTCCGCGAAAATTGCCCCACGGTTCAAATGTTATAAAAATGCATCGCATTTGAATCGCTATAACTTCCCATCGGATAACGCTATCGACTTCCTATTTTCAACACTTCATAGTGAAATGGTGTAGTATGAAGTGTTGAACATAGGGATTCGATAGCGTTATCCGTTGGGAAGTTATAGCGATTCAAATGCGATGCATTTTTATAACATTTTAACCGTGGGGCAATTTTCGCAGAAACTGTCCCATTTGTATTTGTATTTATATTTATATTTAGATGTGTGGCATAGTTAGTTGTGTAATAGTAATATAATGGCTATATAATGTAATAATTAATAGGTTTGGATTTGTATATATAATAGATTTATTAGTTATAATTATATTTATAAAAGAAAAAAACTTCTGTACAGTATCTCAGTAGTTTGTTATATTCTATTATGATAGTATAATGGTCAGTATTATTGTGCTTTTTTGAACATTTTATGGTCAGTACATGTACAAGTATTTATATGCACATGATCCATATCAAAGTTTGTTTTGGCTTATACCATATGTAAATTAACAATTAGTTCATTGTGCATTAAGGTGCATTTTTTTGAGCTCACCAACACATTTACAGAACTTTGATTTGCTCTTGATTGTAATAGGAAACTTGCAGGAAGGAACCATTTGTGCCTATTGCAATAGTGCTGGTTGCTACTATCGAGTACAGGTGCTAAAGTTTTCTGAACAGCTTGGATTTTTTTTTCACCACAAGGAGAAAGCAAGGGTAATTTATGTGCTAAATTCGTAGCTGTACAATCTGTGATTTGCTGATAGTCTGAGTCCGAGTGTTATTGTGTATTGATATACATGTACATACTTTTGTTTCTCAAGATGACATCTTTTGAAGAACTAGATGTGTCTGACAGTGGTATATTGCAAACCTAATTCCATCAGTACACAGATGTAGGGGATTTAGTAGTGTTCTTCATGCAATCCTTCAAGTTCATATTCAGTCATAATGGTGTCTTTAACCGGCAGGTGAGATTAATAGACCTTGGACATATTGAGATTGTGGATGTGAATCAGTTGCTCCACCTTCCTCAAGAATTCATTGAAATACCTACTCAAGTGATTGAAGTCTTTCTATGTAGAATTAAGCCCCGTGACAATGATACTGACTGGCCACAAGAGGTACATATACAGTCTACCCCTCTCTTATGGGAAGCTACATGTATTTAAATTAGTTACTCTTGCTGAGCTGATCATTCTATCAATTTGTAAAAAGCACTGTTTTATCTATTATGCAATGCATTGACATGTACCTTTTCTTCCAAACTGTTTTCACAATTTATTTTATTCCTGCCAAGTGTACTGTGCTCATCTATAAAAATGTAGTTTCAATGTGTAATTCATTACGAATATGTACGATTTATTTGACCTACTATTTACTAGGTGTACATGTGTTATATATATATGGGACATTAGATTTTGACCCTTGTGGATTTATGTAAACTCAAATGGCTATAACTAATCAACGGTTAACGCGGTTGACTCGCTACATGTATTTTCAACACTTTGTCCTACATCATTTTTCTATGTGTAAATGTAGTTTGGTATCTTGCACAATCATAGAATCGACGTTGCGAGGTCTGATACCCCATGAGGTTCAAAACCTCCACATCTTTAGGTAGGAGTATTTAAATCACTTCAAATTTGGTTTCTATGTAGAGGGGTCCTGGACATGCTATTTATTTGTTCTGTACTTTATTCATTATGAAGATACAGCTGTGCAAATGTAATGCACATTATCCAGGCTGTTTGGCGCCAATCATTTAGGCAAACTTTCAAAGTGTGGAAAAATTATTGGCACGAATCAAGCGTGAAAATGTACATTAACAAGTTCACACAGTGGTATCTCCGTAATGGATAGGATAAAAATATATATCAATAGCAACAGGACCCCTCTACATATACTCCAAAGTTGAAGCGATTTGACACTCCAACCTAAAGATAGAGAGGTTTTGAGTGTATCAAACCTCGTAATGTTGGTACTATGATTGTGCAAGGTACCAAACTACATTTACACATAGAGAAATGGTATAGAATGAAGTGTTGAAAATAGGGAGTCGATATAGTATTAACCGTTGATAAGTTATAGCAATTTGAGTTTTATGTTATCCTCAAGGGTCAAAATTTCATATGTATTTGTATTTTTACACTTATGCTCTTGGGCCTATAATGGGTGGTACCTCATTAGTTCTGTTTTGCTCCTAGCACTGTTTCAATCCTAGCAGACGATGTACATGCATGTACAAGTACATCACTGTTCTATGCATGAGGCATTAGAAATGTGTGCTACAGTAGCAGCTCACACATCAGCACATTCGCACATCAGCAATAATAACTAAATTCACCTGGAAATTGTAGAAACTGTTAGTTTTGGTAGCAAACCTTATCAATTTTGCGCTTGCCATCTAATAACATTCAGTGTCTTACTGTCCCAAACTTTGTGATCAATTAGGCTTGTATAAACAGTGAATGTCATTAGATAGCATTTGACAAAAATCTATAAGGTTTGCAATGAAAATGAACAAGTTCTATAATTTCCAGTTCTTTTATGCTGGTGTGTGAATGTGCTAATGTGCTGATGTGCGAGCCACTACTGTATGTAAATTTGCAGTGCTATCATACTTTGAAACTAATGTTGTGGGTGATTTAATTTCAGGCAAATGATCTTATTGTAAAGCATTTTCTGAATAAAGAAGTTGAAGGAACTATTATCTGTTGTATTGACCAGACTTTATGGTTGGATGTTGAAGAGCAAGAAATATATGATGGTTAGAATTTGAATATGCTTCAGTAAAATTGTATATCTTAAACATGTCATTGTGCAAAGAATTGTTGCTTTACACTGTATTTATGTATAACAGCATGTTTTCAACGTACCACATTTGATATCGGTAATCTTCTCATTCCAGTATGCTAACAGATAGTGCACATGTTACATGTATTAGGGAGCAATGATTATCATAGTGGGTGTGGCAGATAGAAAGGACGTGTCGCATTTGTAGATTTCAAGTATAAATTGTGGTATCCCTCCGTTCCCCTTACATTCATTCATTCTTTGGTACAGGAAGTGCAGATAAATAAGTGATGAACATGTGACCTGTATGCATGGTTGATGTTAGTATAAAGTTGTAATCACAGTTACACTTAATCTCAAAGAGTGGTCTAGTTACAGGGATGCTATTATTAATTTTCTTCTTGTCCATCTTCCAGGTGGAGTTCAAAAGAGGCTGATGATGGCAACACCTCAAAAGTTACTTCTAAAGGTTTGTTAGATGTCAGTCAGTTGTTAGTTCTTTAATTGTTGAATGTAACATAAGGATTCATCTAGTGTAACTGTAAGTGCCTAATAGAATCACTTGGTTTGCCTGTTATGTGGGTAGAATGGTATTTCTACTGTTTTTACATAAGTACATGTGCACTGTACTACTTGAGTCTTAATCATTATTAGTTTCAATCATTATACAGTACTTAAGACATTTGTAATGGAGAACTATCGGTGTAGCCATATGGAACAACGAAGGTTGTCCTGTATTGGTAATAGTACATGTGCATACTGTTTGTAGATTGGGACATTTGCTTGTTATAATGTGCAACAATATAATGTGTGAATCATCTGCAGCTTGGAAGCAGTTTACTTTGCACTATTACACAGATATTTGGAAATAGGTGGTGACATTTGCATTGTTCCAAATATTCGTGAGATTGGGATCATTTTTAATCCAATTGTTGTGATTCAGAGATAGTGATTGATAAATCATCATAAAGACATCATGAACCCTCAAACATGTTCTCACATCTGTGTATGTACTTCTCAATCAGTGCAGCCAGGTGGGTAATATGAGATACTCATGCAAGCAGAGATCGGGCCACTTAATTATGATCATTGTAGAACTAATCATACAATAAAAAATTCAGAAACCATTGCATCTTGCAAAAAGCTTGTTGATTTGGCAAGGAGTTTAAGATTCAATCTTGGTAAATGGGTATCACGAATAAATCACGATATACAGTATAGATATACAGTATACTGTATATCGTGATTTATTCGTGATGCCCATTTACCAAGATTGAATCATGAATATTTAAGAACTCCTTGCTAAATGAACAAGCTTTTTGCAAAATGCTTCAGAATTTTTATTGTACGAGTTAGTCCTACAACATTTGACGCATGTATTTTATAACCCACAAAATAACAAAATTAGATCATGCTGCTCAACCATTATGGATTACTCTGATCCTTTGCATCACCTTTCGATCTTATAGCACCAATATCTCTTGCCTCGTCAGTTCTGAGGTAACAGAATTAATGTGGACAATATATTTCATTATGGCTACATGTATCTATGGGTAATGATGGAATGCTGATTTGATAGAATGTGAAAGTACTATTAGGCAACATATCACAAAATTTTTTTTTCTCCAAAACTTCATGCAGCAATAAGCCTTCATAATGGGCTATATATGTGAGCAAAATCAGAGTAGAATCTTCTATAGTTTGTGTTTTAACGCTGTGCTCAGTTCTGGACAATTATTGCTTTTGTACATGTTGCTAAGTCAACAATTGCGTTCTAAGATGGTGTATGAAAATTTATACATGCAAAAGCAATTGAAGCCTTACTATGAATACAGGTCTACTTTTGGCAACAATGAAATTAAAATATACTCTCTTGTTGAATTAGTGAGGGTTTAGGATCGTCATGTGTCCAAAACTGAGCACATTAAAACACAATTATTGTTTTGCCTAATAGTATTTTCACTCTCAATCAAATCAGCATTTCATCATTGCACATTTATCCCAATCTATTGTCTACATTGCTACCCCAATGACAGACCAGCCCAGAGATACTCAAGTGCAAAAACTGAAAGTTGATGCAAAAGGTCAAAGTTATAATACTAACTCGTAACTGTTGTGTTGCATGATAATTTGTTGATAAGGAGTAACTCTTAAATCAGCTGAATCAGACACCATGGTAGATTTAGCATGGAATGGCCATAATCGGTATAGTATTAAGTCATTCCTCGCTGATATTAATAATGAAAAGAACCATAATAGCTGCCGCACCAGATTGTTAGCCATATCTCTTGATTTAGTGTTTGGGTTAATTCATATGCATTTACTTGTGTTCACAAAGTAGATCACTGAGAGCTAGTTATGTGTAGATGTAGAATACAGTTGAACATTTATGTGCTGTATGTGTTCTACATGTACATGTAGTTACCAGTTTTATTCATACATTGTCCAGTAAAGACTTCCATATAATTGTAAATGTTGTAAAGACTTGTAGGACAGTAGCATGTTATAGGTTTTCAATTGTGCAAGAGGTACAACAATAATGGTTTGAATTTTCTTTAGAATGAATATGCTGAGCAAAATCCACATCATCTAGTAATGCTCAAGGAATCTCTTAATATAAGAACTGAAGTTCAGCACATGCAAGTCTCATCGAACATCAGGTTATTTTGCATCGTAGTATTAGGCTTATATGCTACTGTTCGGACATGTTCATGTTTGTACTACTTTTATAAACCTGGATCTTAGTATTACGCTGTGTGAAATGTCCTTAGCTGGGGAAGCAACCTGATAGTTGGGGATGTATAACTTTATACGAAATGCGTGTGGAATCTTTGTTGTTTATCTGCACTTGCAGATGATGTAGGTATCTAGTATGAAAGAATTGGATGATATTATTTGTATGTGGATTATTAACCACTGCTGGAAGTGTCATGTGATGTGAACCTTAATGTATATTTACATACATATTCATGTATGATGTTGTAAACAGTAATCATTGTATGCGACAACAAAACAGATAGCATGACAATGTGGGCCAGTAATGATCTCTCCTTGTCCCTTGGATAATGTTACTCTGGTTTGAGCTGCATTGTACTGTTGCTTTAACATGTTGCTCATGCTGTATGTGACAAATTTGTAATAGAGAGTGCATACTATACCTACTGTCATGTGGCACTTCCAACTTGACTCTGCTATTCATTTGATCTGCTCATCAGGCTGGGCTGAATTAGGTGATAAAATATGTTATCCATGGATTATAGGTTCCAAGTGATTTCAGGCTAGGGACCCTTAAAAAACAGTGACCATGATCACATGCAACATTATGCATTATGCAGAGGACATTAATTGCTTCATTCAGATTCTATTTAGAAGGGACTATGTTCTACTGCAGAAAGCGACGAAGACCAGCCTACTAGTGTAACTGAAAAGGAAGGTTCATAAATAAACCTGCATTATTAGTTACACGTAGGAATACCCTAACCCGTACTACATGAACATGTTGTATGAATCTTTATTAGTGTTAGCCATGAATTGAAAGAACAAGATAAAGAGATTGAAAGAGGTATTTGGGGTAGATTAAAGAAGCATGTACATGTACTGTAAGTTGTATATTTAACATTTTGCTCACACAGCGCTATGTTACCCTGTGTACCCAGGCATTTGTACAATATCACTGAATTCAGGGCAGTACCACTTCATGATGTAGATGGTACCACCACCGTGTTTAGGGTGAAGCTCTTACCTAAATGCCTGACTGATATGGTGATCTTTGGGTATTGAATGAAATTAATAATAATTATCATCTAGGCATACTTTCCTTCCACTTCTTACTGGTCAAGAAGTCACCATTACTGCAGTGAGTTCTCCTGGGCTTTTTTATGTTCAACTACTTGAACATCAGCAGCAGTAAGTTTTATTATTGTAAATATAAATATGGAACAGTTCACGACAAAATGTCGTGATCCAAATATGATTAAATGTTATAAAAATCCTTTGTGTTTACATCATTATAACTTCCGAACGGTAAACACTATCAACTTCCTATTTTCTACACTTCTTACTACACCCTTTCTCTAAAGTAGAATACTTTCGGGGGTCTTGCACTCGCTCCGTGCCAGTATTGCAACGTCCGATACCCCATAGGGTATGAACCCGTCATAACTTTTGGCAGGAGTAATCAAATCGCTTCACATTCGGTTTATAGGTAGAGGGGTCCGATTTGTTCTGTTCTATAATTTTGACTTTATCCGTTGCGGAGATACAGGTATGCAAAGTTAATGTACATTTCTCGCTCGATTCGCCCAGGCAACCCTAGTTCCATTCTCCCCTTCCACATGAATATTAAGATCCGCCCATTCTTCGCCTTAAACTAAGCTATAGCTGTTCGCAACTCAGTGTCTCTTTTTTTTGTCTGAGTCTGTACTGGTCAAAGAAGATGAGTTATCACTTCGTATGGCGATAGTATGGAATCCAAGTGGATGGTTGTCAGCTAGTGCCTGATGGTTGCTCCACGATGTGCGTAAGGAATTTTTTTCCCAACTTGCTCGCATCACCCTTAGGTACCTATTATAAAGCTTTCCCACATTTGCATGCTGAACTTCATTCCTGTCATGCCCACTTGGCTACACTGCAGGGATGCTATAACTTAGCTCACATAGCATGCACTACGCACTTGCATTGTTACCTGCCACACACCTGCATGTCACATCCGCGCCCACGCCCATGCCACACACACACATACGTAAGCACATGCACACACACACACATGCACACACACATGCATGCACACACACACACAAACACACACACACAGACTGAGCTTGTACCATTGCAGCATTGGGTTCTTGTACACATCTGTATGCACACACACACACACACACATACAGACACACACGGAGGCATGGCTTGTACCACTTGCAGTGTTCTTATTTCTCACACTGTTCTTACAAAGCGTATATGTGCATAAATGTATGTACACACCTGTGTGCACACACACACGCACACACACACACACACACGCACACACACACACACACACGCGCGCGCACGCACACACACACACACACACACACACACACACACATTTGCATACTGTGCCTGAATGTACACACTTGCATTGTTATGTAAATAGCCTGTACACTATATTCGTCACAAACACACGTCACACACACACATGTGCAACATATACATACACTCATGTACAGTACACTTGTACACACAAAGACCATGAATAACATTAAGCAACATTTAGCAAGTCTACACACACACACACACACATGTCATTGCACGTAAGGTCTATTCTGCTATGGGAGTAAACACATCACCGCTGCTTTCTGTACGAACTACATATCTTGGAGTACATACAAATGGCACCATGCTGCTAATCTCTGGAGGATTGCTTGGCCTTGGATTGAACACCACCTCACTGCTGCATTCTGTAGGAACTACATAGCTAGCTTGGAGTACACTCTGGAGGATTGCTTGGCCTTGGAATCAACACCACCTCACTGCTGCATTCTGTAAGAACTACATAGCTTGGAGTACACTCTGGAGGATTGCTTGGCCTTGGATTCAACGCCACCTCACTGCTGCTTTCTGTAGGAACTAGATAGCTTGGAGTACGCACCACCTCCTTGGAGGGTTGCTTGACCTTGGAGTCAAAACCGTCCCGCTGCTGCTCTTAGGATGAGTGCATGCACTTGCTGACATGATCGAAGCAACTCTCTTGCTTAACGTTGAGAACCCAAGCGTTGTTAACGACGTCTGATTATTTGTTCTTTTTGGCATCTTTTTTACCGACCGATCGCGAGCTCGAGACGACGGAATATTAGAAATGTATACCGTATATGTTCCGGTTACGCGGAAACAATGCTGGCTACGCCACTGCATTCACTTGCAGTGGCGGCGGAGCAGGGGGGGCAGGGGGGGCAATTGCCCCCCCAAATTTCAAGGTGGAGGGGCATAGCCCCCCCTTGCGTTAAATTATATTATGAATAAATTTAACCTCCTATTCTTATTGCGAGCACGTGTTCTGAATAGCGTACGAATGAAAAGTTGAACGAATCATGGTCAGCCCCGCCCTTTGTGAAAAAGGATGAGAGCTGTGTTGGAGGGTTAACAGGAGGTGATTGCGGTACCGCTGGAGCTGTGGGACAAAGTGTGGTTTCGAATTGTGAGAGCAACTTCAAAGAGAGTAGTACTTTGAGTTGTAGAGGCAGTACACTTGTCGTTGAAAACAACCAGACAGAGTTGACATTGACGTCAGACAATTCTGTAATCCTTGCAGGCACGTCTAGTTACTCCACCATGGCATCGACTTTGTCGATGTGATTCGTGTGGAGCTACCAGATGTAAAACGGGTCACGAACATTCGCACAATATACACGGCAATGGAAGCTCATAGAAATCGTAGCATGCTTTCTGAAGTACACAAACTATTGCGGTTATTTTTAACCATTCCAGTAACCATAATTGTGTATGCGCATGAATGTAATTATCATTTTGACCCCTGCCCCCCCAAATATAGACACCCTCCGCCGCGCCTGACTTGGATCCGTTAATTTGGTACGATTGTCATACGAAGTGATAACTCATCTTCTTTGACTCGTATACACTCAAGAAAATAAAACAAAACAACAAAACACAGACAATGAGTTGCGAACGACTATAGCGTATAGTTTAAGGCGGAGAATGGGCGGAGGAAGGAAGTGATTAATATTCATGTGGAATGGGAGAATCCTGGGCAAATCGAGCAGGAAATGCATTAACTTTGCACACCTGTATCTTCGCAACGAATAGAGTTAAAATTACTGAACAGAACAAATCATTAGCTATAGGACCCCTCCCCTATAGGACCTACAAACCCGTTGTGAAGCTATTTGATTACTCCTGCTGAAAGTTATGATGGGTTCATACCCTGTGGGGTATCGGACGTTGCAATACTGGCACGGAGCAATTGCAAGACCCTCAAAAGTATTTTACCTTAGAGAAAGGGTGTAGTATGAAGTGTAGAAAATAGGAAGCTGATAGCGTTTACCGTTCGAAAGTTATAACGACGTAAATGCAAAGGATTTTTGTAATATTTGGATCACGACATTTTGTCCTGAACTGTTCCATATACTGTACAGTGTACATGCATGTACATGTATAGCTTTTTTACACACTGTGATGCAGCTACTGCAAAGCATTAATGATGAAGACCCTTGAGATTGATAGTCAATTAACCACACTATCTTCTCTCTGAAATTAGATTGTGTGACCTTCATCATTCTATTGACTCTGAAATGAATACAAGCCTTTGCATCATCAGACAGTCAGTTTCAGTTGGAGACTATGTAGTGGCCAAGTTTCCTGTAGATGAAAGGTACAGTAACATATAAGCACTTGCTCTTAATACTGTAATGTTTCCATACATACATTTACATGTATGAGACATTATTTGGAAAAAAGCATTCACTACAGTCAAATGAAAATAAAAATGGGTTATTTGCCTCTAGGTGGTATCGTGGTGTTGTCATGTCTTGTGATGGTGAAAGGAATGAGATATTCTTCTTGGATTACGGAGACACAGAGTGGATTTGTAGTGACCTTTGCTACAAACTGCCAAAAAGCATGTTAGAGGTAAGAATTACACAACTCAAACTCAAGACTTAGTGCTCAGTGGCAGAGATGCCAATCAGAAAATTTTGTACCTTTCTATACCGTGGTGCTTATTTTATTTGATTCAGTGTGTACAAGTTATCACACCAATGCAAGTGATTATTTAATGAAACTGAAACTTACTTGCATGGGGATAGCTCAATGTGTGTGCTGAAAACTAAAACTTCCCCTATGTGTGAGAAATGTACTGAAATTTTTTTAAATGCACATGAACGTGTGTGTACTTGCATTGAGTTGTTTTCAAGTACATGTACATGTAAGATATACAGGTTGATGTTTGGACAGTAGCGACCTCTCATCTTTTCCCATCTATATGTAGGTCCCTATACAAGCTATTGAATGTAAACTGAATGTTGGTAAGTTGAAGAATTGATGTATGTATGGTACTTCACATATTACTTGACGCAGAATTATATATATATTTTTGTGACGTAAAATACATGTACATGTTGGTGGCAGTGTTTGAAGTAAAGTACAGTCTATAAGATGCATACTAGATCATGGAATTACATTATTTAATTCAGTACAATGATCTATAGTGATATGCAATGTTTGTGTGTAAATGCGCTCCAATGACAGTACATGTACTTGGAATTGTCAGTAGCAATACTGATTCTTCGTGATGACATCTAACAGTGAGGAATGGTCAAGATGCTGCACCTAATGCTAAACCTGTTGATTGCACAAAGCGAAGTGTTTAACCCTGGGCAACATGTGCTTCACAATTCCAACTGCATGTGAACGTTGTGGCAAGGATGAGCTCTCAATTGGAATCATACTCAAGAATGGACAATGTGGCAGAAATTCGTTTCTCTCTAGCGCAGAGGGATTGGATTGCCCAATTCATTACGACCCAGAGCCAGCAGCAGCAGTCCAGACAGGCCACTGCGGATCCTTTTATTGTCGTGGTCCACAATACAGTGCATTACAGGGGTCTCTAGCCATGAAGGCCATGAAGGTGTGCTACATGTATGTGGCTGTTAGAGATTGGAGGTGGAAACTTAGAAGTTACTGAGTTGCTGCTGCCAGTTTTGCTTAGGCAATGCGGTCTGAAGAGAGGAGGAGGATGCTATTCTTGCACCTGATCTGTGATCCATTCAGGATGTCACTGGGTTGAGTAGCCACTTGCAATTGGTGTTCTACGATACCGGATGAGTAATTCTAGAAGTGCCACTCTTGGAGGGAGAGATGTCTTGATGAATGCCTGCTTGAAAGTTTGACAAGATGTTGAACTGCACCATTTGTTGCAGAATGGTAAAGATCACTGGTCAGGTGAGTGATACCTCGTTCTCCTGAAACTCTTCATAAGTGGCTTTGTCTGTCACAATTGTGTGACGGTACTGAAACTGAGCAAAGCTGCTTATGCAGCTCAGTAATAGCCTTGGTTGAAGTAGAACTAACTTAACTAATTAACTAACTAACTCAGTAGAAGCCTTGAGTAGAAGTCTATTATACCGTGCTAGGGTACCGACACAGTAACCACCACAAATAATATGACTACAGTATATACCACACGACAGTAGTATGCACTAACACCTGTATAAGATCTCAAGCACGAACATGAGCATGAACACTAAACTCAAATGGGTGAAAGGTTTTTTATAAGGGTCTAAAGAATACTGGTTCTGAATCAGGTTTTATCCGCACACCATGGTCACATGTTGTGCAGGCTTTTGTTAGCACTTTGTGTGTGCCTTTGCATATTTATCAACACCTACATGTATTGCTTCCTCACTGGTTGGGTTCTCTGACATCTTGGATGATGTAACTAACCTGATAGATGCATCAGCCTTGGCATACACATCAACCAGTTCATTTCCATGAATGTTGATGGCATGTCCAGATGAAGTCTACTATATGATATTTCTCGTACAAAGTCTGTATTATCCGGGGGAGTTGGGAGCTTTTGCATGTGGAACAGTGATGACACTGGTCAATTATGGTTGTGTCAATTCTTGGCCAGTACACAGCCATACGTTGCAAGCATCACCTTTCCAGTACTGGATCTTTTGCAGACTCAGATGCCTTGATAAGTGAGGTTAAGCTGAAGGCTGACGGTTTGAATGGCGCACACTATGTCCACGTCTGCTTCACCTTCCGCCCTGTGGAGGCTTTGGGTTCGGACCTACTGGAAGACGGCTGTGAGCACCGGTGTTCGTTATCAGTTGTCTTCCTGTACTGAAGGGTATAGTTGTACTGAGTAGGAGGGTCCAACGTGCCAGCCTGTTTGCTGCAAAACGAAGAGTCGCTTTGTTGGGTACAAACATGGTCAGAAGTGGTTTGGAATTAGTGATGAGAATGAATATTCTGTCATGCAGGATTTGTTAAGTGCAAATACTATGGCCAAGAGCCTTTTCCTAAATTTGGATAGTGTCAGTGTCAGTGCAGAGGAACTTTTACGAGGCTACGTGCTGTTCTGCTCCCCACTGCCACTGGTGGGCAGTACAGAGGATCAGTGACTGAAGCTACATGTACATGTAGATTGGGAAAGAAATTTCTGTAGGATTGAAATGATTCCACAGTTTGGGGGGTCATTGCATCAGCCTTGCACCCCTTGGAATGGAGGAGGCATTGAAGAAGGGCACGAAAATTCCACTGGAGTTCTGCAGCAGTGGATCCACTGACCAGGATCTCATCCATTTGGCTGGCGACGCCTTAGTCAGCTGATCCGTAATCTCTTGAAAATGGCTAGCCTGAGGCTGAAAAGATGCTGAATGGAAGTTGAGCCTAAAGAAGCACTTATCTATTCTATGGGTACTCAAAGCCGCTTTCTGGTCCCAGCATGTCTTGATTGTAAGGCATCTGTAAGATCTATACGGCACCCATTCAACTTGCAGGTGAGATCCAACTGTAGGTTGACTGACACAGAGTAGTTTCTACACACATGAATCTTTGCCTTGGCTTGATTTGGCACGAGATTTCCGAATTTTGTGTATTAAATATTTTCAATTGCTTTGTGGATGTAACAGTTATTGTAACTACCATGCGTCCTATTTTATCAACAACAAAATGGTGGCACCATCCAGTTCAGGAATGTACAGCTACAAACCCGTGCTTAGCAAAATTGGTCAAATGGCACAATGTTAAAACATATACTAGAATTTAAGGCTCTGAAACTTCGGAAGATTGATGATGTATATTACACTGGTACAGTGTATTGTGAAATGGATGGTGGTGATAAAGAGATAATTTTTGCACATAGTTGTAGACAGGTAAATAATATTTGCTGCAATGATTTCAAATCAACAGCCAGCAAAAAAGCAGCAAGCGGAAGGCACTGCAAAAGATATGTTATCTGATGAAGAATCGGATGATGACAGTAGTGATCATATTGATATGTTTGATGATTTCAGTGACGTTGAAGATGAAGACAATGAGCATTTCTCTAGGGGTGAGGACTGCAGTTTACTAGCTCCACATGTTTGGCAATGTGGATATTGCACATCTTTAGATACTTTTGATCCCCGAGCTTCAACTCTTCTCATTGTCGCCCTGCACACTTATATATTCGTGATGCTACTAGCAATGAGTACACAACAATGAACTTATTTTCATTGAGCAGCTTGCTTCCAACATAGTTTTGTGGACTAATGAAAGTATAAGGTCTAATAAAGCTTTGGAAAGTATATGCATTTGTAGGCACATCTTTGTTTACTCTGCCGAACATGAATTTTTTCTGGAAGCAGAGCCTCTGATGGGTTTATACCTGCAATGAATTATGGATGTAAAACTGGTCTGACAAGGTCTCACTTGGTCTGATATCAAATTTTATATTCCCAAGCAATCTGTTGCAAGCACAGGTGACAGATTCTACACTATCATCACATTGTCACCACAATGGAAGCTGGATGGGTGCTGTGTCTTGATAAACTTATGTGTTCTGTCTGCGTTTGATTTTGTTGCATCCAAATAGTATGCTTCTAACATAATTTGGAAACCCAAAGTGTAGGTCTGGAGGGCAGGGATGTGGCTGTTGGTGAAACCAAGATCATTTTGTTCCAAGAAATTGTGGAGGACTGTGGTATAATGCAGTCTAAGAAGTATTATTAGCTACCACATTGTGAATGCATGATCAGTGTTTTTGTCTGGTCACTTGGTTGTTGGTGATAATGGACACATGATTGGTTAATGCGTGTGTTTCAGACAATCCTTGGAATCATGGAGAACAATGCATACATAGATTATTACAAAAGTGGATGTTATGCAAAAAGGTATTGGTATTGTATATTCTCTGGCTACTGAGCTCTGTCACTTTTGCAATCAAGTTGTGCGGAAGTGGAGACAGTGAGGTTGCACCCTCAAGATTTGTCTGGTAATGAAAGGTATGCATGTAATCAACAAGTACAACACGTGCAACACGAGATAGTTCCAGCATCTGCACTCAAACCTGGTTCTCATGGGTATGTAGTGTTAGATTCCTGACCAATGTCTTGGAGATGCCTACATGGTTTGCATGTCATGCTATATAGTTATCATGCCATGTGTAGTGTATCAACACTAACCTAACGACCACACTACCACGCATGCACCTTAGAGGAAAAGGATCATCGACTGCACTGTGCATGCGTGATACAAAATATACACACCTATTACTACAATATATACATAAATGCAATACATCACATTTCTCCCTCCTCAAAGTTCACACACAGTTCTGTTCCATAACGTATTGGTGGATGACGAATGCGTGTGGATCTCCTTAAAGGCTGTTCAGTCAAAGTGGTAGCATCTGGTACCTCTATTTCCTCAGAATGCTCAGTAGGTGCCTCAGGTGCTCTCACTCTAGAGTCATGATGAAGTTCTGGATCCAGGTCACCAGCATTTTCAATGGCTTCGGCTGGCAGATTTACAGGCTCTAGGTTAGTTTGATCTTGACTTCTTACAGCAATCTCTGAATGGGGAATACTGGCAGGTACTTGGAAACTTTGATCCCTTGAGTATCGAGCTTTCACATGATCGACATGATGCTTGATCACTACACCATTGGCTAAACTGATTTTGTATGATAATGGCCCTGTTGTTGCTAAAATACTGCCTGGAATCCAATGGTTGATATTGTTAAAGCTACGAACATAAACTTCTTCTCCCACTTTGAATGAGCGTGCTTGCTTGCTGTTGTCATGTGTGCGTTTCTGCTGAAGCTGATTTGACAACACCTTTTGAGCTAGGTCTGGGTTCATCAGGTCGAGACGTGAACGAGGACGACGCCCCAACAACATTTCACTGGGAGATAACCCTGTGGTAGAGTGAGGAGTTAATCTGTATTTTGATAGGAATCTTGCCAGTCGGGTTTCAATAGTCCCATCTTTAATACAGCGTAATCCATCCTTCAAACTCTGTACAGCTCTTTCCGCTAATCCGTTAGTGCTCGGATGATAGGGTGCTGATCTGATATGAACAATGCCATTATAGTCCATGAACGTTTTGAATTCAGAACTAATAAATGCTGGTCCATTGTCAGTTACAAGCTTATGGGGTAGTCCATGAATTGCAAATATGGATCGCAACTTCTTGATTGTTGCAGAGGACGATATGGACTTCATCACATGAACATCTAGCCATTTTGAACAAGCGTCTACCAACAGCAAAAACATGTGCCCTTGAAATGGCCCAGCAAAATCAGCATGTAACCGGGACCAAGGTTCTTTTGGCCATTCCCAAGGATGTAAGGGAGCAGTTGGTGGGAAATGGCGTATCACCTGACAAGTATTACAGCTCTTAACCAATTTCTCTATATCGCTATCTATCCCAGGCCACCACACATAACCCCGAGCCAGGCCTTTCATTTTCACAATTCCTTGATGTGTTTCATGTAATTCATCCAACACACAACTTCTCATCCTGGGCAGGACAACAATCTGAGAGCCCCACAGCAACACACCATCCTGAACACTAAGTTCATACTTCCTAGACTCGTACGGGAAGAAAGGAAAAAAGCCACATCCAATTCTTTTTCCAACCTCATGTGATCACTGCTGATTCTATATGAAAAACATGTATAATGTTTTTAATCATAGATTGATCAAGATTTGATAACTCCAGTTACTGAACTTTAACACTGCTTTTTGAGCCTTCTGAACTAGATTTGATAATTACAATTGCACTAAAAGGTGTATCCATGATCCTATGAAGTATATGTCTTTTATGAGAGTGATGATTCACACATGCACTCTCACAACGACTTAATTGTGGTTACCTTTTACCAGAGCTAGAAAAATGCACAATGTTCATGTTACTATCCTGTATTACATGTATGAAATGTCGTGTCTTAGCCCTTATGTCAAATTCTTGATGTGTATTTTCATCTGAATGATCAATGATACAGAAGTAAGAAATATTAGAATGAACCATTTATTGGTAGGAGTATTCTGCATTGTCAGTGCATTTGGCACGATCATTTCAGGATTAAATACAGCTCCGTGCCTGAAGTGATAATGTATGCACCTTGACTTGTGTGCAGATGTGATCTGCACACAGCAATCACCATTTGGCTGGTGTTGTGTGGTGCATGCATTGTGCTTGTCTTGCAGTACGTCATAGCCATATAAATAAAGCCTGTTCCAATGGCCATGTTCTTCTAGCATACTTGAGGTATTCAGTAAGCAGAGCCAAATGTTTTACAGGCTAACACTCCTATGTGTCACAGTTCCCACCTTATCAAACGTATTTGTGAGCAGCTGCAGTATGAGCTCTAAAGTGAAATGTGCATGTTCATCATTGATACTGTCTGTCTCCATGCTCACATTCATCTATCTCTATCATCCCAAGAAGAGTTGAGAATGAATGTTGCTCCCACTTCTGGGTCTTCCAAGCTTGCTCAAGTGCTAGCCACCTTGCCTCATTGGCAATGTCAATTAGTTTAGCTCAGTCAAAGAATCCTCTGTCACTTTTGGTCACTTGGTGTACCTAATTAGAACTTCAGTGCCAAGTGCATCTTCACACTCATAGCAGAGTCTCTTACCATGTGGTGTACCCTCTCCAGACATATGCACTAGGTTGTTATGGGTCATGTCTCCATTACAGTAGCAAATTTACAATGGCCCTGAACTGTAGCAGCCAATGTGATCCTATCTCCACGTTTAGGGTACTCAACTGTGTCATCCAGAATGTGCAAATTTTACTATGCCTTTGAAAACCTACCATGCCTTTTGAGCTCCACAGCTGAAGCAAATGTAGAATTCCCATTGACCTGCATCCAGAATGGTGCCAAGGTTCAACGAATACAAGAGTCTGTGCAGTCCCCTTACTCTGACAGATATGAACTCTTTGCTGCCATATGCTCTGTCCCTTCGTTTAACTCTACATGTAGGTGAATGATAATGTTTGTGATGTATTATAGCCAAAATCTCCTGGCTTACCACTATAAAAATAGTAGTGTGTCCCCTTGCATGCGTAACAAGGATATCGAGCGCCTGGGGGCAAGACGATTAAAAGGCCCCCCCCCCCACACACACACACCCATATTCATAATCAAAACTGTAATACACAAAGAGGGATAGGGGAGGAATGCATGAGCGTTCAGTAATTTATCTTACGACGGTAGTCATAGCAGAATTTTTCTCGCTTTTACAGCAGCGAATTTTTCAATTACATCATCAGTATTAATTTTATCCAGTGTTTCTTTTTTAACACTTAGCAGGACTAGATCACTAAGGCGATCCCCATTGAAGCTATTAAATAATTCAGTATAAGTTTTAGCTTGCTAAAGGAACGTTCACAGCTAGCGATTGACACCGCTATGGTTAAAAGAATTTGAAGCACAATTCGACAATTTGGAAAAACATTGTCACCATAGGAAATAATAAATTCGAGAAGTTATAAGGGATTCTGTAGGAAAAAGTCCTTTCGATTTTTAAGAAGCATTTTACAGTCACATATTTCGTTGAACAGTTTGAAACCATCAACATCAGTGTCATAGAAGTTTCCAAGCTATTGTGCAACTGATTTAGATCATCAAAATGCATAAGACTTTGGCATCTAGAATAAACCCAAATTTATTATCCAGATTTCTCAGTCTAGTGAACCGTGTTGTTAAGTCTATCTAAAACACCCTTCATGATGCGCATTATTTTGTCAAGTCTGCTGAAGCCTCACCAAATTTCATAGTTGGATCCTGGAATCTCTTTTATATTCAGTCTGTTTTTCCCAGAATTTCATGCCACAAATAAAGAAGCACTAAAAAGTTGAGAAACTTAATACAGCTTGAAGCAAGCTTTCTGAACCAGTCCAGGTATCTTGTGAAGTATACTCATCTTCTCTAGAAGATCCACCAGACTATCAAGGCTGCTGAATACTGCCTTTACTGCTTCCATTTTGGAGGACCATCTTGTTTCACAATGACGCTTGAATGTTATGGAAACAATCTCTTTCAATATGTCCCATCTAAGAGTAGAGTTGGAACGAATGTATAGATTGCTTTAGTTGTCCCAAAAAATGTTATAACCACTGCATCCTGGCTTGCAGAATGAACTCCTGCTAAATTTTAACTGAGATTATCACAATTCAAGAACCATGCTATGTGGTTTCTTGCAAGAAGGTTACTTCCTAAACGCTGACGCTGGTAGTAATGCTGAACACGAAGCCTACAATCTGCAGCTACCTGAAGGTGTTGAAGAGGGCCCACCTAATTGGGCTAGTCCAAAATGCAGTGTGGAAGTAGAAAGTATCCAATGCGAGGTCCGTGAACCTGCAGCTGCAACACGTGAAGGAATTGTCGATCAGCAGGCTACTCAGCATACATTCATGGCTACACCAAGTATATCCATAGCAACCAACACTAGATGTGCCGGTAGCTATTGATGTATGCTGAGTGTACTTGTGTGTGATATGTTGGTACATGTGTACACTGATCAGTGTACTAAGCGTGATGTGCTGGTAGCCGTGGATATGCATGTATGCTGAGTGTACATACATGTACTTGGTGTGATTTGTTGGCAGCCATGAATGTATGCTGAGTGATGTGTTGCTAGATATGCAGAGCTGTACTTGGTATGATGTGTTGGTAGCCATGAATGTATGCTGAGTGTACGTAGTATGATGTGTTGGTATCCGGGAATGTTCGTTGAGTGTACCTGGAATGGTGCCTTGTTAACTATGGTAAGATGTGTTGGTAGCTATGGATGTAGGCTGAGTTAACTTGGTTAGCTATCAACACATCAATTTGCATTGATTTCTGTAACGCATGTCCAGTGGAGCCTTAGACCTTTGATCCTCAGGTGATCGACTGGGATCGATGTATAAATAGCTGACAATTTATGTATAGCAGGTGTGTATGCCTACACTATTGCTATTGACTTGCTGCCGCAGGACCTCTTACATTGGTGTAGTCAGCTAAATGATATATGGCGCAGCGACCGTTACTGTTACTTGAACCCTATGATGGGACAACGGGGAGCTGGCCCGAGTGGGCAGCGCACTTCGAGAATGTTGCTATCGTCAACAAGTGGGAGAGCACTGAAGAGACAAACTGAAGTGGTTGTGGGTGCGACTGATGGGGAAAGCCCAAATCACTTTTTTGCGGTTCCCCGAAGGTGTTACAAACAATTTTGGTCAGAGCATGAAAGCACTTAACAGACGTTATAATCCTGACTGTTAAAGAGAGCTGTACGTCGCAGAGCTCCAGTCGAGGAAGAGGCGGAAGGACGAGAACTGGGCTACATTCGGAGACGCCCTGAAATTACTTGCAGACAAAGCCTATGTGGACGTTGAAGAGATCGCAAGAGAGCGCCTTGCTCTGAACCAGTTTCTGGCAGAAATAGGGAACCCTGAAGTTGCATTCGGGGTAAAACAGATATGTCCGAAGACTGTGGAAAAAGCTGTAATTGCAACCATCAAGCCAAGCACAGCCATGGCTGAAGTTAACACCTTGTGCGAATAGTTCCAGAGAGAGCCGGAGCGATGAAGTCGCTGAATGAGAGAGAGACTGTACCTTTTGGAATTGCTCATGGAGAGCGGGGAGACGGGGGCAGAGGACGAAGCGAAGAGTCAAAATTTGCTGGACCTGTGGTGGAAAGGAACATATTGCACCTTTTTGTCCAAATGATGGTGATGAACAGCAGCAGGGAAACTCCAGCACCTCGGTGGTAAGGGCCAGCCACTCGTTGGACAATGCCTAATGGCCCAGGATAAACCCATCATTGTACCTACATTGTCTGTTTCATGTGGAATTAGCTATCGTCTTAGAGGAGTAATTTTGTCTGTCCCTGTTGAATTTGTGTTAGATACTGGAGCTGCTGTGTCTCTGATTCGTGAGGATGTCAGGAGCTGGATCTCCAAATCAGGTACTTGCGTATCTCAGCTCCAGGAGTGGAAGGGCAAGAGGCTGTTTGGTGTCAATGGTTCCATATTGTCTGTGAAAGGCTTTGGAAAGTTCTTTGTGTTCCTGGGAGACAGAGAGGCGCCATCTGAAGTGACGCTTATTGTGACAAGTGACCTCACTGTCCATGAAGCCATTCTCGGTTTGGATTTTGTCGAGGAGCATAAGTGTCTGATTGACTGTAATAGGAAGACCCGGACTTTTCCCCAGGATAGTTCATCTGTGCAGATCCAGTACTGCCCCTCTGACACTGCAGCTCTACTTGGAGAGGCTATCAGACTCGTGACCATGGAGAAAGTTTCCAAGTCGCTAGGCTGTGAAGTGGAGCTGATGGTGAAGCAAACTGGTGCTAACGGGGGCACATGGCTCGTTGAGAATGATGCTTCTAGTCTCCTTGGAGTGATGGTTGTTCAAGGTTTGGTATGTCCAAATAACAACGGTTTATTTCCTGTGTGGGTACTTAAACCACGAGATGAGCAGGTCATTTTGAAGAAAGGGGTGCAGTTGGCTAAGATGGTGCTTGTTGAAAAGGACTGCGCTGTGAAGGTTTCAGCAATTATTAAGGACCCTAAATTGTCACAGGAGGATCAGTCAACTATTTGGAACATGGTGCTTGAGTCTGGTAACTACACTAGTGACGTGGAAAAGGAGCAGCTGTTCTCACTTTTGACAAAATATTGTTTCTTAGCAACAGTGGGCTGGGCCGCACATCAGTGATGAAGCATTACATCAATACAGGCGATGCCCAGCTGGTATATCTCGTCCCCCGCCGCATTCCACAAGGCCGCAGGGATAAAGTCAAACGACTAATTCAAGAAATGCTCAGCCAAGGTGCCATGCCATCCAGCATACGGACAGCCCGTGGTCGTCTCCTGTGGTCCTCGCAAAGAAGGATGGGTCGGTCAGATTTTGTATCGGCTACAGGAAGCTGAACGAGGTTACCCGTTACCCCGAGTGGACGATACATTAGACACTCTGGCTGGGTCGAAGTACTTCACAACGCTGGACCTCGCTAGTGGTTACTGGCAGGTGGAAGTTGCCAAAGAAGACCAGCCAAAGACAGCGTTCACCACACCAGAAGGACTATTCCATTTTAAAGTCATGCCATTTGGGCTATGCAATGCGCCGTTCACCTTCCAGCGGTTAATGGACAGAGTTTAGAGTGGATTGAAGGGGTCTAGCTGCCTAGTGTACTTCGACGATATTATAGTGCTTGGAACGTCATTTGCAGACCACTTGTCCAATATTGCTGGCGTTCTTGCACGACTCTGGGGGGCAGGGCTGAAGTTGAAACCAGGAAAGTGCCACCTCTGCCAGAAACGTGCTGCTTTTCTTCGGCATATTGTGTTGCGTGAGGGAATTACCACCGACCCTAGCAAAACGGATGCAATTGCAAAATGGCCCACCCCCCAGTCCAAATGAGAAGTGCAGCAATTCCTAGGACTTGTGAAGATTCGGAATTTTAAAGAACCAGAAGGCTAGCTTGCCTGTTGGCTGGAGAAATTGGAAGAGTACACATTCACCATTGTTCATAGGCGGGGCACACTGCATAGTAATGCTAACGCCATGTCTCGCATCCCCTGCAGACAGTGTGGAAGAGCAAGCCATACAGAGGATAGCAATAATGAAGGTATTTTCCTAAGGTCCTCACATCCAGCCCCTTAACACACACACCAGGCGACATGGCACAGCAGAGGATAACGGCATCAAACCCGTATATCATGCTGTGAAGAGTGGGAGTCCTCCCCCTGTGAACATAGTGAGAACATGGTGTCATGAAAGCCGCTTATTGCTACAACAATGGAGATTGCTCTTATAATCAAGAAAGATGTGCTGTGGAGAAGAAAATTAGGTTGTAGCGAGAATGAACTGCAGCTCATAAAATATGTTAAATACCATTCAGATGTCCTGCAATGTCTACACGAAGGGGCTCTTTCTGCCCATCTTGGGGAAGAGAAAATTCTGGCCCGGTTGAAGGAGCGATTCTACAGGCCTGGTTGTACTGATGCGGTAAAGGACTGGTGTGCAACATGCGCTATTTGTTGCACAAGAAAATCAGCAGCCCCAAAGAGGAGAGCAGGTTTACAGACCATCAGTGCTGGATATTCTTTACAGGTTGTCAGTGTGAACATTATGGGTCCGCTACCCGAGACAGATGAGGGGAAGTAAGTACGTACTGGTGGCAGTGGACTGCTTCACAAGGTGGGTGGAATTGTATGGCATTCCCAAACAAGAGCGACCACTGGCTAGGAGGTTGGTCGATGAAATGTTCTGCAGATTCTCGCCTCCTGAACAGCTGCATAGTGACCAAGGAAGGCAGTTTGAATCGGAACTTGTAAAGGAAATCTGCAACCTGCTCGAGGTAAGAAAGACACATACGACACCCTACCATCTGCAGGGCAATGGGATGGTGGAAAGGTTCAATCGAACCTTGCTCGACATGTTGTCAACCACTGTTGGAAATCACCATTCGAGCTGGGAACATAACATACGAAAAGTCTGTTTTGCCTATAATTCTAGCGTCCACTCTTTGACTGGCTACACTCCCTTCTTCCTCATGTTCGGACGACAAGTGAAGCTGCTAGTTGATTTGATGTAAGGTACTGGTGAAGTGGAAGAAGTACCAATACCTATATACATGCAGAGACTGAAGGAAGCGCTCCAAGAGGCATACACACTAGTGAGAGACAAATGCAACACAGAACATAGATGGCAGAAGGCAATATATGACGAGAAAATCAATTGGAAGCCTTTTGAGACTGGCAACCTTGTCTGGTTACATTCCCCTGCTGTGCCTAGGGGTCAGTCCCAGAAACTTCATTGCCCGTGGAAGGGACCGTTGAGGGATGAATAAGAGAGAGCGCTTATAAAATCAAGGGTCTACGAAGTAGAAAACATCAGATAGTGCACTTTGACAGATTGAAGCCATGCCCACCCAACTTGAGGATTGACGAGAAAGATGTACCACAAGATAGTGTTGTCCCGCCAGCAGAAGCTCCTCCTCAGACGCGTAGGGAGGGCATACAGCTACTAGACGATGAAGCTTCCTCCAGAGGCTGTCCAACCAATGCTGGACCCTGGTGGGGGGGCGGGGGGGGGGGGGGGGGGGGGGGGGGGGGGGGCTCCTGAGCCTGCAGCTGTGAGACTTCCTAGATCGGAGGCACTGAAACATCGATATCCACCTCGTGAATGTCAACTGACGGACTTGTATGGACAGTACGTCACTCACTGAAAAGAGAGGCAGCAGTTTAACGCATGCACAATGGAGCCTTAGACCTTTGATCCTCAGGGGATCGACCGGGATCGATATAAAAATAGCTGACTATTTATGTATAGCAGGTGTGTGTGCCTACACTATTGCTATTGACTTGCTGCCGCAGAACCTCTTACATTATCATATAAACAAGTTGTGTAACGGCACACATTCTTGTATATTAAATTCATTCTGGGTTGTGCAGCAAACATATATGTCATGCAGGCTAGGGATAAATCGATATGCATGAAAAGTGCAGTGTAAATACATTTGTGTTCTGCGTATCTCAAATCAACTGTGACCGTTGTGCAACATATTAATGATTGAAAGGGCTTGCTGGCTTACCTCTTGTAGGGTGGATATCCAGCATCATAAAGTTCTTTGTATATCAATCTATTTCAGATCTTGAATTATTTATTTGTCTCCATAGCTTCAAATAACACCAAGAATTGGAATAGTGTGAATGTTGCAGATCATCTGTGGGATATTGGACAAGAAAATCTTCTTGTAGCCAAGGTGAGAGAAACATGAAGTACATCTGCTATTTGAAGGTGTAATGTAGGATATAGAACTCTCGTTATAAGCGGTATCCGCTCAGCAAGAAGGTTTGTGTCATGCTGCATTACCGTTTGTCAAAGATTTGTTTACATGAATGATTGTAAAGGATAAAAGATGAAATTTTATACTTAAATAGCATGTTTGTAGCATTTCAGCACATGCTGATTGTGAATACATGTCAAACTACATGTACAGGTACATACATGTATATTGCTTAAATGTTGTTGTGGATTTCATTTGTAGGTTACTGGCATATCATTGGGCCAACACAGTATGCATAAAAGGTGCTACAGTGTTGACCTTGTAATAAAGGATTCTGGTAGAGAAGTTTCAGATGTGCTAGTTGAATTAGAGACCACCTGTGTGAAGGTACAGTAGTATTTTCTATAGTGCCTTTCTAAAGGGACATTATTTGTTAGGCTAATAGCTGGATACAGGAATTCGTAGACAAACTCAAGTTGTGCAGTAGTGTCGATGAGCAGATCAGTCAGGTACAGGTTATTCATTCATACATTCTTCATCATGCAAGGTGAGATGGTACAGTAAATTTAATTTGAAAGAAGTGTGTCTAAATTTAAACTTATCCTTTTGCAGTCCTGCTGTGTCTGGAGATGTAATACAATGTTTACTTAAGTTTGCATCAGTAGCACCAGAAAACGTTGCTATTATGCTCTTGAGAACAATTGCTGGCCTTTTAACTTTTCAGTCCAGGTTGGTAGAACAAATGTTCTCACTGCATTAATGTACATGTACACTGTATGTGTATATTTTGATTGTAAACATTGAATGAATAAAATTCCAGCATTCAGTTGCATATGAAAAAACTGCTCAGCAATTGTGCTAGTAGAGGAACTTTTATAAAGGAATGTTCTGGATTAAACTGTCAACACATTCACTTGAAATCCTCCCACAAAGGGAAATGTTCATTACTGTTGTTCATGAGAGTTTTGTTGTCAATTTGCTAAACCTTTATCTGGTAGTGATGATGAATATGGTGATGGGGATGATGAGATGGAGTCGACAGTGATGAACTTGTGGTGGTATTGATGATGTCTATTGTTACTGCCAAGCGTTGGTTAACATGACATGAGTAGGAATCATACCTTTAAGCTAAGTAATAGATAAACTTAATTTTCTGTTTAATTTTGTGCACATGCACAGTACATATTCATGTATATGTAAATGATGAATTTTTATGGTATGCAACAGAGTCTTGAACGCTACTGCCAAATCTGAGAAGCTTTCAAGGCCATTATACCTCATTGTCATGACAACGTATAAATTAAATAGACTTGAGTTGTTTGTACTTTGCATACGATGATTGAACTATTTGATGTACACTGCAGGTTCATTGATGTGAATGAAGAATCTTTAATTTCTGTACTTAATTTCCTTGCTGTAAGTTTGTTTATTATAATTAGGATTGATTATAGGTATGTGTCAATGTTTGATTTGTACAAAACAGTACAAGGAAATTCCGTCAATCTTTTAAAAGTGAAAGTGTCATGTTGGGTCAGTCAATTGAAAGTTGTAAAAATGTATTATGTTGTCTTAATATTACATGTGCGGGTGTAAAAGTATGGAACGCCACATTTGCAACATACAATACTAAGGCTGAGATGAAATAAGTACTGCACCCTGTTTCTTACGCACATACATGTAGATAATTCATGCACATCCATACATGTCTGCTTGTACATTTATATGTGTGCAGTTGTATGCATGCATGTACATGTATCTACACACATCCACACATACAAAACATGCCACTGTAAATTATTGTGCTTTGAGCACCTATTGTACTAGTGATGTAAAGATTTAAGATTCTTCATGCCCCTTGAAAGTATACTCCACAGTACCAGTCGGTGCAGGTGAATGATATCACTCTTAATATACTTCAATTGATTGAACCATTTCTGTAAGTTGTGTAATGCTTTTGGTGTGTACATATTTTTTAAACGTGTAATTGTTGTTACATCATGCAATGTGTAACATTCAATTGTTAATTAAGGACGATTTCATCAATCCAACTAAATTGGTAATCAAACGTATGACACATAGATCTATTCTGATACAACTTATTGGATCAGTCTGTTATCTATGTTGGGCAGATAGGCAATTCACATGACATGAATTTTAACCAATTAACGCTGACAGACGCATTTCTGTGTCAAAGATGTATTTACTGTTACCAAAGAATTCTTTGAAACATTGTTCGCATTAGAAGTTATTCGTGTTCATGGCTTCAGTTTATATTGCTGAAACCCCCTCTCTGCTATCTAACATTCCTCTGCTGCCTCATTTAGTTTATTGTGGACAAATCTACTTTTGTTAAATGGTTAAAGCTATCGAAAAGTTGGCAATGGGTTGGGTTGCAAACTAAACCAACTTTTGGTAAAACGCCATGGTGCTGGAAGTCACTGGAAATGTGAGAAAAAGAAATACTTATTTGGTGGGAAAGTTGGCTTACCGATAGGGCCTAAGGTAGGCTCTGTTCGTCGCAGAAGAGCTCATCAAGAACTGAAGATGTGCCATGCATCTAGACATATCTAACGTTGAATAAGACAGCACTTCCTTTTGCAAGTGTGGAAGAGGATGTCACAAATGTCAATGATGATTGCAACCACTTTACCTTGTGTAAGTACCAGTAGGTGAAGATGAAAATGAACAAAGTTGATAGTTTTGTAAGTTTACCTAGAACATATCTTATCACAAGTAAATAGAAACTTTGTGAGAAAGTTGGTGGGTCATCATAGACTTTGACATGGTACCCCTCAGGTCTGGTTTCAATAAGTGCAGCTAGTGGTGTAGCTCTTATCTCATCATCTGGTAAGCTGGGGCTGTCTCAGTCATTGAATGCCAAGCATTCCTGTTGTTCAAAAGGAAACTGGCAAGTCTGTGCTGGAAGGATTTGTTGTTCTTATTAGACACTCAAAGCGCTTGCTTCAGAGTTTGTAGAGACCTCTCGGCAAGAGCATTAGTGGCAGGGTGGTAGGGGCTGGACTGGATGTGTTTGATGTTGTTGGAGCTCATAAATCTCTGGATACCCATACAAACTGTGGACCATTATCTGTTACATTTTGTCGGGGTATTATCCTCTAAGCAAATATGTAACATGGCTTGTCCACTGTTGCCTCTGCTGTCATGCTTGTCATAACTGCTACTTTAGGCCACTTGGTAAAAGCGTCTACTACAACTAGGAAGGTTTTCCCCTCAAGGCAGGCCATCAGGGAATTCCCATGGGTACACAGGGGTCAACTCTGAATCTTGCTTTATTAGTTGGCATATTACACAATATTGACTTCCCCCTTCAATGTCCCGGTCGATGTCGGGTCACTACACATGTACACCCGATAGGGCCTGCATCTTTACCACCTCCATGTGTCTCCAATGAAGTGCGTTCAGCACCCTTGATCAGTATTTCTGTGGAATGATGACTCATTCCTCTCACACCAGACATTCCTGCTCTATAGTGAGTTTGTTGCATCTAACAAGGAATACTTGAGGTTATCACTGACGGGGTGGGCCATCCTGACTGGACAAACGTCACAGTTCAGGGTCCCTGCTTTTAAGGAGAGTGCTGGTCCTGTTGATGACAACGTAGTCTGGACAGGGGTTTGCGTGCTGGTCCCGTGCTTAATGGTGTAGTTGTATGCTGACAGAAAGAGTGCCTGTCTCTGCAGACATGATGCCGCAGTAGCAGACAAACTCCTATTCGCTGATAGGAACTCCGCTGTTAGTGGTTCAGTGTGAAATGCAACCCATACAGATATTGGTGGAATTTCTTTACTCCCCATGCCACAGCCAATGCCTCCCATCAGCTGTTTCACCTTTTTTAAGGCTTGTACACATTCAAGTGACCAAATCCGCTTTGTGTCATTTGTCAGCAAATGACGACAGAGGCCAATGTGGTGGAGAGGTTAAGTAGGAATCCATGGTAACAGTTCATCATTCCAAGGAAGGCTCAAAGTTGTCAAACGTTGGTGGGTTGCGGTGATGCTGTTACACTCTGCCTTTCTCAGTAATCCTTCTCTGTGTACACGGTACCCACAGTACAAATCCTTCTCGTGGAAGAATGTGAACTTTCCCTTGTTGTGGTGAGGTGATACCAGTTAACTTGTTTCAGGACTAGCTCCAGTGTTTTAAGTGCTTCTTCATGTGCTCTGGCCAAGGGACATAGTCCAAGACCCTTTCGCTGCCAAATAGCTGGTGCAGATGCTATGCCGAAGACCAATCGGTTATAGCAGTAGAGACCTTTGTGTATGTGGATAGTGGTTTGCTTCTTGGACTCGTCATCCAGCTCCATCTGCAAATAGGCCGACTAAAGGTTGAATTTGCTAAATACAGTGCTCCCTCCTAGTGTTGCCAAGATGTCTTTAATCCGTGGCAAAGGGCATTGGTCAATGTTCAAAGCCGGGTTCACTGTCACTTCGAAATCTAACTGAACCACAGGAGTTGCCCAATCACTCCCAAGTCACTGGGTTGAGGATGCCTCTGCTCTGTAGCCACTCCCATTCAGTTTCCACCTTTGATCCCAAGCTGTAAGGAATGGGCCTGGCCTTCATGAGGATAGGGACTGTGCCATCCTGGAGTGTGAGTCGGGCCTTCACATCTGCCATCCTACCAGTTGTATCTCATGCAATGTCTCGATATTTGGCCATTAGATTCTCCAATCATTGCTGCATCAATGTGCCTAACATGGTTTTTATGTAACTCCAGTTAAACAGAATCCTTGTCAACCAATTCCGTCTCTGTAGTGGTATCCCACAACCAGTAGTGGTGTCCTTGCACTCTCAGCTCCCTTCCGTACCTCCACCTGGATTGATCCCTTGTAGAACATGTTCCCAGGTGTAGGTCTTAAGCCATATTATGTGTTTTCTCTATGGGCAAATGTGCAAAATTCTCCTGATATAGTTGATATGGTATGAGAGAGACTGCGACTGCCATGTCCAAGTCCATCTTCATTTGCTGGCTTTCTATTCCCACCTCCATGTACATGGGTTTGCTGTTCTTGCCTGTGCCAATATGTATAGGCTTCCTCAGTTTAGTGATGTTTCTTCCCGGCCTCTTCTTCAGCACCAATGAGGCCTTCCAGTTTCTTTACACCTGAGTGGAGATCTTGCTGTGACTTCGGCTGGATCACTTCTTTTCCTTGCATGCCCTTTCATTGTTTTTTACGATGCCTGAATTGTTCATCTAGCATCTAAAACGCTTATCCAAGAATATGGGCTAACAATGTAGACAATTGTATAAGCCCACATACCAATGGAAAGTTTGCAATGAAGGGAAAAAAAAACTACAATCAAAGTTTGTATTTGTGTTTATATATGTCTGGTCTGTCACATATACAGTGCAACATACTATTCTGATGCTCACGTAGGTGTTCAGTTAAGTCTGCCTTGTTTCCAGAGGTCTTCAGTCGGTCCTGTTTATTAACATATGTCACTTGATTGACGTTTGTATATCCTTGTGATGGCTTTTTCTGTCCAGAACACAGTAAAGTTAACACCATTGTAACCTTAGCACCAGAAAGTGGAGCTCTGGGCAAGGTTATAACGGTTGAAGGAACAAGTTGTCCTAAATATTACTTTCAAATTTGCAACATCATTTTGAACAGTATAGAAGTTCAAGATGCCTTGGATGGCTGCCACCTTGATTCACCTCATGCTTTGGCTTAACAAGATATACAGTAGTGTCCTACACACACTTATTACTCACGGCAAATGCCAACTGTTTTGCAGTAGAACGTTCCTTCCCTTTCATTCTGAGGTACATGTATTAGCTGCCCCTTGCATGTGTGCACAATGAGTATCACAGATGTCCTTTCTTGTTGCAGCTTCATTATTATAGTGTGCAAGCAAGTTCAGCTGAGACAACTTGATGGACTAAGAGCTTCATATCGTTGCTTGCGAAGCTTTTCGCATTATCACTCTGGAGAATGACGTGACTTATTGTTGGGAACTTCAGATGAAGTGCATTAAGTCCTGCTTCCAGACATGACAGCACAACAAAAAAAGTGATTTGTCATCAACCTGCACGATGCAGTAACAAAAGTCTCAGTTGTGGCAACATTATTATCTACCACATAATAGTTCATCATAGTGTTGGTGATAGTTCTGAACAGAAGGAGCTTGCCTGTTCACTGCCCTTCTGGTATCTTCACCTAGTGAACATAACTTTGATCATAATTCGAGGTCTGTCATCACTGGAAGCGCTGGGACGGGGGCAAGCCCATCCAGATGATCTGCGCCAGTGTTCCGAGCTCATCTCCCAGCGTCCAACTTCTGACACAAATGATGTAACTGATTAAGAAGTGAACAACAGACATACATATATATACTACTTGAGTCACATGATCCACTTGGACATATGTCTAGAATGTTGTCTGGTCACAGAAACATGTTCTCTGGCCAGACTATCATAGTTTGTCCAGTCCTGCTCTCATCGGATGGTCCATTAGCATAAAATGATTTTGCAAGGGTGTTACCAATCAGTTGAGCTCAAGCATAGAAAAAGGTTTTCTTTCATCATCATTGATGTCTTTTTGCATTAGATGTATGACTTCATTTAAACCTTAACTATCCACTAGACATGAGCGCTTATTACACCAATACACCTGAGTTTATTCGGTTTTGTTGAATTGAAATATGGACAGTGGGGTGTGAAAAAGAATCTGTGCCATGCATTGTTATTTCTTTTCGCTGTAGATTTGATGCAGTGATTTGGTATAGAGTCCAGTGCTTCATTAAGCACTGACAAGCCACTGGAAATGTCTCATTTGTTATGTTGATCTGAAAAGTATGTTTTATTCTTAATGGGTGAATGACTAGTACCATTATAGCCTGAATGGTCAATGATATGATCAGGTTTTGAATAGATCTGTTTGTTGTGGTTGTTGGCAGATTTTGTTTGATTGGCGATAATGGACTTAAAAATTGGTACAATATCGACATCAGATATGGTTGAGACTTTGAGCAATGCATGCTTTTCTGATGGAAAAGCAGTGTGCACGAGTAACCGGAATTATCACATTAATAGAACTTGCAATGCACACTAGTAGCAATGGAAACAGGTTTTCTCATTAGAAGTGTCCATCTTTGTGGTGCTTGACGTTAATATATATCATTGGTTGTAGAATAAGTTGAAGTAGCCAGACCAGTGTTTAAACTAATGAGAATGCAATGCTACATGTAAAGTTAGGTCAGGACAATAATGTACACATACATTGGGGCAACCATTTGTGTGGCAAAGTTGTACACATTAGAGCTGTTTGTAGTGTGTGATTTTATAGAAGTTCCAGGACAAATAGTATTTGATACCTGCCATAGAAAAGTGTTATTGTATTGTAATGTCATGGGCCCATGTGTAAACCTCAATTGTCATGACAATAGGTGTCATTACAATAGAATACATTGTGGAGAACAGCCACTGAATATTTATGTGCATGTAAACCTGGTACGTAGATTGTTACAATGTACAATTATTGTCACAAATGGGTTTGCTTTTCAACCACTGTGGTTTTAAGATGATTTAATGTGACAAGGATAGCAATTGCCTGCTTTTGGAAAAGCACTACTAGGTGCTCAAAATTAAAAGCAAGGTGCCGCAACAAAAAACCAAGGTGCTATAAAAACTACAGGGTGCTGCATAACTACATGTAGCTTGGAGAAACTACAATTACTCTATAAATGTCATATTAAGTCGAATCGTTATTTATTCTTACCTGCTGCTGTAAATGGGCATTGCTTACAACATTAACTGCAAACGTACAGTAAAACAGTTTGGTGTGCATATTGCAGCACGTGCACTACTATGCTGCATATTGATAAGGAATAAAGTAGTTAGTTGAGGTGAAAATAGTATCTACATGTATGTTGTATTATACCATATAAATGATAGGCCACAAGAAATCATTTCACGGAAAAGCACAATCGAACCGTTAATGGCGTTGTTGAAGAGAGACGTATCCATTCAGACACAATCTGGTGTGCTCCAGCTGCTATGGTGTTTTGTGCGCAGAGATCAGAGGTGAGCAAAGAGTAAGAGAGAATGATTACGGAATAGCGACATATGGAATAGTACGTGTCATTTACATATGTGTACAGGTATGTACATGTACAGGGTGCCACACAATCAAAGAATTTTGTTTTAAAAATAATTTCAACTGATTCACTTTCTTATGAAATGCTGTATTAATATCTATAATCCACCGTCATGTACAAATTTTGAGCTCTAAGCTTTCTTTTGAACCATTACACATCTACCACATATCCAGTGTTCTGTGTTGGGGATATCAATTACCCTAGATGTTCATGTGTAAGTGGCCAATTAGGATATAGTAGCAGCAATGTAATATGCAAGCAAGTACAACTGAACGAGATACAAAAATGCATCATATATATACACAGAATAAGCAGGTCACACAACCTGTCGGAGACACTGTTCTAGAATAGTCAGTAGACGCCAAGGAACTGTGGAAGCGCCGGTTATTGAATTAACCAGCTCGTTACACATTTACCAACCCATTTAAATTTCTCTAATCTACCACGAATTGTGCTGTTCTTCAGGTTCAAACTGTCTTGATCTTGTTCTTGTATCTGTACTACGTCTGATATGTAACTTTGAGGATTGAACCTATTGATGTTAACTGGGACATTCACCTCTTTTATTCATCGTATCTGTTCATTAAGCCAATTTTTAGAGTATCCTGACTATTAATTCTGATAGTGAATCCATTAAATGATATGGATTGCATGGCTCTTGGTACTCATTGTTTGCAAGTGTATGGTTTTTGGCTTTGAAATCTGATTGGCAAAAAAAGAAGTATCTAGGCAGCTGTCAATCAATGTTTTACACCCGGTGTACAAGGACACACTCGTTGAAGTTAATTGGACATTTGTTGGTCTCCTATTGTAGGTACAAGATCTTGTAACGAGTTACCAATATGTGTGGAAGTCTACCTGCCGATGTGGTTGAAGTTACATATTGTCACACCATTCCTTCAAGTTGCGCTTTGTTGTATGTAGACGTTTTAGTTTACACATGCTTAAAAAAAACAAACAAACACCAGAAACATGGGTGCCACAGAATGCTACTGCAGCAGGAATGAGTACAATTCAGGCTCACCAGTTGCAGTGTAAATACTGTGTATAAATTTGTTTAGAAAGAATTGCACATTGGGACCCTTTGGCTCAATATCATTGGGATTGTAAGGGTAGGGGACCCTTACATATGACATAATTACGTAACGCTTACATTGTACTGACATAATTACGTAACGCGAAGAAGCTGCTCTTGGCGGGACGCTACAGCAGAAGGGAAAGAACAATCCTTTTCCTCGGACCTCTTCGTAAAATGAGGGCCAAGAATACTATTGGACAATTTAGAAAGTGCATGCATGTTAAAGGACTATTTAAGCATGCAGTGTGTGTATGTGAGGGGGGATGCGCCTACCTATATCAAGGTTATATACCCTACGGCCAGGGATATAGCGCAAGCCGCGTATCGTCGCGCTCTATCAAAGAAAGGAGTACCTTCACATTTGGTGGCAGCGGTGGGATAAGACAGTCGTACGAAAGACGACGAAACCCCAAAAAAGCTGGTGAGCGCTTTATGTCAACACGTTCAGGACTTGTGTTCAGAGTAGAGACGACGATGGCGGAGAAGGAGGCAGTATTGATGAGCGACATCTTAAGGTTGCTCGTGGAGACCCAGCAGAGACAGGTCGAGGCGGAGCAGCGACGAGAGGAGGAGAGGAGACAGGAGCAACGACGAGAGGAGGAGAGGCGACAGGAGCAGCGACGAGAGGAGGAGAGGCGACAGGAGCAACGACGAGAGGAGGGTGAGCGTATACGGCGAGAGGAAAGCGAGCGACTGTTAGAATTGATCTCTAAACTGGTGGAAAGAACGGAGGTACGGACGAGAAGAGGGCCGAGCGAGAAGGACGTGCAGCTCGTACGACTGACGGAGAAGGACGATATTGAGACTTACCTTACCACTTTCAAGTGGGTGATGGAAGCCTACGAAATTGACAAGTCAAGATGGGCTTTCACGCTGGCTCCATACCTTAGTGGTAAGGCGCAGCAGGCGTATGCGTCCTTATCCGCAGAAGAGGCCGCACAGTACGAGAGCGTGAAGGAGGCAGTCTTCCACCGGTACGACATCAAGGAGGAGACCTATCGGCAGAGGTTTTGGTCTATGCGGAAGGGACCAGGAGAGACCTACCGAGAGCAGGCCAGCAAGCTAAACGACATGGCCAAGAAGTGGCTAAAAGGGTGCACCACTGTGGACGAACTGCTGGACGTTATCGTTAAGAGCAGTTGGTCGACACCTTGCCACAAGCCCTCAAGGTGTGGGTAAGCGAGCGAGAGCCGAGCTCAAGCAAGGAAGCTGGGGAGCTGGCCGATAGCTACCTGCAGGCTCGAGGACTAGAAAGAGGAGGGGCCGGACGTGGAGAACACGGAGAAAGGCTATCACTGGACAGGGAACAGCAATGGCCTAGAAGAGAAAAGGTGGAAGAGGACCGGAAGAACCCCGGAGATCGAGGATACCCGAGGAAACAAGAGGCGAGCGGAAGAAGAGGACTCGGCAATGCCAGGTGCTATAACTGTAGCAAGACGGGCCACCTCTCGTGGAATTGCCCTGAGAAAGTGCTGTACAGTCACAGTCGGGGAAATGGCATAACAAGACGGCAGACAGATCGAACAGTACTACGTTCTGGATTTGTGGAGGGGAACAAGGTCGAGGACATTGTGCTGGACACAGGATGCTCAAGGACGATGATACGGAGAGACCTGGTCCCGACAACAAAGATACTGGATGATGCAGTCACGGTGCAATGTGCACACGAAGACACGGTGGCGTACCCTCTGGCAGTGGTGGAGCTCACGGTGGATGGTCTACCCCTGACAGTGGAAGCAGCCCTGTCCGACACTTTGCCAACGGCGATACTACTCGGACGAGACGTGCCCGAACTGAAGGAGCTGTTGGGTGGACATAGGGCTAAAGAGCTTCACGACACGATAGGCAAGGATGAGGCAATGATGGTCACGACACGATATGGTGCAAGGAAGCGGAGGGAACTGCAGGAGAAACTTCAGGAGCAGGGCCAGGAGATGGAGATGGAGAAGCAGGCTGGGAGCGAGGCGGAAGCAGGAACACAGAACTAGGACGACGCGGAGAAGCCAAAGCAGGCAACAGAACTGGAGGCTGTTCTGGAGGGTGCTGAGACTGAGAAGCAGGATAAGGTCCAAGAACTACCAGAAGATCTGTGGAAGGATGGTCTGGATGATGAGCTGCTGGAAGGAGGACGAGTGCGACGACGGATGACGAAAGCACAGAAACGCCAGGAACGGAGAAAATTTTGGCAACAAGGAAAAGGGAACCAGGATTAGGTACTTGAACATTTTTTTCAAATTGCACCAAATGCGGCGATTTTAATATCAAATGAAAGCAGAAAATATGCGCATTAAAAAGATACCTTATTTGTGTTTATAGGTACAGTATTTCCGAAGTTGCGGCATTTCAAACGCTCAGTTTTGCATGTACGCGGTATGATGCTGGAGTGAAGAAAAATTTGTGACGGTTTGCCTTTTTTTTGCTACAGTTATTGCAAAACAAAAAGTTATTAAGCCAAACATTACAATCATATTCAGTACACATTTCTAATTACTAAAATGTAGCAGGTTCGTTGATCTGTAGATCACCATTAATATAGTCTACTAAAAATTCAATCAATGTCATTATAACGTCTTCTCCTTCTTCCTCCGTTTCTTCGTATTTCCAATAGGTAACTGTAACTTTGGGTGTTGTTGACTGTTTGGAGCATTTTACATTGATAACATGACCTTTATACATAACATTCTGCTGGTAAACAAACCACAAATGTTCACAGTAGAGTCCATTTATTGTGCAAGGATTGGCTAGTACTTCTAAAATAGTTTTCATCTGGTCATCAGTTAGGTCTGCAAACTCTACAGACAACTCATGCCTTCTGTGAGCAGACCTCATAGCAACACTTGATCTTCTTATCTGCCTTAATTCATGCTGACTGCTTGTTTGTTTTAACAATGAGTTCTCTTGCATTAGCTTTTGTATCAAAGCATCTTTCTTAATCCTATCCTTTTTAAGGTCTTGCAGCTCTGAATGAAGTTTTCTTTCAATCCTTACCTTCCTGAATAATGATTGCTTCAGCTTACGATTCTGTTCATTTCTGTGCAAAAGAATTTGAAGCCTTTGTTTAATCACCCTCTTTGATATTGACATCTGCTTCAGTAATGATCTTGTACTTGCACATCTACTGCAACCACTTCTTAGTTTTGTAGACAGTGGGGACAACAAATTGCTGGGTCCTGCTTGATCAGGAGAAAGATTTACAACAGTAGATGTGTGTGTTGTGTCAATAGAGGGTTGCATAGGCAGAGCGAATTGTTCATCTAGAAGTTGGATGATAGCATCCCAATTACGTGTAAGGTTCTTCTTCAATGTAGTCATTGCTGTTAGGAAGTGCTGAACTTTGTAATGCATTCACATTAATTCTATTTCCTGAATCAAGAAGTGCCACCATTTTGGCTTTTTGGGTGATGTTCTTGTTTGTCAAGTTGATATGCATGTACATCACCAATCCTTTTCTTATCATTGACACGCGTAAGGTATTATTTTCACTGACATCACTCTTGAAAACATCAATTAACTTCTTCAAATCAGCTGCAGTCTTCATCCTAATATAAAATACAATTTTAAATGCAATTTGGTAACCAAATCTTAAACCTATTCCATTTATTTCTCATGTGCACTATATTGGTCTGGGGACCAGAACACCAATAAAACAAGCCTTGCGCATCACCCAAGAGTTACGAAAATTAAATGCCTTGACTTCTAGTACTCAAGCTACATGTATCAGAAGTCGAAATATCTGCCACTCGAAGGATTAGGTGATTTTTAATTAGAATCGCTAGACACAGAACCTTGGCGGTTGAAAGAACGATGCTGCTTTTTGTTAAAGCATAAATTCAAATGCAGAAGACACTTCTTAAGGCATATTTGATTTTCAGATAATATGGGTGCACCTGACGCCAGTATGAAACAAATAGACACATGCCGTCATATAACCCCTCGCGCATCAACCGAATTTGATACTATTCAAAAGGCAGCTAGATTATGACCCTTTCTAACTAATCAAAACGTATTTTTCCCTGCCGCTTGACATATGAAGAAAATGTTCAACTTATAAAAAGTACCTATTTTTCAACGTACGAAGGTAACTAGACAAGTAAAATACGATCAGTTTCAACAGTATCAATTCATAGTACACTTACTCAACTACTATAGGAACACAGCAGAGGTCAAAATTGCAGTTAAACCAACACAAACGAGCTTCCTTTTTCGCACGGTGCACACGTTCAATACACAAATCCAGTCACAATTTTCATTGCGTTATTAGATCATCATTTTTTGGTACGCGTACGTTAAATGTTCAAGTACCTACCAGGATCTCAACTTTGGTGCGGCGGAACTACGCCAGCTCCAGCACACTGACGAGAGCTTAGCCGAAATACGGCAGCTAGTGAAAAACGGACATCCTGGGTTCGTGGAGAAGGATTCCCTTATATATCGAGTAAAGGGACAGGAGGAAGACGTGGGTGGAAAAGAAGAGCTCCATCTATGGAACGAGAAGGAGGAGAAATCGTACGAAATAGCAGACCAGCTCACGGATGAGCAGCGTGTGGAGTTAAGATACCTTCTGGAGCAGTACAAGGACACCCTGCAGGACAAACCTAGACGGACACTGGCAGCGGAGCACGTAATAGATACTGGTACTGCAAAACCGGTGAAACTACCACCCTACAGACTACCGTATGCATACAGGGACCAGGTGCAGAAAGAGCTGAAGGAGATGGTGAAAGATGGAATTGCCACAACATCGAACAGTGAATGGGCAGCCCCTATAGTCCTAGTCACAAAGAAGGACGGAGGGATCCGGTTCTGTGTGGACTACAGGAGGTTGAATGCCGTCTCGGCTGCAGACTGCTATCCAATGCCACGTGTGGACGAACTGATCGATAGACTAGGTACGGCCAAGTACATATCGACATTGGATCTATCACGAGGATACTGGCAGGTTCCCATGTCAGCAGAGTCAAGAAAGAAGACATCATTCGTGACACCCTTCGGCCAGTTCGAATTCAATGTGATGCCGTTTGGACTACATGGCGCACCATCTACCTTTCAACGGATGATGGACCAAGTGTTGCAAGGGTTGGAGACATGGTTGGCGGCATATATAGACGATGTGGTCGTCCAGGGTGCCACCTGGAGCGAACATATTACGGCCCTAGCAGCGGTACTAAAGAGGCTTCAGGAGGCGGGGCTGACAGCCAAACCCAGCAAGTGCCACTTCGGCATGGACGAATGCACCTACTTGGGCCACATCGTGGGAAATGGGCATGTTCGACCGGAGAAAGGCAAAGTAGCAGCAGTGGAGGCGTTCCCGGTGCCCAAGACGAAGAAGGACGTGAGAGCATTTCTAGGCCTCACAGGATACTACCGCAAGTTCATCCCGGAGTATGCTACCATAGCAGCCCCACTGACAGAGCTCACCAAGAAAGAGCAGCCCAATTGCCTAGCATGGAGCTCGGGGTGTGCGGAGGCACCTATGTACAAGTCCAGTGCTAAAGTGTCCAAATTTCGAACGTCCTTTCGTACTGCAGACGGATGCATCCGATTGGGGAGTTGGAGCGGTGCTGTCACAGAAGGACGATGACGACAACGAGCACCCGGTGGCCTACTTCAGCAAGAAGCTACTACCGCGGGAACGGCGGTATTCCACCATCGAGAAAGAGTGCCTGGCAATCAAGCTAGCCACACATGCCTTCCGGGTATACTTACTGGGAAAACCCTTCACCGTCCAGACGGACCATCACGCCCTGGAATGGCTCGATCGACTGAAGGAAGACAACGCGAGGCTCACAAGGTGGAGTTTGGCCCTGCAACCGTACCAGTTCACGGTGAATTATTGCCCGGGAAAACTTAACGGCAATGCAGATGCCCTATCGCGACAAGCCAGCTTGTCGCCGGAGGAAGGGTAGAGGAGTGTAAGGGTCTGGGGACCCTTACGTATGACATAATTACGTAACGCTTACATTGTACTGACATAATTACGTAACGCGAAGAAGCTGCTCTTGGCGGGACGCTACAGCAGAAGGGAAAGAACGATCCTTTTCCTCGGACCTCTTCGTAAAATGAGGGCCAAGAATACTATTGGACAATTTAGAAAGTGCATGCATGTTAAAGGACTATTTAAGCATGCAGTGTGTGTATGTGAGGGGGGATGCGCCTACCTATATCAAGGTTATATACCCTACGGCCAGGGATATAGCGCAAGCCACGTATCGTCGCGCTCTATCAAAGAAAAGAGAACCTTCACAGGGATGAACACGAGACAAAGATTGGATGTTACCTCTAGTCTGTGCAGCAACCTGTCCAGCCTTCATCTGGAAGGGGCAGAACTATCTGGGCATGGTACATGTAGTATCCCAAACCAATGAGCAACCATTCTTCCAAGGGATCATTGTGGCTCCATCAGGTCACTTACCATCTGAGCAGACAAGGCAAGATCGCTTAAGACGTGAAGGAGCGTTTGCGTGGATAATATCATTGATTGCCAAACGAGATGGTGGCGGCTCACACTCCAGGGACAGCTAAGGTCATGAGTGGCAAGCTGGTCAACTTTTGATGACAGGAAGTTGCAGGTGTATCTGATTCACTAACAATTCGAAGGTTTTATGATCCATTTTGTTTTCTAAGGCAACCTAGGGGAATGTTTCCCAAATTGCAGTGGTAAGTGTATCATTGTGTCAACGTACCACGGGTGCCGACCTTACAGTTGTGGCTGGATAAGACCTGAACACAACAGCAAATAAAAAGGTGAGACAGTCGCTCCTTCATGACAGAAATTCTTGACGATGTACATGTGCACATTGTTTTGAACACCAGTTTTGACTTTGTGCATAGATGGAGTGCTCAATGGACAGCAACTCGGCTAGCTGGATTAGCATCTCGACACGCAAATCAATCACAAGAAGCAATTCAACTGTTTTTCAGCATTTTTTAGGCTCACTAGCGATGTTTTTTTATTTTTTTTGTATTTAGTTACATAATGTTGAGCCTTTCGGAATACATGTGTGGGAGATCTGTCAGACTCGACTGAGTTATATCCTTATCTAACAGAAACTGTAAGGTCTGCACCTGTGGTAAAGTTTATGTAGTACAAAACCACTTATCTGACCCTTGATGTAATCTGAAGGTCTACCTGGATGCTGAGTACTCCACCACCAATTTTCCACTTCCCATACCATGGTCTGCTCTCAAACAGCACCCCCCTCCCTTCTCTTCTCAACAGCCTCTCCTCTCTTACACCACAACACCCCCATATCTCACACACAACACTACATGTAGCACACTTTTAAAAAATGACCAGCACAAAAGCATACCTGAGGCTACACACATGTATACTACCCAGCTTGAATCCGGCTGCAGTGTATGAGTTGTGTGTGTGTGTGTGTGTGTGTGTGTGTGTGTGTGTGTGTGTGTGTCTTATGAAGAGGTTGCTGTCTCAATTTCAAGCTTGGCTAATTGGTGCATGGTACTCTGTTTATATATATACATTTGGGTCAGTTTCGGAGAAAATGAAAACTAGCTATATATATAAAAAGTTATAAAAATGCTTCTAGTTTGAATCGCTAAAACTCCGTAAAGGTTTAAGCTATCAACTTCCTGTTTCGAACACTTCTTGCCACACCACGTCTCTCTACGAAATTCGATTTTGGTGTCTTATCCTTGCTCCTTGCCGACGTTACAAGGCACAGTACCCCGAGGGGTTCCAAATCCAGGTAGCTCCCTGCAGGAATGTCCAAATCACTTCAAAATCGATATGCACGTAAAGGAGTCCTGTCACTATTGATTTCTGCAGATCGTTGATTTTTATCTTATCCGTTATGAAGATACAGCAATGCAAAGTAAAGTCCACGTTTCCCGCTCGAATCGCGCCTTTCTCAGTCCCACTCGGGAGAATGGAAGTGGTTCAAGGACTGAGAAAGGCGCGATTCGAGCTAGAAACTAGAAGCATTTTTATTTTTTTCACTCTGCCAATCAAACACTGCATAATGACCACAGTGCCACATTTCATAATTGCATTAATGTTAAATCCCCAGTAGTTGGAAAGCAACTGATGGTATGTGTACATATAACCAGCTCAAGATCACTGAGTCACTCTTAGAAAAGCCTACAAAGTATAAGATCTGCATATCTCTACCACACACACATGCACATGGCTCTATGTATGTATGTAGACATGTAGCTGCATGCCTACAAGTTTATCTCTCACCCCCCCCCCCTTTCGCACACTGTAATCGTATGCCCCAACGTAACAGTGTGCCCTGATGTATGCCCATTGCCAGACTTGGCCTAATACATATTATCATGCCATCCCATATCTCCAGAAAGCCTCAGTGTCAATGTGTGGGTGCGTTGTGTATGTATGTGCGTGTGCATATAAGTGTATGCATGTGTATGTGCGTGTCACAAAGGATAGATTGAAAGCTTGCGTTTGTCTACATGCATGTGTAAGAGTATTTTTGTGTCACACACATACAATAATGGTGGATTGAAAGTAGGGTAGTATGCATGTACAAGCCTTCTTATAGGCATACATGCATAAATGCAAGCGTATCGGTACACACACAGAGTGTAATACGTTACTATAGTAACTGACCTTGTATATGAAAACTTGAGGTGTTAGTTATAAATATTTATAAATGGAGCTGTTATTATGATTTATAGCAAAAATGCATTTTATGTACTTGTCTACGAAAAGCACTATTTTACCTCCAGGAACCAAAACTTTCAATATAAAGGGGGCATTTTCTTTTTAGAATCTAAGACAAAGGATACTGAGCACCAAGATTTCGTTGCCGCAAGTGAAGTGTCTCACCTTGGAATAGTTAGTAATTATCAAGTATAGGTTTTTGCTGTACATTTATTCTTGAATATTTTATAAAAACGGTTCACGGATAATTCACCACAAATAAAAAATCATATTTAGTCTTTCTAAATATGCACAACAGAAATCATGCGATGGAATATCAGAAACCAACAAAAATGTAATATAGCTGTATTGGTCAGCTGCTAGCCAAGAGAGTTGCCCAAGCAGCCCTAAGGGCTTGTATGTAGCAGCAATTCCCTACAATCCTTCTCCTTATGACTTTGTAGCCTCTAAAAAGTTGCGAGGCAGAGCGTTCCATCAGCGATCTTCGTAGGTTAAAAACCTGCTACAGGTCTACAATTAAAGAGGACAGATTTAATGAATTGGCCGTGTAAATGGTGCACCGGTCTATCAGCATTTCCATAAAGGGAACATGTAACATGTTTGCAAGTAAACAGCAGCGCCAAATGAAACTTGTCATTATTAAAACAATGTATCTTATGTCGTGTGTTGTTCGAATTTGCGTACCAAAACAGCCAAAACACCACTTCTGATGCTCCGCCCCACACCCTGATGAGCAATGTTACAGCGCTCCCCCATACCTCTAGCTATCGTGGGCGGGGTCAGTTGTGCCCCCTCATGCATGAGGATGATGAAAGTCAATTCAGTTCTGTGCTTGTAATAAGACTCGTATATCTGAGATGGCTGAACTGCTGAAACGTAATGCAATTTTGTAAACACACTCTGTGTTATAATGTACCATAATTTACACTGATCAAGGTCAGAACTTTGAATCTAGACTATTTTAACAGGTCAAACACAAAGTGGGGACTCTAATGATGCTGTCTTACCACAGTAGTATAGGGTACACGCACTTTGAATGTGTATTTTTACCTTCATTTTGGTGTGTGTGTGTATGAATGTATGTATGTGTGTGTGAGTGTGTATGTTGTGCGTGTGTGTGTGTGTGTATGTATGTATGTATGTATTATGTATCATAAATGCTGGTTAGGTATTATGAAATAGTATTGTGCATAATGTATGATTAGTATATGTATTTGATATGCAATGTGCATTATGATGAAATATTGTTTGAATTCTAAACAGGTGCATAGACTGTGACAGTATGGACCTCATTCAGGGTGTAGGGAAGAAGTCAGAAAAGCTAGGAAAATGTGTTGAACACATTATGAAATTGGTGAAGGGTAGCATGAACAAAATGTTTGATTGTACAAATTGAACCTCACTGGTCTGATGTATCATAATTGTTATGTGCCTGTACTGTATGACATTACGCAGTAACAGATTTGTAGAGACATATGTGTAGGAATGATGGTGAAGTAACTTTGTGTAATAGAATTCTATGTAGTGAAGTTAGCTGACTTGGGGTGTTACATACGGTTTTGTCGCAAGAACTGGTTGTTTAGAAAATGCTATCTGATCTGTGAAAGTTGGTGTCAAAATGTGCGTCGATAATGGAACAAGTTTTGCTTGGAGGACAGAACATGTGATATCTTCTTGTTGGTAAGATAGCCTTACTTTTTAGCTGTTATGCACCCATATTTCAGGACATCTAAAAAAGTAGTCCCTATATACTGATCAGTTATTCAGCAGCTTCAGCAGCATGCTACAAAGAACAATCAATAAACTTCACACAAGAGTAGGCAATAAGATGATTTCTTTGAAAGGCATAATTAGGCAAGAGAGATAGGTTGACAAGAAATTGGCATTGCTGGTATGCTATAAATATTATAGCTTGTGTATTTAGACTTCTTTTTCAGCATATGGGATTGTTTCCGGGAAAATGCATGTATTTTCAAGATTTCATTTTATTTTTGATATTCTAGAAGTCTGAAATGACATCACTACATTTGGATTGACGCAATGGATGCATTTGTATTGCGCCTACTGGAAGTTTCGTTAGGTTCCTATAATACATTGTAGGTCAGAGTTTTTACCAAATTGATTTCGTTGTATTTTCTTTAACATTGTATTTGAGCCTTCCACATTGTTACTGATCGTACGTTGGCTGCATAAGAGCACAGGCTAGACATTGCTCATGTGGTGAATCCTGGGATTGTGACATAGTACTTACCAACCCTATATATACCTCTGTTATTGCAGTTCATGCAGGTGTTAAAAATCCCAAAGAAAAAGGTCATTTGAGGAATGAAAAATATAGTCACCTCTTAATTACTCCCGTACATTGCTGAAGGCAGTACTTGTTAATTCACTCAGCATCAAGTAACCTGACATTCACAATCAATGCATTTAGATTTTAGGAATGGTGGCGGTATTATAAACAAGGTTAAACTGGCGATGAAAAAGATTCACGTCTTCTCAGCCACATGCATTACTATAGGCAGTTAAAATGCATTACCTGTTTTATTCGCTGAGCGTATTGTAGAACTGTGTCATATTCACAGCACATATGCATATTCAGTTAGCTTCCCATTGTGGGTGTATTATGTATTATAAGACGAATCTGCCTGTTATCAGGAAATCATATTGTGTTATTCCCGTATACATTCGTATAAACAGTTAAATTGTATTACATAGCGTATTGTAGAATTAGGCCATGCATGCATATTCATTGCCGCTTCCAACGGTGGTTATAAGATTCAATTGCGGATGAAAAGTAATCGCCTCTCAGGAATTAGACCACATATATGCACGTGCATTGATTTATAGGAAGTTGAATTTTGTTATGTTTTGTATTTAGCAAACGTACAGTATAGGAAAATTGTTCACAACCAATGCAAATTCATGTAGCTTCCAATGGTAGATGGATATATACGATGAAAAAGATCCACCCGTTATCAGTAAACTATGTCACGAGTATCTCCATACGATGGTATGTATAGACAACCAAACTCTTTAATTTGCTGAGCCACAACCAATGCAAAACAATGTTCTTGCAATGTATGTTGAGATGGTGTCGCGGAAATTTCAGTCCGCTGCAAATTTTGGTCCCGGACCAATTTTATCTGGAAAACAAAGGTCTGTGTCCAGAGAAAGAGGTCCGGAGATTTAATTCAAACGTTGAGATTCAGTTTGTGAGGGATGGCGGAGAATAGTTGACGATGGTTCTGATTGTGATGATCTTGTCAAGGAGGCCTATGCCTATTTAGTGTTGAAGAAGTATCCTGAATGTGTTAGTGAGACCAAAATGAGGGTGATACGAAGAAAGGCTGTGAAGTTGACACTGTTGAAGGAGAGCTATTGTATAAGCACAAGCAGGGAAAGGGAAAGGTAAGTAGAATTGAATTAATGACATGTATGCATGTATGTGTCCAATAAAGTAGCCATCTTTTAAACAGAAGGAAGTGCTGTTGCGTTACATCTAGAGTTTGGAAGAGCGCCAGAAGATCCTACTGCCATGTCACATGGATTCGACTTCTGGTCACATGTGTAAGACCAGAACACTGTACAGGATCAAGGAATGATTCATGTGGCATGACATGGTTAAAGATGTTAGCTTGGTGAGCTCCTTATTTAACTGGTACTCCTTTATGTTTATATTTCAATTTCAATATTTCTGCAGCTATCAAAATGTAATTTGTGTCAACACATGAACAGAAAGCTAACTTCTGGAGTGCCTGAGCTTTATCCCATTCCAGTTAAAGCCCCCTGGTACGTGGTTGGCATTGATTTCATTGGCCCCTGAGCCAGTTGCAAAGGACGGAAGTCGTTACATCCTCACTATCAGGTATTACTTCACAAAGTGGGTTGAGGTTGTACCTGCAGTCAACAAAATGGCATCTACAGTGGCAAGCTCACTGTTTACGGTTTGCAAGTGTACAATTATTTATTTGTACATGTAGCTGTGGTTTGACTAGATCGTTTAGTTTGATCATTTTTGTGGTGTAAAGCATGCGCTAACCATGCAACTGATGATATGTTTTGGTGAGTTCTAGCTCTTGCATGCAAGTATTTATGGTCATGTCTCTACTTTAACAACAGGTCTTTATGCAAATGGGACTACCGCATGTGTTGCTTTCAGACAATGGCAGCGAGTTCTGTAGCTCTGAATGACCAACTATCAGAGATGCTAGGAATTAAGGGGAGAGTAACTACACCATACAACCCTCAGGTTTGTTCCATACATGCTATTGTGTAGTATACATTTCAAAATCTGTACACACAAACTGACGTCTACCGATCTCTCTCAACTCTGACTTGTAGGCGAATGGTCTTGATGAGTGCTTCAATCAGAAGCTTCAAAACATGCTGGTGAAATGTGTGTCTTCAAAGAAGGATATGTGGAGTCACTACCTAGACACTTGTGCCTTCGCATATAACTCTTTCTAACTTGTCTCTATAAAATACACACCATTCATGTTGATGTTTGGTCGCCGAGCAACTCTTTCAATTGATGTTGAGCTTGAATGGCAATGTTCTGAAGATCTGTGCAAGACATAGTTTGAACTTGAAGACACCCTTATCCTGTGCATTTTCAGAACATGCACGCATATTGGAAGAGGCCAAAGGCAACATTATCGTTGCACTATTGAGGCAGAAAGATGTACGACAAAAAGCACTGCAAACCAGGCCAATTTCCAGTTGGTATTGCTGAGAAACCTCCTGTAAAAAGGTCAAGTGTGGAAAACTGACTGAAAGATTTCTTGGGCCATACACAATCATTAATGTGCTGCCACATGGTGTATATGAGATGCACAATGAAGAAGGGAAGGCTGCTCGTGCTTACTGGCAGCAACTTAAAATTGTACAAGTCGAGTGATGCATGTTGTATCGAGATGAGATCAAAGTTCTTCACAAGGAGATAGTGTAAGTAAAAGTTTTATTTTAGTGTATGAAGATCATGCAATTAAGAGATACTTGTGAGTTTGCAGCTGATGCATTTCCCACTGGTGAGCATGCAAGTTCTCCTAAGGATGTAATAAGGGATGCCATACATGTAAGTTAAAATGCAATTCTAAAGGTTGCTCCTTCTGGTACTCTGGCAAGCCCTCATCCTTCTGTTGAGAATGGCAATGGGTTTGAAGGTGATTCAGATTGTCATACAGGAGGCCAATTAAAAGTTTGTCTCGCATATCCTTTTTCACTTTCTTAACAATAGACTTGGTACATTTTCAATAGACCGTTCATCACCCTGTAATCGCGCCCATCAACATGACTGTGTTGAAGTCGGTGGTGTTGACAGTGGTTGCACTTTACTGGAGGATTGTTAAGTTTCTGAAAAAGAGATATCAATCGTAAGGTACATTAATTTCTGTGTATAGCAGAGGAATTTACTACCTATAGTACAGGCAATTAATTACACACCTGGTCAAAGTTTCTGATCATTTTGATTTGGATGGCGCTCATTTATTTATTTCAACAAACAATATCACTGCCATATGGACATGAATTTTTGTAAGATACAATATTTATGCAAACAACTCATATGACGAACAAACCTATGCTCTGCATTGTGTGTGATGATTTACTTTTTTTCCAACAGAGGAAGTGCCCTTTCACAGGTTAAATGAAAAAAAAACACCAAATAGTGGGCAATGATTAGCTTACTGATGAGCATATGTTCTATGCACAAGAGCTTCTCAGAATCATGATTGATGGATGGCAGAGCACTATTCTAGCTCAAAACAATGGATTTCGTACAGCCAAGATGGATGCTATTCAGATTCATATAGGTAATGTCACACTTTTTGACTGTCATAAGGTTGGAAGTCATTTGTCTTCAACCCTAACCCATCAGTTATGCCAGGTGTACAGAACATCAATATGTGAGAGTGGGGGGAATTCTGTTGATGCTGTTACTGTCCAAAAGCAGCGTGGAAGTGATGATTGTAGGTTTTTTTTGCAATAGCCTTTGCATTGCACGCTGCCCTGGGTCACTGCCTAGAAGAAATTGAGTTTGACCAGGCTACTATGCAAACCACCTCCTTAACTGTTTGAAAGCTGTGTGTTATGTTGTGTTGATCAAAATCACTTTGAATGCCACATTGTAGATGCATGGATAGACAATACTGACATGCATGTTACCCCATAGTCATACAAGTATGTGGTCCCGGTGTAAGCACATTTTGTGCGTTCATTATAACCAGCTGGTACCTTTTGTTGCAATAATCCATAATACGAACTGGCAAAAGGTTGGTGGGGGTGGGGGGGGTGGGGGCGGGTGAACAAGTATGATATATTACACTGATCTGGGCTACGCATTGGTTGTTCTTGGAGTATTGTAGCGATGCATTAGTGAAGTCAATTGAGGTCATCTGAATAATGGGGTTCTTTAGCCAGTGTGGGAGGAAACATAACTACTTTGTACATGTACTTATAAAGTTACAAGTGCAGCAAGCATTTGCATGCATCATAAAGCTGTGACTGATCAACACATTTTTGCATGCCATTTATAAAACGAATAAATACACAATTAATATGCAATGAGCCCCTGCAGAATGATGGTCCCTGCAATGAAAGGGAATGGTCTTGCATCCCTCTTGTAGTGGAAGCGTATGGTGGATGGGGCCAGGAGGCTGTTTCCATGTTTGCCCATTTGAGCAAATTGCTGAGTTTGCGCCAGAGACAATCATGTTCGGCAGCACTAAATGAACTATATTGCCAGTTGTCTTGATGCGACATAATGCACAGGCGCTGCTGGCTCACGCTGCAGGGGGCTCGTTGAATATTGTGTATTTATTCGTTTTATAAATGTTTATATGGGACAGTTCACGCGAAAATGATTTATATGGGACAGTGCCCGCGAAAAGGGACCTAGTGTATTTATATAAAACGATATAAAATTTTGTTCATATAAAACTGATATAACTTCCGAACGGTACACACCATTATG